>JACEEZ010020722.1:296055-331575 GCA_016584305.1 Chionoecetes opilio | reverse complement strand
GAGGAAGGGGGAAAGAAGAATGGCTGAGGGGAATGAGTGAGAAAATCAACACTGGAATGGTACAGGATAAAGGACCAGCCACTGGAGTAGAAGGTTCTATGATGGTGGCTATGGAGGGGACCTACTCTTCAGAGCCAGGACAAAGTCGCTGGAGAAAATAGTCGTATGTACAGATGGAAGAATGATGGCAGAAAGGTGTGTGTGATGTGTGTGACAGGAGTGGATGAAACCGTGGAACACTTGATGTGGAATGTAAACGGTATGAGTATGCTAGAACAAGAGTTGGAGGTAGTGATAGGAGAGGTCGGAGTGGAAGAATGGCGAGAGATGAGAGACGGAGAGTGGAGATGGAGTACCTGCTGGGGTTGTGTGCTGAGTGGAGGAGTGACAGTCGTGTGATTGAGAGTGTAAAAGAATTCTTGGAGAACTCTTGGAGAGCACGTAGGAGAGAGCATGAAGGCGGGGGGCCCCCTCAGTGAGGGGGGACCCCGTATGAATGTGATGCAGAGAGAGGAAGGAGGGGAAAAAGAAATCCCTAGTTTTGCTTCCCCCTTTTGCTTCTCTCTCAACAGATTACGCGTGTGGGAGAACGCCGGACCAAAGGCTTCACTGACAGCATCTGCTGGATGACTTCCAAATCAAGATCAAGATCAAGATCCCTTGAACCCTTGCTGGTGCAGTGTCCACGCCCAGCACCGTGTTGTGCCACGCCCTCAACTCCTTGGACCTGGCCACCCTGCTGGTGGCGTCCACCCTTCACGGCAACACGCTGTCCTTCGCCTCCCCTGTGCCTTCCTCAACAAGACAGGTCAGCTGCCACGCCTGGGATAGCCTCGCAGCACATCGCCAGGGCTCAGCACTCCACCGGGAATCCTCGCTGCCCTAAACAACACCAACAACCAAGTAAGGCTGAATATTGACTCACCGTAATCTATTGGGTACCTGGAATTGTCGCCGATAGGAATTCAACTCCGCGTCGGCGAGTGTTCCTATTTTCGGCGACAGTTCCAGTTCTTGATCGTGATATTACAGTGCCCAATATATACATTTAGTCAACTTTTACCCGTGTTTCTGCATTTAGGGATTCATAAGCAACAATAGTTTGAACAGTTAGGTTAGGTCATGTGGTTAGGTTATGTTGGCCAGTTAACTAATGCTCAGGTTAGGTTAATGATCGAGTGGGGGGTCTGGAGGGTTATTCGGTATTATTCCATATGAACACCGAATTCACTTTGGTGGACGAAACTATTTTTTTCTGGTAAGTTTTGATGTGTTTAGAATTAATCTGCCAACCTTTTTTGTCGCAAATCTTTTTTTTTTTTTTAGGTAAAGGTTAGGTTATAGGGTCGTATTCCTAGTCTATCGCAATTACGATTACCACGATGTAAATACTACCGTCGCAATTGCGATCATCATATACCACGATGGTATTCCTAGTCGTCGAGAAGGGGCGGATCTTAAATGTAGTGGGCAGGCCTGAGGCAAGATTACAAACTGATGCGGAACATGCACATGGCAGAGGAAAATATTACATAAATAGTCTCTTTACCGCAGCTATTACTATACAATGATGCTAAATTACATATATATGAATAGAATCTGTAGTTTTGGGGGGTCATAATGTTTTGTATCGATAAATTTAAAATTATAATGTATCAACCGTGGGTGGCAAGCCTGAAATTATACGCTCCGCTCAGAGCAGTGGTACAAATGATAATACATATACATGGATTTTGTGAGAAGGATACTTTCTTCTATCACCAAAAAGCTTCTATACCTTTGATTTGCATTATTATATGTATTTATGAATCATATACATATCGCCTACCTCGTACATATACATGTATTTGGTATGTTCCTGGACCAACCGCTCGCTTGTAACACTGCTAGATATGTAAACACTGCGAGCAGCTGTTTTTTGTTAAATACATATCTCGGTCCCCAGCGTACGGCTTTTATGAATCAGCGTACGTGGTTATAATTTCTAGCGTTTGCCCATATTCTCCCCTTTTCCCCAAGCCTTGGGGACCTGGGGGAAATGGGGGGTTTTTTGGGGGGGGAGCAAATGATGCGTCGGAAAACTTGCGGAAAATATACAAATTTAAGATTTAGGAGTTATGTAGGAGAGCCAGAAATCCTTAGGGCTAGGGAAATTTACCCAACCAGATTTAACCTACCCTCCAAGCGGGGGCCTCTGCCCCCCTCGACCCCCGGTAATTACTTAACCAAAGAAAATTAAACCTAACTTCCTACGTGGGGCCCCCCTGCCCCCTTAGACCCCCTGATAATCTAACCTCCCTTTCCCTAGCGATAATAACCCGATAATCTAACCTAACCTTCTAACGAGGGGGGCCCTCTGCCTAACCTCGACCCCCCGGTAACCTAATAAAGTTTACCCTACCGCTTAGTGGGAGGGGTGGGGGGGTTCTCGACCCCTGATCATCATTCTTTTTGGGTGAGGAGTGTAAGGCTCCCACGTCTCTGGACTTTTACAAAATCCAATAAATTTTTCCTAGATCTGGGGAAAGTTTTACGCTATCCCTAACTCAAAATATGTGTTCGACATATATTTTGTACCCCAGATGGTAAAAAATGGACGAGGACTACGCACGCGGTCATTTTTCTTGGGGACACGGACTAGTTTTTAACCTAACCGACCCTTAACCTAACCTCCTAAAAGGTGGGGGGGCCTCCAGATGGGGAGGGTGCATCTGTATGCGTTATTAGACAACTATATCATTTCTTCGATGTGTATATAAGTTTAAAGGCTACGCGGAAGGGAATTGATACTGCACAGTATACTGCAAAAAAAATACAGAAAACTTAACTATAATAACGGCAGTAGCGATCGCGCAGTTCTCGTCCATTATATCTCCTCAACCAAATACCCCGCATTCCCTCAAGCTTGTTTTGGGGGAGAGAGGGAAGTATGGACAAGCACTAGAATAATACCGAACAATCGACGGCGGGGAAATTTTTGCCAACAGTTTCACTTGTAATAGTTGAAAAGCAGGAATAAAAGGTTTTTTTTTATAATTGGCCACCACATTTTTTGAAGACATTATTTTCTATTTAGTTTTGATGCGTTTTGAATAAATTTAGCTCTTGTTTATAGCGGGAATTAATATATTTTCTTATACCGCCCCATCATACCCCCCCAAGTTGTAATTTCTGTCAGTAATGGTTAGGTTAGGTTATGGTCAGGTTAGGTATACAGAAGCACGGGTAAAAGTTTAAATTAGATATATAGGTACATTTTTCGGGTGCAGAACAAAGATCTCGTCGGAAACAATTATTTTTTGAGGTGTAAGAGTCAAAATACCCTATATCTAGGTTAATATCCCTAGATCTGGGTTAATTTCCCTAAATCTAGATTTTCCGCCCTGGATCTAGGGATTTTGTTTAGAACCAAATTTAACCCAACCTCCTAGCGGATTTAACCTAACCTAACCTAACCTAGCAAGGGCTCCGGCTCCCTCGACCCCCAGTAATCTAACCTAACCTAACCTTATCAAATTTAACCTAACCTACTAGCGGGGGGCTCCTCCCCCCTCAACCCCTCGGTAACATGACAAACTTCTACCTTACCTCCTAGCGAGGGTGGGTGGGTGTTCTCGACACTCCGGTTATCATTAGGTTTGTGAGGATCGTAAAGGTCGTCTCTGGACTTGGAAGAAATCCAATCATTTACCCTAGATCTAGGGAATTTTTACAACCCTAACTCAAAACTGGTTGCGACGCCTATTTTGTACCCAGTCAAATATCCTGCATTCCCTCAGTCCCCAAGCTTGTTTTTCGGGAGATGGGGAATATGGGCCAAACACTAGAATAATACTGATATGTATATCGAGTCCTAGAAAAAAGTAATACTTGACGGCGTGAAATGTAGGATTTCTCGCCGATGGGAACGAGAAATCCGGTAGACTAGAGTATAATACCATAAACCTGGCCCAAGGGCTAAAGATTCGTTTTTGTGACCCTCTCCTTTTTCAGATTCCGATAGATTTTGATGTGTTTTTGAAAGAATCTGACCTTTGTTTTTCTTGGTAACACTAGTTATTTTTTACCCCCTTGACAGAAGCAAGACATTGTTGCTTTGAAAAGTTTGATTAAAGAGTCATCACAAAAAGGATGGTAATAGTCAAAAAAAGTTACATCACTGGGAAACCCGAGGTTTTTAAGGTTGGTTAGGTTAGTTTAATTAAGGAAAGGGGGTCCTTTGGTCATGTCCTCCCATGTTAGATTAGGTTTAGTTCCGTTTTATTCGTAATCTATTTTTTCTGGTAGATTTGATGTATTTTGGAACAATCTGAAAATGTGTTTTTGAGATTGGTTTCGTATCTGAACTTAACTGAATCTCCCCACTAGTTTACTAACCTAACATGGACATTAGTTACCTAACCTAACGTAACCGATCAAGTTATTTTCTGGTATTTAATCAATGAATGCGAAACACCGGTAAAAGCTTATTAGATGTTTACACGGAGTACTATATATCAGATCAAGAAATAGAACTATCGCAGCAAATTAGAAGTCCCGCCGATGTAAAAATTGTAAAAATATATATTATATAAATTTTTTAATAGGAAGGCGTGTACATATGAATAGAAAAACAAACTAACCTAACCCCCCCTATTGACTCACTAACCTAGCCTGGCCTAACCTAACCCACCTTTTGACTCACTAACCCAACCTAAACCTAACCCCACCTTGTGACTCACTAACCTAACCTATCCCCACGTTTTAACCTCCAAACTAAAGCGTAATCCTCATTAAAATGTCCACGGCAAGGGAAGAAACGAGGCGATGCAGGTCACAAGAGAAGAAGAGTGAGGCTGATGTAAACACTTGTCCCGTCCTCCTCAACAAGTCATATCTCCAAAGTAATTATTTGCGACGAAAGCTCATAGAGAGAATGCTTCCTAGAATCCAAAAAGTTTTAAAAAGAAACCAACTCCCCGTTGTGTAGCGAATTTTTGGTCCTAGTGTAAAATAATACCACCTTTGGTTTTTAATTATTGGTAGCTACAACCCATTAACTAGAATACACGGTGACTTGCAATTACATATCATTATAAACTAAGCACATGAGCCTGAAAACCAAGCTACGTAATCATCAATCACGATTTTTAAAACAGGTAAAACGTCAGGAAGGTGGCTAGTATATTTCCCGGGTGCACGAGCTATATTTCTGAGATAAGACAGCTTCACCTACTTCCTGCTACGCAAAAAATCACGTTATAATCTAATCATTCACACTATTTTATATGTGAGCAGTAATGTGAACGATATAAGCTGAGTACAGTGTTTACGCAAATCTACTTCCAGGCGGTGTCGCCAGCTTGGCTAAGATTTCCACGGTATCACACGCTCTTCTATGCAACGATAAACATTCCATAAAGAACGCATCAAGACTTCATTTAAAGTCTGATAAATATTTTTTTGGGGGTTATTTTTTCATCAAATACCATATGAAAAAAACTTAGTATCGTTTGAATACTTTTTTGTTTATTGTAAGGCATCCATCGCATGGGCGGTACCATGCGATCAGCACATTGTATCGTTCTAATAATGTATGCAATTACTACGGACTGGGAATACCCTCTTACCATCATCATTTGCATGGAAATGACTAGGAATATCAGGCATAGTCACACCACCTCAACTTGGTCTCGCGGGTGGGGTGGGTAGATTACTGCAGTGTTGTCACGTTTATCGTTGACAAGCTGACGAGAACCCTCTGTCATACTGTTAGCTATTACATTAACTATTTTTTAATCATATTTTTATAATACGGCTGCATGGTTTTGTGAATGGCTTGCGATTTGATGGTAAAACAACGAGTCTGTCTACCTTCCATTACACTTGGCATGGCAGCCCATGCGACGTTGCGCGGGCAAGGCTGAGTAACCTGACACAACCCCCCCCTTCATTCCTTCTCTCCTTCTCTCCTTCTCTCCTTCCCTCCCTCCCTCTCTCCCTCCCTCCTCCCTCCCTCCCTCCCTCCCTCCCTCCCTCTCTTCCTTCCTTCCTTCTTCCTTCCTTCCTTCCCTCCCTCCCTCCTCCCTCCTCCCTCCTCCTCCCTCCTCCCTCCCTCCCTCCCTCCCTCCCTCCCTCCCTCCCTCCCCTCCCTCCCTCCCTTCCTTCCTTCCCTCCCTTCCTTCCTTCCTTCCTTCCTTCCTTCCCTCCTTCCCTCCCTTCCTTCACTCCTTCCCTCCTTCACTCCCATCCCTCCTTCCCTCCATCTCTCCTCCCTTCCCTCCCTCCCTCCCTCCTCCCTCCCCTCCCTCCCTCCCTCCCTCCTTGAGGTGGTCTGAGTATAGTTAGGTATAGCTATTGGTTAGGTAAAGGTTAGGTTTGGTTAGGTTCATTTTTTTTATTTTTTTTATTACATGAAAAAAAAAATTATTTGCGACAAAAACGGGTAGCAGATTCATTTAAAACACATCAAAACTTACCGGAAGAAAATAGTTTCGTCCACCAAAAGAAGTTCGGTGTTGATCCGGAAATTTACCGGTTATTCTTCCTTTTCATCTATCACAAGTGGAACTGTCGCTGAAAATGTCCAAGTCGGTGAGTGTTCCACTGTCGGCGAGAGTTCTTGGTTGGTGTTTCGGCGAGAGTTCCTATCGGCGACAGTTCCATAAACCATCCATTTTTGGTATATGTGCAGTTACAACCAATACTCGATTGGGGGTTTTAAGTACAGGGAGGTCCCGAAGATACGAGCAGTTAGGTTCCACCTGGCATACTCGTAAAGCGAAATCTCGTATAACGAAACACATAACTAATGGTAAAATATAGGTTTGGTTCCAGGACCCCATCAATTAAAAAAAAGAAAATGAAAAAAAAAAGACATATTTTTCAAGCTAAAATAAACTATAGCAAACACAACAAACACACATCGTCTATATTACCCACACTGTACTACCTATTCTGTAGAAAAAGCATTCTGAAAGAGAAAATAGCACACAAAATAACATAACTGCACATTAATTAAACATAAAACATGCATAACAAGCAAAAAAGACGTTGTAATGTAGGGGACGCCACGTGATACAAGAGAAGGTAGTGCAGCAGTCCCAAGGTTGGGGCCGCACACCTGCTAATTACCCCTAAAGGTCAGGCAGCGCCATATGCTTAATTACCCTTCAGGTCACGCCTTGCTAGGGGTGACCTGACTGCGGTCCCAAGGTTGGGGCCGCACTCCTGCTAATTACCCCTAAATGTCAGGCCGCGCCATATGCTTAATTACCCTTCAGATCACGGCTTGCTAGGGGTGACCTCACTGGGGTCAACCAAATCCCCCTTTGTCCAGCCCGGGAGTGGTAGGGCGCGCATTTTGAACTTGATAATTTTACTCACCCCAGTTTGAATGTCATATCATTGGATTTTCGGTCTCGTATATTGAAAATAGACCCTAATTTACACATCTCGTATCATCGGATTCTCGTATACCGAGAGCTCGTATAACGGGACCTCCCTGTATCCGGAACGATTCGTTATCATAAAGAGTATTTCTAACCTCTGCAACAGCCACGGGGTAATAATTGGTATAAATGGACGAGGACTACGCAGTCATTTTCTGGAACACTGACAAATGTTTCCTGGCCAAAAATTGGTGCTTTTTCAGATGGAGATACACACAAACCTCATTTTCCCGGACTTATAGGGGGGAGCACTGGTCCGGGAACCGCAAAAGTCCGAGAATCGCAACAGTCCGATGCCATTACCCACCCCCGGACGTTTATCCTACTCTAGTATTTACTGTCCGGTAACCGCCAATATCAGCTACCCCGCTGCGGACTTTTACGTCCGCTGAGCATGCTGCCACCTGGCGGGAGGCAGCAGAAAGTGTTCAATAGTCTCAAGAGACGTTCCTGCACCAGGGGCAGTGGGGATCAGTGGACTAACGGGGCGGTGCAGGTGAACCGTGATGTCGTGTGCCCAAATGTAAACATACGACCGCTGAGCATGCTGCCACTGGCAGGAGCAGCAGAAAGTATTCATAGTCTCAAGAGACGTTCCTGCACCAGGGGCAGTGGGGGTCAGGGGACTAACGGAGGCGGTGCAGTGAACCGTGAGTGTCGTGGTGCCCAATGTAAACATACGACCACTGAGCATGCTGCCGACCTGGCGGGAGGCAGCAAAAGTATTCAATAGTCTCAAGAGACGTTCCTACACCAGGGCAGTGGGGTCAGGGGACTAACGGAGGCGTGCGGGTGAACCGTGAGTTCGTGTGCCCAAATGTAAACAATACGACCGCTGAGCATGGCTGCCACCTGGCGGGAGGCAGCAGAAAGTGTTCAATAGTCTCAAGAGACGTTCCTGCACCAGGGCAGTGGGGGTCAGGGACTAACGGAGGCTGTGCAGGTGAACCGTGAGTGTCGTGTGCTCAAATGTAAACAATACGAACGCTGAGCATGCTGCCACCTGGCGGAGGCAGCAGAAAGTGTTCAATAGTCTCAAGAGACGTTCCTGCACCAGGGGCAGTGGGGTCAGGGGACTAACGGAGGCAGTGCAGATGAACCGTGAGTGTCCGTGTGTCCAAATGTAAACAATACGACCGCTGAGGATGCTGCCACCTGGTGGGAGGCAGCAGAAACTGTTCAATAGTCTCAGAATGTTCCTGCACCAGGGGCAGTGGGGGTCAGGGGACTGACGGAGGCTGTGCAGGTGAACCGTGAGTGTCGTGTGCCCAAATGTAAACAATACGACCGCTGAGCATGCCTGCCACCTGGCGGGAGGCGCGGACAGTGACCAGGGGTGACAGGAGACCTAGGACCGCCGGACAACTTTGTCAATTTACGAACAGGACCAGGCATTTCAACGTGTTAAAAAAAAAAAAAAAAAAATTATCTGCCATTTTGACATATCTCCGGACCTCGGATTTTGTCCGGCAAATCCGATATCCGGGAAATATGGTATGATATGCGTATATGCTATGGTTTGTGTGTATTTTGATCTTTTGAAACCCATTAAAAAGGTTTTTTTTTGTAATTTTCTCCATCAAATCCTAGGATTAGGACAATCATTGCTAACATGTATCTCTATCAGAACAAGCACTAAAACTGGCCAGGAAATAATAATCAGTGTCTCAGAAACCGGGGAAGTGAAGGAATTGTACGAAAACAAGTGTATCCCGCCTCGCCCCTCATTCGCCAGCTTGCCGATTGCTCCGCTCTGCCCTGCCGTGCCGGAAGGATTATTACGTATCCTAACCTAACCTCCTAAAGGGTGAGGGGATTACAGACGGGGAGGGTGTGTGTATGCACTACTAGACAGCTATGCCATTTCTTTAATAGGTATATAAGTTTTATAAGGTTACACGGAAGTGGATTAATACTATAGATTATTCTGAGCAACAAATAATATAGAAAAACGTAACTGCGTACAAACGTACAAACTGCTGTGTGTGTTAGTGCCACTCCACATATTTGGGAGAGTTCATTTTTTCATGAATGTAGAGGTTGAGTGTTTGTGTGTAGCCATTACAGTGAGGAGACACCACCTTGGCCAGTGGTATTTTGTCTTCCGAGGAGGTTTTTTCGTCTCCAGTTATTAGGGTGGGTGTCTGAGGGTCCCTCACAGCACTGTCAGCCAGTAACAAATGTAACAAGCACACCAAGAAGGACAACTGGCCTTATCTCTCACAGTTTTTCATAGGCTGAAATAGTTATTGCCTGAGAATTTTATGCTGCTTTGTCAAAAAAAAGGCATCTTGTAATGTTCTCTTGAAATGTTTTTTGAGACCCATGTCCCTCCCTGGCCAACAGCCATTATGGACAGTTATTGGGCCGTGGCATTACAGACATGAAAGGCACAAGGCTCACTCCTGCCGCACATGCTGATGTGACACGTGCACTAGGGTGCCAATAGCGCATAGGGGTAATTTTTCAAAGTCAATATTTTTTTCGCGTACTTTTGTGGTATTCTGCCTTGTACTTAGAAACTGTCGTGTGCAAAGTTTCAGGCTAATCGGTTGATATTTAGAGGTGGCGGATCGATCTTGAACATTTCCTCTTTTCGCCCTCAGGTCATGACCACGAGAAAGCAAACTGAAGTTTGGCTTCTTGCCATAGTGTTCCTACTATCACAGGAGCAAAACTTCCAGCCGTGGAGACGTTTTAGACGATTTTTCTACGCACAAGGAGAGAAGAAGACAGTGCAGCAAGGCAGCGAGGCTGCAAGGAGGCCTGACTTCTGGCACGGCTGATCCCCACTGAGCTGCANGAAATCGGGGTTCTAATAATGTATGCAATTACTACGGCTGGGATACCTCTTACCATCATCATTGCTGGAAATGACTAGGAATATCAGGCATAGTCACCCACCTCAACTGGTCTCGCGGGTGGGGTGGGTAGATTACTGCATGTTGTCACGTTTATCGTTGACAAGCGACGAGAACCCTCTGTCATACTGTTAGCTATTACATTAACTATTTTTTAATCATATTTTTATAATACGGCTGCATGGTTTTGTGAATGGCTTGCGATTTGATGGTAAAACAACGAGTCTGTCTACCTTCCATTACACTTGGCATGGCAGCCCATGCGGACGTTGCGCGGGCAAGGCTGAGTAACCTGACACACCCCCCCCCTTCATTCCTTCTCTCCTTCTCTCCTTCTCTCCTTCCCTCCTCCCTCTCTCCTCCCTCCCTCCCTCCCCTCCTCCCTACTCTTCCTTCCTTCCTTCCCTTTCCTTCCCTCCCTCCTCCCTCCCTCCCTCCCTCCCTCCCTCCCTCCCTCCCTCCCCTTCTTCCTTCCCTCCCTTCCTTCCTTCCTTCCTTCCTTCCCTCCTTCCCTCCCTTCCTTCACTCCTTCCCTCCTTCACTCCATCCCTCCTTCCCTCCATCTCTCCCTCCCTCCCTCCCCCCCTCCCTCCTCCTTCCCTCCCTCCCTCCCTCCCTCCTTGAGGTGGTCTGAGTATAGTTGGTATAGCTATTGGTTAGTTAAAGGTTAGGTTTGGTTAGGTTCATTTTTTTTTTTTTTTTTTTCATGAAAAAAAAAATTATTTGCGACAAAAACGGGTAGCAGATTCATTTAAAACACATCAAAACTTACCGGAAGAAAATAGTTTCGTCCACCAAAAGAAGTTCTGTGTTGATCCGGAAATTTACCGGTTATTTTTCCCTTTTTCATCTATCACAAGTGGAACTGTCGCTGAAAATGTCCAAGTCGGTGAGTGTTCCACTGTCGGCGAGAGTTCTTGGTTGGTGTTCGGCGAGAGTTCCTATCGGCGACAGTTCCATAAACCATCCATTTTTGGTATATGTGCAGTTACAACCAATACTCGATTGGGGGTTTTAAGTACAGGGAGGTCCCGAAGATACGAGCAGTTAGGTTCCACCTGGCATACTCGTAAAGCGAAATCTCTATAACGAAAACATAACAAAGGGTAAAATATATTTTTGGTTCCAGGACCCCACATTAAAAAAAAAGAAAATGAAAAAAAAAAAGACATTTTTTTCAGCTAAAATAAACTAAGCAAACACAAAAAACACCAGTTATTTTCCCCCAAACTGTACTACCATTTGTAGAAAAAAGCTTTCGAAAGAAAAAATGCACACAAAATAACATAACTGCACATTAATTAAACATAAAAACTTTTGCAAAAAGCAAAAAAGACTTGTAATGTAGGGGACGCCACGTTGATACAAGAAAAGGGTATGCAGCCCCCCAAGGGTTTGGGGGCCCACACCTGCAATTACCCCAAAAAGGGTCGGCGCCCCAATGCTAATTTACCTTCAGGTCACCCCTTTGCTAGGGGTGACCCGACTGGGGTTTCCCAAGGGTTGGGGCGCACCCCTGCAAAATTACCCTAAATGTCAGGCCGCGCCATATGCTTAATTACCCTTAAGATCAGGTTTGCAGGGGTGACCCCCCTGGGGAAAAACCAAATCCCCCTTTGTCCACCCGGGAGTGGTGGGGCGCGCATTTTGAATTTGATAATTTTACTCCCCCCTTTTTGAATGTCAATCTTTGGTTTTTTCGGTTCGTATTTTGAAAATAGCCCCTAATTTACCTTTCCGTATCATGGATTCTCGATCCCAAAAGCCGTAAAAGGGCCCCCGTTCCGGGAAAGATTCGTTTTTAAAGAGTATTTCTAACCCTGCAACAGCCACGGGTAAAAATTGTATAAATGGACGAGGGCTACGCATTATTTTCTGGAAAATGAAAAAATGTTTCCCGGCCAAAAATTGGTTGCTTTTTCAGATGGAGATACACACAAACCCCATTTCCCCCGGCTTATGGGGGGAGCACTGGGGCCGGGAAAAACCCCAAAATCCCCGGGGAATCGCAACAGTCCATGCCCTTTTCCCACCCCCGGAGTTTTCCCATCTGATTTACTGTCCGGTAACCCCATATCGTACCCCGCTGCGGATTTTACGTCCCCTGGCTCTGCCCCTGGCGGGGGGCAGCAGAAAATGTTCAATAGTCTCAAGAGACGTTCCTGCACCAGGGGCAGTGGGGATCAGGGGACTAACGGAGGCGGTGCAGGTGAACCGTGAGTGTCGTGTGCCCCAAATGTAAACAATACGACCGCTGAGCATGCTGCCACCTGGCAGGAGGCAGCAGAAAGTATTCAATAGTCTCAAGAGACGTTCCTGCACCAGGGGCAGTGGGGGTCAGGGGACTAACGGAGGCGGTGCAGGTGAACCGTGAGTGTCGTGTGCCCAAATGTAAACAATACGACCGACTGAGCATGCTGCCACCTGGCGGGAGGCAGCAGAAAGTATTCAATAGTCTCAAGAGACGTTCCTGCACCAGGGGCAGTGGGGGTCAGGGGACTAACGGAGGCGGTGCTTGTGAACCGTGAGTGTCGTGTGCCCAAATGTAAACAATACGACCGCTGAGCATGCTGCCACCTGGCGGGAGGCAGCAGAAAGTGTTCAATAGTCTCAAGAGACGTTCCTGCACCAGGGGCAGTGGGGGTCAGGGGACTAACGGAGGCTGTGCAGGTGAACCGTGAGTGTCGTGTGCTCAAATGTAAACAATACGAACGCTGAGCATGCTGCCACCTGGCGGGAGGCAGCAGAAAGTGTTCAATAGTCTCAAGAGACGTTCCTGCACCAGGGGCAGTGGGGGTCAGGGGACTAACGGAGGCAGTGCAGATGAACCGTGAGTGTCGTGTGTCCAAATGTAAACAATACGACCGCTGAGGATGCTGCCACCTGGTGGGAGGCAGCAGAAACTGTTCAATAGTCTCAGAGATGTTCCTGCACCAGGGGCAGTGGGGGTCAGGGGACTGACGGAGGCTGTGCAGGTGAACCGTGAGTGTCGTGTGCCCAAATGTAAACAATACGACCGCTGAGCATGCTGCCACCTGGCGGGAGGCGCGGACAGTGACCAGGGGTGACAGGAGACGCTAGGACCGCCGGACAACTTTGTCAATTTACGAACAGGACCAGGCATTTCAACGTGTTAAAAAAAAAAAAAAAAAAAAAATTATCTGCCATTTTGACATATCTCCGGACCTCGGATTTTGTCCGGCAAATCCGATATCCGGGAAATATGGTATGATATGCGTATATGCGTATGGTTTGTGTGTATTTTGATCTTTTGGAAACCCATTAAAAAGGTTTTTTTTTGTAATTTTCTCCATCAAATCCTAGGATTAGGACAATCATTGCTAACATGTATCTCTATCAGAAAAAGCACTAAAACATGGCCAGGAAATAATAATCAGTGTCTCAGAAACCGGGGAAGTGAAGGAATTGTACGAAAACAAGTGTATCCCGCCTCGCCCCTCATTCGCCAGCTTGCCGAGTGCTCCGCTCTGCCCTGCCGTGCCGGAAGGATTATTACGTATCCTAACCTAACCTCCTAAAGGGTGAGGGGGATTACAGACGGGGAGGGTGTGTGTATGCACTACTAGACAGCTATGCCATTTCTTTAATAGGTATATAAGTTTTAAAGGTTACACGGAAGTGGATTAATACTATAGATTATTCTGAGCAACAAATAATATAGAAAACGTACTGCGTACAAAACGTACAAAACTGCTGTGTGTGTTAGTGCCACTCCACATATTTGGGAGAGTTCATTTTTTCATGAATGTAGAGGTTGAGTGTTTGTGTGTAGCCATTACAGTGAGGAGACACCACCTTGGCCAGTGGTATTTTGTCTTCCGAGGAGGTTTTTTCGTCTCCAGTTATTAGGGTGGGTGTCTGAGGGGTCCCTCACAGCACTGTCAGCCAGTACAAATGTAACAAGCACACCAAGGAAGGACAACTGGCCTTATCTCTCACAGTTTTCATAGGCTGAAATAGTTATTGCCTGAGAATTTTATGCTGCTTTGTCAAAAAAAAAGGCATCTTGTAATGTTCTCTTGAAATGTTTTTTGAGACCCATGTCCCTCCCTGGCCAACAGCCATTATGGACAGTTATTGGGCTGTGGCATTACAGACATGAAAGGCACAAGGCTCACTCCTGCCGCACATGCTGATGTGACACGTGCACTAGGGTGCCAATAGCGCATAGGGGTAATTTTTCAAAGTCAATATTTTTTCGCGTACTTTTGTGGTATTCTGCCTTGTACTTAGAAACTGTCGTGTGCAAAGTTTCAGGCTAATCGGTTGATATTTAGAGGTGGCGGATCGATCTTGAACATTTCCTCTTTTCGCCCTCAGGTCATGACCACGAGAAAGCAAACTGAAGTTTGGCTTCTTGGCCATAGTGTTCCTACTATCACAGGAGCAAAACTTCCCAGCCGTGGAGACGTTTTACGACGATTTTTCTACGCACACAAGGAAGAGAAGAAGACAGTGCAGCAGAGTGCAGCTGAGGCTGCAAAGGAGGTCCTCGACTTCTGGACACGAGCTAGGAATCCCCACCATCGCAGAAACTAGCGTGAAGAGGAAGATTACTGGACTTTTCGACGAGTGGAAGATCCTGAGCAAAAAGCAAGAATAACTCTGGAGTCACGCCTGCTGAAAAACAGAAGACCTTCCAAGAAAGTCTCCCAGACCTTTTGGACATCGCCCATTCCGACACCCTCACTCTGATGACCATTCCTGAAGACAAGGAATTCCTTCTTGCCCAGCGGGAGAAGGGGAGGCGGGGTTCGATGGCTGGTCTGGACAAAAAGCTGAAAGAATCGGTTTGCCGATGTGAAACCCTCTCTCTCACGTAGCCGTCAACAGACTCCAAAAGGAGAAGAGATGGTGGAGCTGGAGTCGTCATCGTCTGAGTCATCAAGTCCAGCCAACGCTGCCAACACATCGACTTCTTCTTCCGACGCCGGGGTCGCTTCTCCACCAAAGCGATTGAGGACACTGGGCACGAAGTCCGTCCTATCCCCTGATCTCGTCGGAGCCCTTGACAGAACTGGGGTCAGTAGCCGCCAAGCCCTTCGAATTGTGGCGGCTATGGCAAGTAGCTTGGGCCACAATCCACAAGAGCTTGTGCTGAATCCAGAGTCCATTCGACAGGCAAGAGCGAAGTACAGGTCCACTTTGGCGAAGGACATCAAAGAGACTTTCAGTCCTCTTACCCCTCTTACCGTTCATTGGGACGGGAAGATCCTTCCTCAGGACGATGGCACTCGCGCCGAAAGACTCTCCATCCTCGTCACAGGAGAAGGAGTGGAGAAGCTCCTAGGAGTCCCGAAACTGCGCTCCGGAACTGGTGATGCCGCCGCTACAGCTGTGTTCGAGGCTCTAGAAGACTGGGGGGTCCAGGAACGAGTCGTGGCGATGTGCTTCGACACAACCAGTGCCAACACTGGAGCCATCAATGGTGCATGCACCATCTTGCAACAGAAGATCGGCCGACCCCTCGTTTCACTTGTTTGCCGTCATCACGTCCACGAACTTGTCCTTGAGAAGGCCTTTTCTACGTGTTTGGGGTCATCTTCTGGTCCTGAGATCACCATCTTCTCTCGCTTCAAGGACTACTGGTCTTACATCAACCAGTCGGCAATAAACCCTCCCACCAACGAAGATCTGCCGGAGACTCTGGTCTCCAAGAGGGACAATCTCATTCAAGGTTTGAAACGTCTGCTTCAGACAAAGCAGCCCCGTGACGACTATAAGGAACTCGCTGAGCTGAGCATCCTTTTCCTCGGCGGCGCTCTTCCGAAGACCTCGATCCGTAGCCCCGGAGCGCTTCATCGAGCGCGTTGGATGGAGCATATAATTTACGCTCTGAAGATGATCTTGTTTCGGAAGCAGCTGACTGGAGTCGTCACACCTCGAGAAATGTCAGCCCTCCAGCGGTTCTCATCGTTCGCAACCGAGATCTATGTCCTGCGATGGTTCAAATCGACGGTTCCATCCTACGCTCCCGCCAACGATCTTGGATTCGCCAAGGACATCCTTCAGTACCACGACGAAAGTATTCGGAAGGCCTGCTTCACCACTCTGAGCTGCCATTTCTGGTACTTGAGCGAAGATCTCATTGGCCTGTCACTGTTCAACTCACGTCTCCCTGTCTCCGACAAACAAGCAATTGTACACAATGTACAGGCCATTCTCTACGATGAAGGAGTCGAGGAACCCGCCAAGCGAATAAACCTCCCATCATCACAAGTTCCTGCGGCAACACTGCCCTCCTTCGCCACGAAAAATTCCCTCCGCCTCTTCGAAGCTCTTGATATCAAGACCGACTTCCTGTCCGCCAACCCTCGGAAGTGGCAGGAAGAGGAATCGTACGTCGAGGCCTGCCGCCGAATCGAGGGACTTCGCGTCGTCAACGACACAGCCGAGCGAGGAGTGGCGCTCATCCAGTCCTTCAACCTCCGGCTGACCAAAGACGAGGAACAGCGCCAGTTCCTCCTCCAAGTTGTGGAGGCCCATCGCCATCAACAGCCCGGGACCTCGAAGGCTTCCCTTCCCCGGCCAAGCCGGCCACAATGAGTGGGGTGGCTCCCCATGATACCCCCCCCACCGAGGGGCTAATACTCACCAGAGGGGACCAGCAGCCCTGCTGGGGAAGGGATGTCCGGCTTGTCCGCTTTCAAGAGATGACATCCCCTCCTTAATAGGCCAGTGCATAAGGGTATATAACAAAGTTGTAATCCGCCACCCCTAAATATCAACCGATTGAGGTCAAACTTTGCATACGATGGTTTCTTGCATAGATGCACCATTACACCAAAGTAGGAAGAAAAATTCAAACTTTTGATTTTTATTGGCACCCTAACATGCACTGTACACTCTATGCCACTCTTGTGTTGAGAGTAGTGCAGGGAGAGCAACACCAACAATGGATTCCAAGACTTGCCTCTGTAACACATGCACCACAATGATGCACGGGTGCACACACTGCACAGCCAGGCAGGTGTTGTAAAACATTACTTGCAGCCTGTTAAACCATTTGGTGTGTCGTTGTCTTGCACTGTCTGGACTCAAACATCTCCACGCCTCCTTCAACTCAAGACAAAAATTCAATGTTGAAAATACAGGTTTTGTTTTTATTTGTTTTTGAGAAATTCTACTCTCCACCAGTGACGACTCCTTAACCCTTAACAAGCTAAGGGTATGCTTTATACACCTAAGCCCTGGGCGAAGGTTATGGCCATTTTGACGACCCTTGCCAAAATCGATAAAAACTACATCAGCGTGTAGGGAATGTTGTAGCGCACCCGGCCATATATATTTGACCCCCCAAAATATGTCTGGGGGGGGGGGGGGGCGGTCCGTAGTTGAAAAGTGGCGCGAACTGCATCGTATGGCTAGTATGGTGTAGCGTGGCGAGATTTCCCGGCCGAATATCCACCCGTATATGCTATGGGTTAGAGCGTAATATCGCGTATATCTCGCATGCGCTCGCATATCTCGAGTTGCCATGTTGTACTACACACACACCAATTTGTAGCTGCCTGGGTTAAAGCCGCGGTTTTGGTATGCCTTTAAAAAAACCCGCTCTTAACCCTTTATCGGGCACTCATAGAAATACTCCAAAATTCAAAAATTTCAATACCTGATATCATTAATTGATGATATTACAAGACTTTTTACTCATGTGATTTTTTGAAAAATTTGCAATTTTATGTTGCAAATCTAGGTCAAAGAAATGACCATAAAACAGTTCCTCGCCGGTATAAGGTAACAAAAATTCCAGCAAGTGTACATATAAAAATTTTAATTAAGGAAAAATAGAAACATATATTGTTAAAGGAACATTTACTGATATAAAAGAAAGTATGCGAATACAAAAAAACTAAAATGCTGATTTTATAAAAATATTTTTCCTGAGGTACTTATAGTGGCACTTGGTCACAAATATCACACACTTATCAATCTCTAGTCCAGTCCAGTCCACTCCAGGCACTTAGGCAACTATCTCATGGTACTTTATGAAGCAGTTGATCTCAGCATTGAGGCACAGGTTGACCTTGCAGACCTGCAGAGCACGTTTGACCTCAAGATGTGCCCCTTCCTGCTGCAGAGCCTGCAGTCTGGCGGGTAGTGTAGACAGGGGCATGGAACAAGGTCAGGTCAAACCTCACAGAGTTCTCTGGCACATGACTAACGGTGCCCCCTGACAGGCATGGGGACATCAACAGTGGTGTTGAGGCTGCCTGGAGCTGCTGAGCTTCTTCGGGGGCATGATGTGCCTGGCCTTTGGCCGCTGGCACTCCTGAACACCTGGATCCTGAAGTTCTTCAGTGTCAGTTCAGTCCCAGCAAGAGCTATGCAGTCCCGCCTGTACACCTGGATCCAGGCATTGGTGATGCTGAGATCTATGACATATGCTAACATTCGCATGTACCACCTTTTGGCCTTCATGGGGTGCGGTTGAGGTGGACCAGCATGTCGCTGTTGTCAATGTCACCCATGTTGGCATTGTAGCTCTTGATGACAGCAAGGCAGCTCACATCCTCCTTCTTGGTGTGACTGTAGTACCGGGAGACAGAGGATATGGTCTCCACCCCCATGTCTGTTGACAATCAATCAATCAATCATTGGGGGCATACGCCGGGGGGCGCGTCGCCTCGCCCACCCTACGACGCCACTCCCGGGGGTCACCACGCGCGAGTTCCCATGCAGGCTCCTTTCCCATACCAAGCAGCTCTCGACAAGAAAAATCAACTTGCCCCAGCCACGAGCCTTGGGCTCCTCCACGCCGGATTGTCTCTTACAGATACAACCCGATGGGAAGGATCGGTTTCAGGGTAGCGTGCCACATGCCCATATAGCCGAAGTTGGCGCTGACGGACTATGCAGGTAATAGGCCTCGATTCAGTCTCATGGTGCAATCGCTGATTTGGCACGTAATCATCCCAGCGATACCCCATGATTCTGCGAAGACACTTATTACCAAAGGCATTGATTCGTTTTCTTCAAGTCACTGTTTAGTGTCCATGTCTCACAACCATAGAGTAAGACAGGGATCACAAGCGACTTGAAGATCCGGATCTTTGTCCTCCTGCACAGGTACCGACAACGCTAAGATTGTCACTCTGTTGACAGCAGAGTGACAATCCTCTTGTCCTTCCACTGCATGAGGGCCAGGATGCCATCGTCACTAGTGACGTAGTCACAAGTACCAAGAGGGACAGCCTTCTTCTCCATCTCCTTGATGGCCTTGAGTGGAGGCTTGCCTATCCTGTTGTCCCTGTCTGTCCCCGTGTATCTGCAGTTCTGGTCCTTGAGGTAACGAATTATCTCCAGGCTGGTGAAGAAGTTGTCTGCGAAGATGGCTGTGGTGGTGGAGCAGGACATAGTGCTGGCCAAGACAGAAACTATCTGTTTGGTGGAACCCATGACTTCTTGTTCAGGTGTCAGGGGGACACCGGAAGCCTCCACTATAGACTTCCCCTGTTATAGTACCATGTCCTGATTAGGCCATCCTCAGAAGCCCTGGCAAAACAACTTGAATCCCCATTTGTCTGGCTTGTTTTGAATGTACTGCCTAAGGTTGCCAGCTCTCTTACCTTTTTAGGCAACCATGACCTCATCCACAGGCTGCTTGGGGTTCTGTGGCTCACTCCTGAAAATAGTATTCATGAAGCTGCGTCGGGCGTATGTTCAGATATAGACATACCCTTACTTGCCCTAGTCTTAGGTGAATAGGGCATATGATCAAATATGGTGTCACCATTTTTCACGCAATGAATTAACTAATTTATATAGATCCTAGGTAAATGACACCTATCTCAATATTTAGTACAACTATTCATCTGTATAAGGTGTGTGTTTCATGAAGTTACCATTATTAGTTACGATGTTAGGGCCGTGGGCGTGGGACGGAGTAGAGGTGCAGACCCACACTTCACGAGCTCTGAAGGAAGACTGAAGTTTGAGACGCTCTGGGTCGTAGCTGAGTGGGCAGACACCATGACGTCACTTGCTGTGACGTAGCCTGATCTTTGCTGATTGGCTGGGGAAAATCACCACGTTTCTACTGCTTCACAGAGAGGCGAAGGGGGGCCATTTTGGACGCCCATTTTAGTTACCAAATATGGTTCGTTGCCCGATAAAGGGTTAAGAGGCCTCCCGCAGCCCACCAGAGAAACCTCTTAAGAGTCCACCCGCAGCCCATGGGTTAAGTCCTGCCTCATGATTATTATTTCTTATGTCATAAGAATGAACACTTATTTGATGTCAGTGTTTCAATATTTATGCATAAGGGAATTCAGTATCTTGACCCCACCGTGTTGCAAGGCCCCTCTTGGTGACATCAGTTTGCACCACCAAAGAATCAGGAAGAAAGTTCCACCTAGGAACACATCTCACACTGAAGTATCTTTTCCTTCACTCTGCTCCAAGGTTGACCTTGCCAAGTGTGGTGTGAGTGAGGCAGGAAACAGTGTGTGGACCCTGCAGGCAGGAGCAGCGTGTCAAGGCAGCATGCGACTCTCTGTGTCCAGACTGTCACCACTGTTGCAGGTGCATGCGACTCTCTGTGTCCTGACTATCATCACTGTTGCAGGTGCTGAGGTCACAGTCCAAGCCGGCTGCTCCGCCCGGCACTGACCCGGCTCGCTCCGGCATCCCCGAGGGTTCCCGCAGGACTGGCCGTCGCGTGTGCTGGCGAGAGTATTGCTGCGGTGGAGGCTGTGGGGCCGGGCAGCAGCATGAGTGGCCGGGAGCAGCAGGATCAGTCTGCCTCAGGTGTGGGGAGGGACAGCTGTGATGGCAAGAATCACCTGGAGGCAGGCAGCTCAGGGCACAAGGCAGACAGTGAGCTGAAGTGCCAGCAGTGTGACAAAACATTCAAATTCAAGAGTCAGCTTGAGGCACATTCCTTGACACACAGTGCTATTAAGAATTATGAATGTCTAGAGTGTGGGAAAAGATATACTAGAAAGTCTCACCTCACCAGACATACTCTGACACACAGTGGTGTTAAAAATCATGAATGTCTAGAGTGTGGGAAAAGATTTACTCGAAAGTCTCACCTCACCTCACACACCCTGAAACACAGTGGTGTCAAGAATTATGAATGTCAAGAGTGTATGAAAAGATTTGCTACAGAGGATGTCCTCACCACACACACCCTGACACACAGTGGTGTTAAGAAGTATGAATGTCTAGAGTGTATGAAAAGATTTACTAGAAAGGGTGACCTCACCAAACACACCCTAACACACAGTGGTGTTAAGAATTATAAATGTCTAGAGTGTGGAAAAAGGTTTGCTACCAGTTCTAATCTCAATGAACACGCCTTGAGACACACTGGGTTTAGGAAATTCAAGTGTGATATTTGTAGCAAGTGTTTCAAAACAAAGGGTGACATTGCCGGACACATGAAGATCCACTTTTGAGGTGGTCTGCTGTGTGGACAAGTGTGGTTGTATCCGTGCCTGTGGGAGTGTGTCCTGTGTGGCAATGGGTGGTGGTGATGGTGGGCAGTTTGTTACATGTGTGGTGGCAGCCGTGCCCTTGTGTTCTGTGAGGGAGTAATGGCCCGAGCAGTTGTTGTGTTGGCAGTGCAGGTGTGGCTTTCAATAAATGTGTATGCGCTTGGTAAAACCTTTGTTGTTTTATATCTTCAGGGTTAATGTCACAATTGTTTGGTCATTCCCTTTCCTTGCCACAGTTAGAGCTCTCTTTGCCTTCACCTGCCTCGCCAATAGGCTTCATAACATTGCATAAGGCCTCTTCCATTTGTGCATAAGTTCAAGGAACCAGTTCATTCAGTTCAGGGTTGGGTCCAGTTCCTGGTTCTGGGTTCATGTGGCGCAAATGGAACGCAAAAGCCCCGTTTTTTGTTTACAAACAAACCAAGCTGGCGAGGCAAGAGGAAGGAGAGTTTTCTCCTGTCTTGTGTAGGGCTGTGCTGGCATTATACAAGAATTCTGATGATAAACAAATAAATTATGTATCAGCAACATCCACTGCTGGCATCTTTGGCAGAAATTACTTGTTACGGTACCAAATTCAGCATAATAGCGATAGCTTACTATCGCCCAGTCAGTGAGTGAATGGTTGACTTTAGTTAGACAAGTAGCACGAATACTTCTAGAAGACACAGCATATGTGCATATGGAGGCCGTGTGAAGTTGTACTGTGCAGACACCGCGTAAATAGAAGCGAGCAAATATCTTGTTATAACAATGCATCATAACTACGGTAGCCGAGATAGCCGTAAAAAGTGGACGAGGACTGCGCGGCTATTTTCTGAGACACTGACCAGTTTTTCCTTGCCTAAAATTAGTGGGGGGGTTTTCAGATGGAGATATTTTTATTTTCCGGAAACACAATACATTTTTTTTTTTTTCCATGGCTAATATTTAGAACATTACTGTGTCTGGATCTAAGCATTTTTCACCTCTACAGGTCAGAACGAGTGTGAAAGTAACAATGCTGTTGAAATAATCATTTTCCTTTTTCCTTGCCCGACAAGGATTCGAACCTTCGCTATCACCAGATTTGCACGTCAAACCACTCTCGTGTTAACCGACTTGGCCAAAGGGTACGTACCGCTTGGTTTAGCAGTTCCGGTGATATTTATGCATTACAGTGTCGTCACACAGCGTTTCGGTTGCGACCATCTTCCACTGACATCTTCCGAGACCCGCGACCAAAACAAACACAATGGATCATGCAAGAACTTAAGTAAATAGGGAAGCTACAAGAGGCCGTGTAACCTACACATGATAGAAGACTTTGTCTGGCTGCTATTGGCCTCGATTTGTGTGTTTTGGCACATTATATGCCAAAAAACGTCAGTGGACTCGTTCTTGGCTTGAAAGAAGAAAGAACGAGAGCATAATACTAGGTACAGACTTATTTTCCCTATACCCTATATACAGCTACATTTCCTATATACAACACTTATTTCCCCTAAACATATCACATAGAGATGCTACAGCATCTCTTGACCACCCAAGATTGGTCATTTCTCTATTTCACAGAAATATGTAGTTCGTACCAAGTCTTGCGTGGTGTCAGCTGCTCCAAGATGTAAACAAAGATGCCAGTACAGTATGTCTGTACTGGTAGGAGAGGATGATCATGCACGACTCCGCATTTGCTTCCAAGAGATGCCCGTATCAGGCATCAAATGGTAGCAAAATACCAAAAGATGCCGGAAAAAGTGTCCGTGTGACACAGCCTTTAAAGGTCTTGTCACATGAAAACTTTTTTTATTAGTGTTACGGGGTGGCTGCGGCAAGAATGTTTCCACGTCACTGGTTGCCCTGCCACCTCAACACCTTTAAATCATCCTTATTTATGGTGACATGTGGTGCTACACTGACCAAAATAATGACACTTTTATATAACAGCTCACCATAATCACTACGCTGTATAGTAACCGGGTAAAAAGACGTAAAACCTTGCCCACCCTGCTGGCAAACGGCCCTGCCCCGCCCTGCGCCCTGCCTACCTTTCAGGACAACACGCTGTCATCCGCCTCACCTGTGCCTTCCTGAAGAAGACAGGTCAACTACCATGCCTATGATAGCATCATAGGATATCATCAGGGATCTTAAGGCTCCTCAAGGGGTCCTCAGCATCATAGGATATCATCAGGGATCATAGGGCTCCTCAAGGGGTCCTCGCAGCCCTACAAACAACACCAGAAAGGAGGAGGAAATATTACTTATTACTTCTACAGTACCCTCCCGAGTTTCGCGCTTGCTTTCTTCCCAAGGCATAGCGCGAAACTCGCGGATCGCGAAACTCGGGTATTGAAAACCTTGTAAAAATGCTTATTTAGTCCGGTGCGAGGTGTACCTACCGTATTTTACAGTTTATAAGACTCACTTTTTCCCCCAAAAAATATCCTGAAAATGCCCCAAGCCTCTGTCCACCCAGCAGTGAATGGGTACCTGGTGTTAGCGAAGGGTTTGTGACCCACCTCCCGAGGTGGTGGCTTTGGCCAACACTACGTAGAGGAGAGGAGGGAGGAGAGGAGCTTGAGCTTGAGTTGGGAGTCACCCAGCAGATGCTGTCGGTGAAGCCTTTGGTCCGGAGTTCTCCCACACACGTAGTATTCTGTTGGAAGAGAAGCAAAACTAGGTGTTTCATTTCCCCCTCCTTCCTCTCTCTGCATCACACTCATGGGGTCCCCCCTCACTGAGGGGCCCCCTGCCTCTCATTCTCTCTCATACGTGCTCTCCAAGAATTCTTTTACACTTTCAACCACACAACTGTCACTCCTCCACTCAGCACACAGCCCCAGCAGGTACTCCATCTGCCTATCCACATTCCTGTCTCATCTCTTGCCATTCTTCCACTCCGACTTTTCCTACCACTACTTCTAACATCTTTGTTTAAGTATACACATACCGTTCACATTCCAGCATCAAGTACTCCACAGTTTCATCCACTCCTGTTTCACACATCACACACGTCTTGCTAACACCATTCTTTCATCTGTACATACGACTATTTACCTCTTTAGCGATACTTGATCTTGATCTTGATATTACCGTTAGGTATAAAATCTTTCTCTGCACCGTCGAGTGGCCTAAGAACACCCACATGCTTCCCATTAACTCTACCTACGATTGTGAGTGCATCGGCGGCCACAGGGGGGGCGACATGAACCTCTAATCACAAGCGTCACTATAAAAATCTTGCCTGCGCCACCACGGGCGAGGGCCAACCACAACAACCCTCGAAGGGAAGCTCCAGGGCCTACCATCCCACCCCTGGAGTCACTGTCTAACGGCGCTGTAGGCACACACACACACACCAAAAAAAAAAAACTTATGAAGCAGCGCGAAAGTCGGCAGGGTAAGAATTTAGGACTCGGCGCGAAACTCGCATAGCGTGAAACTCGGGAGGGTACTGTACCTCCTTTGTATCTACTCCAGTGTGCCTCAGTATTAGTCAGTAACCTTACTAACTTTCCTCTATTTACTGTGGCATATGCCATTTCAATCCTATAAATGCTAAGTAGCTACATATCCCTCCTCTGCTGCCTGTCTCTTTCAATAATTCTTCCAGTGTAAATATATTGTCCAATCTACCTCTGCCTTTCCTGAATCCATTTTGCTCCTGTCCTAACACCTTGTTTTCCTCTATCCACAATATCAATTTTAATTTTTCATTAATAATTATTCCAAAAACCTTGGCTGGATAGCTATGGGTCTATAATAGGCCCATAGATGCAGAGGCCAGAGGTCCCATGTACTAATATATATACATTTTTTTTGTTTTCTCGTGCGGGCAACATGGGTGACTTCATTTTTTCGTAAATAGTTTTTTTTCATTTACTCCACATAGGAGCCTCTCTCAGTAATGAAGTTACTTTCATAGTATCATGAATTACTCACATACATATCCCATACACTTCAATCTCCATGTTAATCACAACCTTCGTATATATGAATGAATATCTGTAGTACATATTTATGTCTTATACATGATTATTAAGAACGTGAGAAATATGAGGTACATCAGTATTGTTGTTCAAGTGAAGTATGACTGTAAGAAAGTTACGGCTCCAAGTGGCATAGCATATGTACCGTATTTGCCGGCGCATAAGACGCAGTTTTTTTCCAAGAAAGGGAATGCATAATTCACCCTGCGTCTAATGCGGCCATATTACTAATGAGAGGTCAGGCAGAGTAGGCAGAATGGCCAGTGGTGTATTACTAAGGGGGTCTGGAGTGATCTGTGTTGAGCAGTAGACCACTGAACACAAATTTGTAACTGTTACTAATAATATCAACAGTAATGCATAATACCAATAAAAAGTTGGAGTTTAAGAGAAAACAAGAGGTGGGGCAACAAGTTAGCTGTTTCTGCTGCCAAGATGGCCGTCATATGTAAACATCACCCCCCTCCCGCAGTCCCGCTTCCGCTCTCCACTGTAAATGGATGGGAGACAGGGTAGGCCTTTATACCACCTCGATCTCTCAATCCTCACCCCTGTATATCTATGAATAAGGAAACTGGAAAGACTGCTAGTAAAAAGGCTGCAACGGTACCTGTAGACATGACAGAAGCCTTCCACACATTACATCAAGACCAAGACCCATCACGGCGTCACAACTTCATCCGCCTCAAGTCCAAATCCCACCATACCATCATGCCTTAACCTGTACCTTCCTGAGGAAGACTAATCAACTCTCGCGACTGTGATAGATTCATAGGTGTAAACCATGGCGAATATCTTCTATCCCGACATCGATGCCCTTCAACAATAACAAAAAGGTAGAGATGGTTACCTTACAGTGTTACCTTAATATCTTGGTAAACTTATATTATTGGGCCACAACCTATTTCGAGGCCGAAACTTAGTTTTCCTGAATCGTTTTGGGGTGTTTGGAATTAATCTGGCTCTCGTTTTTGTCGGAAATCAATGTTTGCTTACATGTGTGTGGGAGGGGGGGGGCCCGTCCTGCCCCTCCAGGCCTGCCCCGCAAACATATTGCTAAGCTTCACACTGCTATAGTATTGGTCATTTTCGTTTTATCTCTATATCTTCTTACTAAACCAAACCCCACCTCTAACCTAACCTAATATGATGTAACCTAACTTAACTTTCTGGCTGAAATAACGGTATATTTTTGGTAGTACATGTAATGCCATTAATATTCGATTGCGCCATGGGAAATGGAGCTCAAAATACACTGAATGAAGAAAGATATACGTTAATGGAAGTAAGAATCCTAATACTTTTGAAAGCCCACTACCGAAATAATACCATTATCTCTACTGCAAATTTTCCACAAAGTCTAAACACATACAGTTTGCGCGGATAATCACTGCGCGCCTGCGAAAAGGGAATGTTTACACGTATGAGGCACCATTATAACAAAATAATGTAGAATATCAACACTTACAATTGTAGTTAGTATTTCGTTGCGTAGCCCTTCCTCTTGATGACCCTTTGAAGGCGACGTGTTACACTGTCAGCAAGATTTTGAAGGAACTCAGGCTTAAATTCTTCCCAACACTTTCGGAGCTCCATTTCAAGCTTGGGGAGTGTAGAGGTGTCACGTGAGCGGAGTTTGCCTTTAATGATGGCCCAAAGATTTTCTATGGGTGATATATCGGGAGAATTACCTGGCCAGTCATCTATTCTCCCAATCTTGCAGTCATCAAGCCACTGTATCACATCTCGAGCTGTGTGGCAGGATGCTCCATCCTGTTGAAAAATCTGTGCCTGTGTCTTTTCAAAGCAGTCCTCCAGGTGGTCATTTAAAAGATCAAAATACACCACTTTGTTAACAGTTGTGTTCTTTGGGAAAATAACTAAGTTCCCAATACCATGAAAAGTAAAGCAACCTCACACCATTAAACTGGGAGGGTGTTTTGTGGTCTTTGGTGTGTAGCGAGGCTCAGTAGGGTCTGAGCCGGGGCGACGGTACACTTTTGCTGGTCCTCCTCCACTCACACAAAATGTGCTTTCGTCACTCCACAGCACAGCCCGCCACTTGTCAAGAGGCCAATCTCTGTATTTCTTTGCAAAGTGAAGCCTTTTCTTCCTTTGCCGGTCATTTATCAGTGGCTTATTCCGCGCCCGGTAACACTTGTAGCCAAGGTCACGTTTCAAAGTTTCCTGTACAGTACGAAGCGACACATTACCAAGAAGAGTATGATTTTCCTCCTTCAGTTCTCTGGCTGTAAGGCTAGGATTGGCATCAAGCTGTCGCCTTAACACGCTCCTGGTTCTGTTACATGTTTTTTTTTGTTTCCCAGGTTGTTTTTTTGGGAGCGGGAGATTCACCTCTCCGCCAGCCTTAAATCGGCGGATCAAATTTTGCACTGTTCTAAGCTTTAGTCCTTTAAGCTTGAAAATTTCCTTATTATTGATCCCAGCCTTGTAAAAGATCAATGATTGCTTGAATCGTTGTGCCATCCGTATGTTTTCCACCCATTATGTAATCCAGCAAAAACAGGCAAAAACACGGGATGTAGTTGGAACGATGCAGGCTATAAGTTCAAAATCATGCAAACTCAACCGCCTATGGAGGGAGGAGAGGGAGGGAAACCCTCCCTCCCACACACCGGTGAGTGTGCAAGATGATGTACGTCGCTGTCAGACATACGATTCATGCCTTCTGCATTTTTTTATAGCTTGGGAAGCAACTTTAAATCTGCACGGTAAATCTCCATGAACGGATTCTGGCGCAAAGATCATCCGCGCAAGCCTGTAGCAGAAAAGCAACAAAGGCATACTTACAACATTAAATCTAAGCTAAATGTCATAGGTAGATAATATTAGAATATCAATTCGTGGTGCATCCTGCAATAAATGATGACCGATTTTGGTTACCCTACAGGGCCTACACATTCTCTACATTCTAACTTGTATAATTTTTCATTCACATTCACTGCACTGTGAATATTGTATTTGGGTACATGCTCAAAATCATTTGATTTCCCTGACAAAACCTTTTTTTTATAACTTTTAATAATTTTAAGAAAAGTAAATATGTCCTCAAAACACTAATAATTTTTTTTCTCAAAATATTTATGTAAAATACGGGTGCGTCTTATGCGGAGGTGCGTCTTATGCGCCGGCAAATACGGTATACAGGGAGGTCCCGAAGATACGAGCAGTTAGGTTCCACCTGGCATACTCGTAAAGCGAAATCTCGTATAACGAAACACATAACTAATGGTAAAGTATAGGTTTGGTTCCAGGACCCCCATCAATTATAAAAAAAAAAAAAAAAAAAAAAAAAGACATGTTTTTCAAGCTAAAATAAACTATAGCAAGCACAACAAACACACAGCGTCTATATTACCCACACTGTACTACCTATTATGTAGAAAAAGTATTCTAAAAGAGAAAATAGCACACAAAATAACATAACTGCACATTAATTAAACATAAAACATGCATAACAAGCAAAAAAGACGTAATGTATGAGACGCCACGTGATACAAGAGAAGGTAGTGTAGCAGTCCCAAGGTTGGAGCCGCACATCTGCTAATTACCCCTAAAGGTCAGGCCGCGCCATATGCTTAATTACCCTTCAGGTCACGCCTTGCTAGGGGTGACCTGACTGCGGTCCCAAGGTTGGGGCCGAACTCCTGCTAATTACCCCTAAATGTCAGGCCGCGCCATATGCTTAATTACCCTTCAGGTCACGGCTTGCTAGGGGTGACCTCACTGGGGTCAACCAAATCCCCCTTTGTCCAGTCTGGGAGTGGTAGGGCGCGCATTTTGAACTTGATATTTTTACTCACCCCAGTTTGAATGTCGTATCATTGGATTTTCGATCTCGTATATTGAAAATAGACCCTAATTTACACATCTCCTATCATCGGATTCTCGTATACCGAATGCTCGTATAACGGGACCTCTCTGTATAGTAATCTCCGAAAAATGTATCAGGAAGATACGCTGCCAGACGTACGATCGCACGGGTGGCTTCCAAGGGAGGGAGGGGGTGCTTGGGATAAAGAACACATGTGATAGTCTGAAGAAAGTGTCGTACCTCAGGCATCAACACACGGTGGTAAACATTAATGTTTCTTATATACTTTGCTGGTATTCGTCAGTTGCATTTATATATACGTACAGCCAAATTCCCAACATCCGACTTGTCCAAACAACCGACTTTTTTCACCACCACATTGTGTCTTGTTTTGACCATTTATTTTACTTCGTTTTTTTTTTAGTTTGTAGAAAACATTGATTTGTGGCTTTATTTATGCATGAATTTTACTTTCGCATATACCACTGGATCGGCCTTCAAGAGCTGCATCTTTTATGTTCTATACCATTTTGTCCTTACGTTTATGGTTACTGTGATATCCGAACATCCAACTATTCCAATTATCCGACCTACCTTCGGTCCCCCCAAGGTCAGATAATTAATACTTAGCTGTATGTATAAATCAAGAAAGTTCTCTGTGTGAAGGAAAAGTTTTATATTTCTGGCCCTTCATCCTATAATAATCAGGAATAGTGGGCGTGCAGTGAATCATTTCACAAATGCTTATTCTACGATTAATATGTCCCATTTTCATTAAAAACATGCGAGAAAATTATCTACATATATTAATGTAACGATACAGCAACAGAAAAGGTCTTATAATAAAGCTGTAAGCTTTTACAATGAAAAAATAGAAATACTGGCGTTGTGTGGCAACCCCAGCTTTCAATGTCTACAGATCTATTGGCTATGTCCTCCCTATCTTTTCTTCCTCCTTTGTGTGTTAGGGTCACTCTGCTCCTTTTCCAGGCCTGTGGTACGCTGCATTGCTCCAGCACTGTGGCACGAATGTTATATATCGCCAGTATTACCATAGCCCCTCTATATCTAACAAATTCCCCAATACATCCATCCGTCCCTGCAGCTTTGCCGTTCTTCACAGCTTTCAGTACATTTTCTACCTCTCCAAGCTCAATTCCTATATCCTGCATTTCTCTCCTCTCACTGTAGATCATAATGTTCTCTATTCCATCTACTTCATGTCCTTTCTAATTACTTTACTCCAGTACCCTTCTATTATTGACTTTACTTCATCCTCCTTCTCAGTATCTCTTCCCTCTATTTTCAGTTTAACTGGTTTATCTCAAGTCCACCTAGGTTTCTCTAAGTCTTTTCCATTCTTCCTTTTCTCTCTTTCCTCGGGATAAACTGTTTAGTTTCTTTGCCTGCTGTCCTCCCATCTCGCTATCTTTTTACTAATCAAAATCTATGCTAGTTTCTTTGCTTTCTTATATTCAGTCCATGCTCTCTCCCATTCTTGTCTATATTTGTCTCCATCGTTCTCCATCAATTTCCTTAATTTTCTCTGCCTTCTATTTTCACTTTTCCTGTTTCTTATTGCTTGTTCTACCTCTTTATTCCACCATCCTTTTAGTCTAGTTCTTCCTGTCTTGTATTTCTTCATTCCTATAGGAATCTTTGGCTCCTGCATCATTACCGTTTTAACGTCCTGCTCCCACGCTTCCATAGTTCTATTACCCTTCTCAGTTTCTCTACTTAACTTCTCATCAAGTTTTTGGCTGTACTCTTCCCAGTCAGCATCTGGTATCCTCCATTTAGTCCTCCATTCTGTCTTCGCAACTTGCACTTTCGACCTATCTTTCCACACGACACTCCTATCATGATGTGGTCAGAAATATCTGTCTCCTCATTCTTCCATATCGTGCACTTGCGTTTCTCTACTTTTGTGATTACAATTATGAAATCTATTGCTGATTCTGCTCCTCTATCTCTCCACGTCACTGGATCTTCTAACTCCCAATTCTTGACTGTTAGATTGGCCTTTTCTGTAAAATCCATTATCATCTGTCCATTAATGCTTACCAGTGCACTATTTAGATCTGTGTGTCCATTGAAATCACCCATCAGTATCCATTTTCTTTGTCCAACTCTCCTGCTAATTCCATTAGTACATCATAAAGTTTTCACTTTTCTGCCCGGTTTCCAACACCTTCAACACCCATATACACAAGTCACCCACCATTCTTCCTTCATATCTGTAATTATGTCTCCCTTGTTGAATCCTAACTTACCTACTGTTTCCTTCTGGAAGTGCACCTCTGATATCTTCCTTCCCACCTGCTTCCTCACTATATCACCAACACCTCCTCCCTTCTTCTTTCCTACTTTCCTTCCTCTTCCTATGCCTAACCATCCATCTTCCTGCCATTGTATCTGATCATGCCATCCTGTTTCTCCTACTCCAACTACATCATATAATTTTGACTCATGCAACAAGATTCTCCACTTTCCTTCATTCCATCCTCGCGTGTTTAGGAAGGCAAATAGTGTCTGTCCTCTCCGGTCCTCTAGCTATTCTTTCTTCTTCTACTTGTACTGTGCCCACTCCACGATGTTCCAGCCGGTCCATCTCTTCCCCAGGTAGGACAGGTGCACTCAATCCCTCGTCCACACTTCTTCCCAGACCATCTGCTCGCCCAGTGCAGGCCGTCACATCTCCACTCCTCCATCTTACGTATGCACTCTGCGTTCAGCCACTTCCTTTTCCTTTCATACTTTGTTCCTTCTTTTTCTAGTCTCCTCGGTATTGACATCACAAGCACATTTTCAACAACTCTTGCCTTGACAAGTCGCACAATTTCTTTCATGGCCTCCAAAGTTCTCAACTCGCCCACTTCCATCAGACCGTTTCCTCTGCCTTCCACCACCACCAAGTCGTCGGGTTTCATCTCTTCCAGGTGCTCCTTCACCACCAGCCGGATCATGTCAATCCTAGCACCACTTCCGTCCTGTCCATGATCCTATAGTATCCTGATGTTAGGAAGTGGATCTCCTTCCCCACTCCTTTCAGGATACCGTTGCCGAACAGCCACAACCGACGCTGCAGCTTTTCTTGCCTATGTCTCATACTTGTGCCGTTTCTTACTTTCTTCCAATTCTGCGTTCCTACTTCCACCCAGCTGGCGTATTCCTGGCCAGACTCGTCCTGGCTGACTCCTGGCTCTACCGCTGCCTTCTCCCTCACTGTTAGCCTTTCCCTTACCACCACTGCTGCTGCTGCTGCTGCAACTCCCTCTACTCGGCTATGTTCTGGTTTCGTACTTTTCTTTGAGTCTCTTCCTCTTCTTCTGTTGTTTCTGGTATTTCCACCTCTGCCACTGCCACTGCTTCCTCTACTTGCTGGCTTTCTCCCACTGCATCTTCTACAGTTTCTTTCCGTTTTGCATTCCTGCTCTTCATTATTTTCTTCCATTTCTTCTTCATTTTCTGTTTCCTGTTCTTCTTCCTCCGAATCATTGTCCTCTTCCGCCACCTGTGTAATATTTTCATCCTGATCTTCGGCTGCTCTTTCTACCGCTTCTTTCTTCATTTTCCACTCTCTCTTCGTCTTGAGCTGACATTTCTTGCACAAGAACACTAAGCACTTTACTTTGAGAATTTTCTGTGGCACATCCCTCATGTCACGTACACACCTTGCTTGGTACCAGTCGTCACACCGCTCACACCCACCACTTTTCTATCCCTGCTCGTGACCCCCTTTATACAACCTCCATAGTCACTATTAAACATGGTTCACCGCTTACTGATTTTCAAAAGAACATACAAACAATCTCAGCCTCAACCTGGGCTGCGTTTCCGAGCACCCTTTTATGACTAGTACCTTTTGCAAAAGAGGGGACCAGATACCAGCTATGTCATATAACACTTCAAGAGTGATACAAGAGTGGCTGCGAGTAGAGGCAGTTGCTTGCTGGGCAACAACTCTGACATCATCAATCTCCTCCTTGGATCCCAAAACAGCTGATGACTGTTAAGCTAGCAACATTTGTTTTTAAACATCTTTGGATGTCCCCCTGGCCCAACAATTGGTTTTTTTCAGACTGAGATTTTTATCTTCCAGAAACCCATTGAAAAGGTTTTTTTTTGGACAGTCTCCCCACGTCCACAACACTATGATATAGTAAATGCTCATTAACAACGGGAAAAGTGCCAAAGGAGTGGAAGAGAGCAGATATTAGTGCCAATATATAAAAAGGGAAAAAGAAGGATGAACCTTTAAAATTTATAGACCAGTGTCACTGACTAGCACAGTATGCAAGATATGAGAGAAAGTAATAAAGAAATAATGGACGGAATACTTAGAAAATGAAGGTATAATAACAGACCGGCAGTATGGTTTTGGGAAAAAGAGATCGTGCGTGACCAATTTAATAAGCTTTTACTCAAGAGTAATTGATACAACACAGGAAAGAGATGGATGGGCAGATTGTGTATATCTAGATCTATAAAGGCATTTGATAAGGTTCCCCATGAGAGACTACTTTGTAAATTGGAAAATATAGGAGGAATCACAGGGGTGATCAAAACCTGGATGGAAAGTGATCTGAGAGGAAGGGAAATGAGACTAGTAGTAAAGGATGAAAAATCTGAATGGAGAAAGGTATCGGTTCCTTGCACACGTACGCCATAGAAAACAAAAGTCTGCCGAGATGCCCTACTGAGAGTCCATCCGCACTGAGAACTGCTGAGTATGACGGTGGTAGTCATTATTTGTGAAGAAGAATGGTTTGTGAGGTTAGAAAACAAGATAATGGAGGGATCAGTACAGTCCTGGGGTTGTACAGAGATAAAGAAAGATCAGAAAAGTGATGAGATGTGTCAAGGGATTCTGAGTCCAGAGCTGGGAAATAGGGATGTAGAGGTCGACATAACACGATTGTTCAATAGGGAAATCTACAAGTCAAGCAAACCAGATAGCAGAGCAAGAAGTGACAAAACCAAGGACAAGATGAGCTACGAAGCGATAAAGTATAGAACGGGTCACAAGAAGAAGAAGAGGGTTTCCACAGGGTTTATGCTACACCGAGTGGTCGACTTACAACCGTGATTGGTTCCGACCCACCGGTCATAAGTAGAACTGGACGTAAATTGACCTATATTATAAAAGAAGAAGAAAAGAAAACTAATATATATATTTTTACATTTGTGCCTATAGCGCCTGTAGGCAGTGACTACTAAGGCCCGGATGGTAGGCCCTGGAGGTTCACTTCAGGGCTGTGATGGTTGGCCCGTGGTGGCACAGGCAAAATGATAAAATAATATGTGTAATGATATTATAATCATCTTTAAGCCATATTTTATCAACATTTTCGTTGTTTATTATTGTTTTAACCATCGTATCACCAAATTCGATCTCCGATGAGAACCAAAATCTTTCTGCACTGTCGAGTGTCCTAAGAACACCCACATGCTGCCCACTAACTCTACCATGGATTGCGAGCACTGTTGTTTTTTTACGAGCGAGACAGTGAGTTGTCTAGAGGAATGAGTAGCGAGACTGAAACTCCCGAAAAGATAACAAAAAGGTGATGGAAAGAAGTAGATAACAATAACAATTTAATAATATCTAATAAATCACCTTGTAGCAAGGAGTAAGATGATCTTGCTTTTGAAGCACACACAGAGATGACTAAAGAAAATGCTTATATAACTAAATGACCAATATGTACATAACACAAGATAATTAACCCTAGAGAAAACACAAAAGAATACTAAGATAAGTTTCACCACCAGGTAGTAAAGCAATAATAATAAAGGGGAGTTTACTTGAGTAGAGTTCCGGTGCTAATGTTGACTGGTTGGTACTTACTTAAAGGCACAAGAATGGTGTTACTGCTATGTTCCTCGAGAGAGTAGTAACGCTTCAGCTATATACAGATGACTGACTAACAAAAAAAAGAGTTTATAAAGCCCTCCCGT
>JACEEZ010020722.1:255000-287500 GCA_016584305.1 Chionoecetes opilio | reverse complement strand
CTCTCAAGATGATAGAGTTGGTATCAAGTATATAGTGTACATAAGGGATTGGATACTGAGAAAAGTAAATCCTAATTAAATCATAAACTACACAAGTCAAATAACAAGAAACTTGATGAAGATCAATGGGCTTCTAATGACAACAAAAACAGACTTGAAATATATTAGAAAAAGAAGACATCATTTATTCAAGTAGTAAAACACATAGTCATCCTGTCCATTTATCCTTCTCTCGAGATGAAAGATGTTGGAAATTTTTTCAAATATCCACGATCTTGGCGACAGATAATAGATACATAATAAAGAATGGTTATTCCACAAGTTGACTTTATAATGCAAAATAAAATAATGTTAATGGAGCTGAACAAACTCTCAGCTCCATACAAAGTATGCAGTAAGGTATGGGAAGGCCAGAGTTGGGGGCCGTAGAGTATGGTATCAGGAGTGTGTGAAGGATTACTACTGCAAATTCTGTTAGGGTTCTGGGTTGAATTAAGACGAATAGTTTACTGTACTATCCTGAAGCAAACTAAACGATCTAGTCTACATTTTCCTTCAGTTTGGGGGCAGTGCGCAGTTTTGTTGCAATTATATGAGATACTTCAGTTGCACTAATATCTGTGAATTTCTAAAGCACACTATCTCGAATGAGAGTAAACAACTTTGTTTGTTTAAAGAAAATTTTGGCTCTTTGACCATACATATTATATTTGCACATGAGGCTTTTACTCATAAAACTGCACATCAATTTTGATACCATTTGATACTTTTTCATACCACTAATACACTTATTATACATATCTTGAAAATAAGTGGGATTTTCCAATTCGTTTTCTACAGTTTGAAGTTCTTCCAAGGTGTGATTCCGCTTGATAGTCAGGTCTATTCCACTGTCACTAAATGAAGCAACACAGTTAACAGCTTTCAAATTGCTCACCTCCTGCTTCACATCTCTCACCTCTTGCCTCACATCTAACAGCAGTTGGAGTGTTCGTTTCTGGAACTCTGTGGAGTAAATAAAATCCAAATGAGGAACAAGGGAGGAGATATGTGGATTGATCTAAAGGCACTTATCATTGATATTTGCACTTACTGGTTCAATTTGATGATATTCACCAATACTACAATCCTCAAGGAAACTGTATAGTATCATGCTGAGAGCAATTCAGAAACAAAATACATATGGAAAAGGTGTCAAGGGTCTGAAATGCATTAGTTCTACAATATCCAAATTCACTGCAATATCATGCTTACAATATAATATGTACTCTACATACAGTAAACACAAGTGATTACATACTATCGACATCCATGGGGAAACTGAGATCCTTTGGTTCTAGCTGCATTTGGATGCCATCATTTCTGTGAGAGCTGTGGGATGGGCTGCGATGGGTATGCTGTTCACGTGTACGTGAACGCTGTCATGCCGTTCTTGTCGGTCCTGGCTGTCATGTCGTTCAGTCCTTTGTTGTTCCAGACTGTCATGTCGTTCTCTATGGTCCTGGCTGTCATGCTGTTCTTGTCGGTCCTGGCTGTCATGTCGTTCAGTCCTTCGTTGTTCCAGACTGTCATGTCGTTCTCTATGGTCCTGGCTGTCATGCTGTTCTTGTCGGTCCTGGCTGTCATGTCGTTCAGTCCTTCGTTGTTCCAGACTGTCATGTCGTTCTCTATGGTCCTGGCTGTCATGCTGTTCTTGTCGGTCCTGGCTGTTATGTCGTTCAGTCCTTCGTTGTTCCAGACTGTCATGTCGTTCTCTATGGTCCTGGCTGTCATGCTGTTCTTGTCGGTCCTGGCTGTTATGTCGTTCCTGTCGGTCCCATCTGTAATGTCGGCCCTGTTTGGCATGTTGTTCACGTCGATCAAGTCTGTCTAGGTCGTCATATCGTCTGTGTAGGTCATGAATGTAATGTTGCTGAAGTTGGCTGCTATGGCTACTATGTCGTTCATGTTGGTCACGGCTGTCCTGTTGCTGAAGTCGGTCCAGGCTGTCATGGCTTTCATGCTGAAGTTTCTTGGTATGGTAAGGGTTGTAAAACCTGTAGTAATCATGGCTAGATCCAGGCCTCGGGCTACAGTTGTCATCGACGCTCCTGAGAATATAATGCCAGTGATTATAAAATCTAATAATGTACGGTATATACGTTTTTTTGGAATAATCTAAAAGCATATTGCATGACAGGTATCAACTTGCATTAAACTAATTCGAAGAATTTAGGTGTTAGATTGATAATTTTCATAGCAAACATTTTGTTATAAGACCAAATATACAAATTCTCTATATTAATTTTGTCATATATGCAGAATGCTGCTCCGTCAGCAGCCTGACAATTTTGTCAAGCATTGTAACTCCACCATTACCGAGATTTTGCAGTGTGGTCATTCATTAATTTACATATATGCATGTTTTATATTATAACCCCGTGATATACAGCACATATGATCTGAATTACTTCGATTTTTTCTCACTATCTTATCTAGGTTCATATGCATGCTAATAATTAATTTGAAAACCCTGAAGTTAATTAGGATAAATAAAATAATAACTATCAATCACACTCAGAAGAAGCTTACCTTTAAATGAAGTAAAGGTTAGTGGAGCCACATTTGCAGTGGAGCTGGAGTCCAGCTTTTGAGGGGGGCTGCCTGGTTTGGGTGAGTTGGCGATGAGTCTCTTCAGCTTAGCTTGGCTGGAGTAACTTTTGCACACTGAGGAAAGAAAATATATTAGTAAAACAGGGGCAGATGCTGGAGCGAGCTAGGCGCCCTATCCACTGGGCGCCTGGGGTAATGGAAACGCCCTTCCCGCATGCTCATCGAGATCTTCCTTATTTGGCACGCTAAAGGCGCTGAAAATACAGCATGTTCAGTTCCTGACTAGTGAGCACTGTGGGCCTTTACAGACTTCATCTTGCTGTTAGTAAGGCAAATACAGCCTTGTTTCAGTTCCTACAACTAAAATGGTGTTTACGTATAATAGTGTTGCAAGGTGTGTATGGAATTGATCGTGAAAGACTAAATGCGGCACTAAAAGGGCGTTTTTATAAGCTTATATGCTGGCGATAAAAATTTTTGTTGTGTTGGTTGGCGGGCGAAGCGACTAGACAAGTGTCACCAAGGGTGCTCCGCCCCGCACTAAAATGTTGTACTATTATACGGTATTATCATACTACCAGATGATATTTTAGGACAGACTGAACATACCATCATCTTTACGAGACATTAGTGCATATCATGACTGTTAAAAATTACAGAAACTATACCTATAATAAGATAATGAGAGCAAAATGAGGTCGTGTATAAACTTTATTTTCTTTCACCTTTTTTTATTTCAACTCCTCCTTACCTCCTGTACTTTTGCTTGCATACATTTTCACTCACAGTCTCGGAATAACCACAGTTTTCCGATTAGCTGGTATGTGGCACGTCCAATGCAAAAAATATAAGTGGTCAAAACCTGTGATGAATGTCATACTTGTGACAAACAGTTTTCGGCGGGCCGCAGGGCGAGCGTTGCTTATTGCAGAGGTGAGGAGGGAGGGACTAAAATTCTGTTTTGTGTTTGAAGTGTTCAAGCCTTGTGATTGGTTCGAAGCTGCCTAAACAGCGCTCAGACAGGCACCCGTGATTGGCTAGTAGGATTCTCGGACCAAAACCCACGCATTGGGCTTTGGAGGTGTATGGAAAGAGCAAAGCGCCTGAAATATCGACTGTACATAGCCTTGAGCCGGTGCCTTAGCCGGGCCTGTTACAAAAGGGGCCTGAAGACCGTAAAGCGCTCTTTTCGCCTTACCTCTATGGCACTTCTCAGCATCTCCCCCAGATATCTAGCCTACTCCTAAAAAGATAACACTTAAAAAGTATCTATACAAAAATAGAGTGCTATACAATAAGTAAGCGTGATACCATGCGTTATATCGAGCCTTTAATCTCAAACTTATCTAATTCAGTTTCATTTCACATAATTATCATGAAACATGTAGACTGATCTGGCAGCTATCACCTCGACTGTGAATAATAAAATACAAGGAGAACAGCACTTGCTTGTTAAATTAGTATATTTCGGATCTTTGTCCAAATTATCATGCAAGTCCTGGCTACTGACGAAGTCCTCTGGAAGCATCTTCTTAGCACGTTCTTTTATCCTCTTTAATACACCTTCACCATCATCATCAGAGTCAGTACTGCTTTCTTCAATTGCAGATGTGAGCTGTAATGTCACATTCTTGATAGTTATCTGAACATGAACACAAAACAATAATGAATAATAATGATTGAGTCTACTCTCTCTCTCTCTCTCTTTCTCTCTCTCTCTCTCCTCTTCTCTCTCTCCTCTCTCTCTCTCTCCCTCTCCCCTCTCTCTCTCTCTCTCTCTCTCTCTCTCTCTCTTCTCTCTCTCTCTCTCTCTCTCTCTCTGCTCTCTCTCTCTCTCTCTTTCTCTCTCTATCTCTCTTCTCTCTATATATATATATATATTATATATATATATACTGTATACAAGAAGGAAGAAAAGTGCCAGCATATAAATATTAAGAAGATAGTAAAATAACACTTACCCGAAGATACTTTCACTTTAACCAATTGGAACTTCCTCCATAATTTAGGGTCCGGGTGTTGTCGAGAACTCAGTGCATTCTCGGCGTTTACACCTTGCGGCCAATATAAGCTTTGCTTCTCCTCATCTATCCAGGTACATGGTACAACACCTTCCTCTTCATTTCTTCCCTCTACCCAGACTGCTCGTTTCCACATCCTGACAATGTATACCATACTTAGTAATTCATATCCTATTATAAGAAGTTCAGTAGTGTTTCTATTTCATTCGAAGACATTACATGTATCATTTTATACATTTTTGATAAATTGCTTGAGTCACAGCTACATAACCTGCAGCACCAAGATTGTGGGAGAATGGGTTGGTATATTCTTATGGCAAAAATGTATGTGTAAACATACAGAAATGTGACAATGCTAAAAAGCTTATTTATCATAATACTAAATCTTTAAAAAATAAACTTTACCTTTAATGAAATCATTAACTAGTATATGATATGAAAAGGGGCGGCGGGGGGGTGCGCCGGGAGGAGGAGGAGGAGTCGCAGCCCGCCTCGCCGTTAGCCATCCTGCGGGAGGAGGAGGAGGTGGTATTAATGAGATGAAGTAAAAATGTATCCATATTATTACTACCTAATCAAACCCCTAACTCCCTAACCCCTCTTTCTGGGACTCACTGGCTGGGTAGGCCTCCATCTACTGAGAAAAGAAACCAAAATAATAATTACCTCATGAATAAAGAACATATCCATAAAAAAAAGGTAAATATGCAGTTTCAACCAATACTCCCTATTGACCAATACTCTCCTGACATAAAATGGGAGTCTGCGCCCACCAGAACCTTCTGCTAGTTAACTAACCTAACCTAACCTGTGCATTGATTGCGTAACCTAACCTCACTGAACATAAGAACATAAGAAAATAAGGAAGCTACAAGAGGCCGTGAGACCTACACGTGGTAGTTCCTGTAACCACTGGAGGGATTTTGCCCCCCTTACGTTATTGTTCCTGTGGTGTGGCTGTTGTAGGAGCTATAAATACTCTTGTGATGAGAAGGAAACGTTAAGGTGACTTAAAACCACCCAGCGTGTTGTGGCGGTGACTGCATACATACCGAAAATGAAGATGCTGAGAAATCGACTAATATCCTACTCATTTTCTAAAATTTTCGGTGTGTGTGCAGTTACAGCCACAACATATAATAACATAAGAAAATAAGGAAGGTACAAGAGGCCGTGAGACCTACTCCGACACGTGAGTTCCTGTTACTTAACACTATCTAGTACATCGCTGGGTGGTTTTAAGTATCCTGAACGTTTGGTTCTCATCATTAGGAGTACTTTTAACCCCTTCAACAGCAACAGATAATTAGAAATAACACAAGAGAGGTCTGAAGTGGCGAAACCCGGTAACGAAACCCCCCAGTGAGGTTAGGTTACGTAATCAATGCCCAGGTTAGGTTAGTGAAATAGCGGGGGGTCGGGGGGGCGTTGCCTCCCAGTTATGTCAGGAGAGTATTGGTCAATAGGAAGTATTGGTTGAAACTGCATATTTTACCCCAAAAAAGTTCGATTAATTTGCATACTTTCTTTTTCCTCTTTTCCCTTTCACCATCTACCTATAGTTAACCCTTATTTCTACCCCTCCCCGCCCTATCCACACACCCACACCCTACACACATAGCCCACACACCCTCTACCCCCACCACAACCACAAAACTACCACAAACAAACAACAAAACAAGAGATAAATCAATAAAAAAAAGTTTACACAAAGGCAAATGTTTCTTGACACAGCATGGCGTTCAGAAACCCGACCCGGCGCTGGTTATATCTCCTGTTTTAAGCGTAAATATCACCTTTAACCACTTACCCCTCCCTGTAAGCCTTAAAGATACATGCACCGGCGTGGATATATAGGATTAAGGATAAAGCCGCTATTACGTACCTGGAAGTAAAAATGTTGAAGTTTCACCCGATTTCAGGCAGTCAACAGTTGTTGTTGGGGGTTTGATGGGCCCGTGCAGGCTGTAGTGCCGCAGCCTCTCGTGCCCCGAAGATGCAGTACGCAGATGAATCAGCAGGTTAGATCCTGTGCAGCTGGCCCGACTTGTGTAGGAAGGTCCTCGTGTGCTTGAGGATTTTGAAGGCCAAGCAGGGGTCTGGAGAGCCACCCAGGAGGTCAGCTAGAGTTGGCCTGCGGAGGAGGAGTGGTGATAGGAGGAGTGCCGTGCGGTGGGAGTGGTGGCGAGGACATTGCAGGAGGAGGTGTTCAGGTGTGTCCAGATATGTGGGGCACCAGGAGCAGTGAGGGTCGTCAGTCATGCCCAGTTGTGTAGGTGGGAGTTGAGGCGGGTGTGGCTAACCCTTAGTCTGGTGACTGCGGTGTCCAGGGCACGGCTGGGGGAGTGGGTCCACCAGTGTGTCGTGTGTCATGTCGTATTTGTCCAAGTGAAGTGTACTGTAAGGCGTATGTCAGCTCAGTGTCCCAGTGTCGGTTGCACGTAGTCTGAAGGTTAGTCAGTAAATCAGTCATGTCTGTGGTCATGTCTATGGGAGAGGGGAGGGAGTGTGCCTCCGCTGCCGCCCTGTCGGCCACAGTGTTGCCCCTGACACCAACTGAAGGTGGATGTCATGGCCAGAGGAGGATAGGTGAAGCAAGAGGTGGTGGATGTGAAAGCAAAGGGCATGGTGAGTGTGAGGGCCGTGACGCTGGATAAGTTGGAGGGCTGTGAGGGAGTCAGTGAAAACAGTTACTGCACAGGAGGGGGGCACGGTGGTGGCATACTTTATGCCCTCCCTTATGGCAAAAAGCTCTGCCGTGAAGATGGAGGCAGTGGGTGGCAACCTCCAGGCAGTGGCAAGTGATCTGGCTGGGATGAACATGGCCGCACCGACGGATGGAGGGGCCGGCAGACGGAAGCCGTCGGTGTATATGTGGAGGAAGTTACTGTAGCGGGTATGCAAGAGGGAATAAAAGAGGTATCTGCCCTGCACTGGACAGGCAGCCTTGGACCATGGTGTAGGTGTGTGAAGGGACAGAGAAATTAGAGAAGAGAGAGGAAACCAAGGGCCCAGGGGAGAGATCTTCTCCAGAGTGCGAAAGGAGGGGGGGAGTCACCCGGATAGAAGCAAAGAAGTAGAGGGCTCTCTCTACGAAAGGTGTGTGGGCTTGATACTTTAGGGGGCCATGAAGTGGTTCCCTACCGTGTCGGAGGAGGAGGGAGTGGAGGGCATGGCAGCTAGGGGAGGAGGCAAGTTTGGTGTAGTTGCGGACAAGGAGGGTGGAGCGTCGGTGTGACAGGGAAGAGAGGGAGGATTCCGTCTGAAGGGCTGTGACTGGGGAGGATCTGAATGCCCCCAAAGCTATACGAAGGGCTGAATTTTGGACTACATCTAACTTGTGGAGGAGGGTAGGTAAGGCCGCTCCATAAACCTCACACCCGTAGTCTAATCGGCATCGGACGTAAGAACAATAAAAGTGAAGGAGGGTACTCCTGTCCGCACCCAACTTGACCCCTGCAAGGGACTTCATTAAGTTTAGCCTCTTGAGGCACGAGGTCACCAGGTACTGTATGTGGCAGCCCCAGGTTAGGCGGGGGCCAGCCAACAGTAAGCCAAGGAATTTGTGCTGGGTTTTGAAGGAAATGGGAGACCCATTAATGGTGACCGTCGGGATGTTGGGAATACGCCGTCGGGTGAAGCACAGAAAGCTAGACTTCTGGGCACTCACCGTCAGGCCCCAACGGGTGGTCCATGAGTGGACGGCATCAAGCCCACGTCGAAGATGGTCCTGAGCTTCCTGGATTGTGGGTGCAGAGCAAAGAAGAGAGATGTCATCAACATAGATGAGTGCATGTGTGCATGGAGAGCAGGGAAAGTCTGAAAGCATGATGTTGAAGAGGACAGGACTGAGGGGAGAACCCTGTGGCCTCTGGTGACCGGGTAAGATCTGGAATTGGTGTTCCCGATCACCAGAGAGAAGGACCTGGAAGACAGGAAGGATTTATCCCATTGGAGAGGGGAGCCATGTAGTCCCAGGCGGGCAAGTTTTTTCTAAAATGGCGTTATGGGAGGAGGTGTCAAATGCTGCTTTGAGGTCTATGAAAGCTACGAGTGTGAATTGTTTGTGGGTAAATCCTTCCTGAATGTGGTGCTCCAGCTGGAGCAGGGCATCCAGGGTGCCCCGGTGAGGACGAAACCCGAACATGTTTGGAGGAAGAAGGTGTTTGTGTTCCAACCACCATGTCAGCCTATGCCGTATTACTTGTTCTACTACTGTACTAAGATTAGAGATAAGGCTAATGGGCCTATAGGAGGAGGCCTCAGACGGAGCCTTGCCAGGCTTAAGAATAGGAATTGTGATAGCATGACGCCACACAGAAGGGAACGTCCCCGACAGCCAGCTGGCGTTGAAGACGTCCAGGAGGAGGCGGGCCAGAGCATCTGGGAGGTGGCGAAGAAACTCGTTCGGGATGTTGTCCGGACCCGCCGCCTTCCCAGCGGACAGTGCGTGTAAAGCCGAGGAAAGCTCCTGGGGGATTATATTAGTGCTAATTGTATGGCCGGTGTGTGAAGGGGGTAACACAGGTGGGGGTACGGGGTCTGGGGAGCCGAGCGTAGTGTGTATGTGGGAGGCGAGGCACTCTACTTTTTCGGCATCAGTGACGAGGAGGGCACCGTTACTATAGTCTATTCACTTAAGCTGGATTCCTGGCTGGGAGCTGCTCGCTGCCTAGCCGAGTTTGTAAGGACGTCGCTGATTGGCTGATAGACTCGGGCTGGGTGGCGATGGTGGTGGTACTTGCAACCCAAAACCCTTGCGTTGCCTCAGAAAAATATTCATATTTCTTGGCTTTACTCATCTCTTACACAAGATAGGCCTATTTTGTTTGCAGCAGTGAATCAGGCAGTGATTGTTCAACAACAACACGCCATTCATAACTCAATAGGGTAAAAAATAAAGTCATGACTGACTATCACAAGAGTAGGCGGACTTTTAGGTTTTCAGTGCATTGAAATGTTGTACTCCTACCCGATATTACCAAGCTACCAGATGATATTTATGAAAGCTGAGCCTACCATCGTGTTCATAATACATTGCTGCATATCATGAGCATAAAAAAATTACACTAAGACTACAGTAATATTAAGATAATTGAAGGAAAGTGAAAGAGTGTATAAACATTCTTTCTTGCTTATTTTGCTTCAACTCGCTGTAACTCCATAAGTTTTGGTTGCATTCAATTTTCAAGCACTGTTTCAAAATCCTTATACTTTTCCGCTTCATGTGGTATGTAGCACGTACCAATAAGGAAAAGAGTAGGTGGTCAAAATAGCTAAGAAAGTTAAACTGTTTCAAACTGGTGCCGTGACGGGTGGAGCCTCTGAAAGCTTTCCCGAGAAGTCTCTACTGTACAATAGAGAGGGAGCAATGCTCACCCGTCACTGTGCCAGTTTGAAACAGTTTAACTTTCTTAGCCATTTTGACCACCTACTCTTTTCCTTATTGGTATGTGCTACATACCACAGGAAGCGGAAAAGTATATGGATTTTGAAACAGTGCTTGAAAATTGAATGCAACCAAAACCGATGGAGTTACAGCGAGTTGAAGCAAAATAAGCAAGAAAGAATGTTTATACACTCTTTTACTTTCCTTCAATTATCTTAATATTACTGTAGTCTTAGTGTAATTTTTTTATGCTCATGATATGCAGCAATGTATTATGAACACGATGGTAGGCTCAGCTTTCATAAATATCATCTGGTAGCTTGGTAATATCGGGTAGGAGTACAACATTTCAATGCACTGAAAACCTAAAAGTCCGCCTACTCTTGTGATAGTCAGCCATGACTTTATTTTTTACCCTATTGAGTTATGAATGGCGTGTTGTTGTTGAACAATCACTGCCTGATTCACTGCTGCAAACAAAATAGGCCTATCTTGTGTAAGAGATGAGTAAAGCCAAGAAAATATGAATATTTTCTGAGGCAACACAAGGGTTTTGGGTTGCGGCAAAGCAAGTACCACCACCCAGCCGAGTCTGTCAGCCAATCAGCGACGTCCTTACAAACTCGGCTAGGCAGCGAGCAGCTCCCAAGAATCCAGCCAAAGTGAATAAACTATAGTTAACGGGGAAAGTGAAGGGGGGCTGAGGGTGGCCCAAATCTTCCTAAAAAAAGGCCCAAGTTCGGGAGACTGAGGAGGAGAAGGACAGGGAAGCACAAAAGGAGGCCCATGCAGAACGTTTCTCATCAAGAATAACACGTTTGCATCGGGCCCCCAATAAGCGGAAGCGAATACGGAGAAAGGGGAATGGGGTTTCTTACGCCACGCAGTAAAAGGCGTGGCGTTTGGCCTGAAGGGCTTGCCGCACACTTCCGGGACCACCGGGGGGACCCGGAAAGAGGGGGAGGGGTGGGAAGTGATTAAATGAAAGTGGTGGGACCCCACGTCCACCAGGGGGGACCGTGAGGTATTGCATTTTATCCGATGCAGGGAGGGTAATGGGAGGGGTAAGTGAATTTAATTCTGTTTGAAAAGAGCCCCAGTCTCCTTTGATGAAGGACCAACGAGGTCGCGGGAAGGGGGAGGGGGGGTGGTACTGAAGGGAAGGGAATTACAAAGGAAGATGGTCGTCCTCATGAAAGGGGCCCAGTTTGTGACAGTGGTGAGGAGGAGGGGGCCATTACCCAGGCAGAGGTCCAAGGTGGAGGGGTTCCCGAAACTGGATCAGTCCTGGTAGGGAGGCAAGGTGGGAGTAAGGAGAGATAAAGAAACACTGTCCGCCAGAAAGCTCGAGAGGGCCCTGCCCGGAGCGGTTTCTTCGGCTCCTGGGGAGGGCCGGTTCCCAGAGGTCATGGTGGGCATTAAAATCACCCATTATGGCAGTCAACAGTGACCTAAACAATCAATGCCGGACGATGGCTAGTTTTATTTTAGGGATGTTTAACTTTATATCCCCTTTAATCCCTTTTTCATACCTTTAATTTACTTCTTATATTTATATTTAAATTTCTGTAGGGTAAAAAGAGGCTATGTAGGGTTGTAAAGTAATAATTTTCCCGTGGGGTGAGATAGTTGAAAGGCGGAGAAATTTGGCGCGAAATATAAATGGCTCAGCTTTCTCCCCGGTAAACAGTGCGCATTCTCTCTCTCTCCTCTCTCTCTTCTCTCTCTCTCTCTTCCCCCTTCTCTCTCTCTCTCTCTCTCCTCTCTCTTTTCTCTCTCTCTCGTCTCCCCCTCTCTCTCTCTCTCTCTCTCCCCTCTCTCTCTCTCTCTCTCCCCTCATCTCTCTCTCTCTCTCTCTCTCTCTCTCTGTTCTGTAACTCTCATTGTTTACTGAATGATTTGCACGTCGGGGAGAAGGAGAGGAAAGGGGGAGAGGAGAGAGAGAGGAGAGAGAAAAGAGAGAGAAGAGAGAGAGAGAAGAGATAAGAGAGAGAGAGAGAGAGAGGATGAAGGGGAGGAAAAGAGAGGAAGGGGAGACGAGGGGAGAGAGAGAGAGAGAGATTAATACGAGAATATGAAGATAATTTGTTTTTCTGTAATATATTTTATATATATATATATATATATATATACCTATATATATATATATATCTATATCTATATATATCTATAAATTATTATATATATAATTATATAATATATTATAATATATATATATCCTTTTATATATCATATCTATATATATATATATATATATATAATCTAAATAATATATATATAATTATATTTTATAATAATATTTTTAAATAATATTTTAATATAATATATATATATATATATATATTATAATATACATATTTTATTATAATATAATAATATATATATATATATACATATATTATAATAATATATATATAAATATATATATATATATTATTAATATATATAATATAATATATTAATATACATATATATATATTATATATATACTATATATATTATATATATCTATATATATCATCAATATATATATATATATATTATATATAAAATATATATATATATTATATATATATTATATATAAAAATTATATATATATAGAAATTATATATATATATATATATATATATATTATTTTATTTATAATTTATAATATATATTATATATATATATATAATATATATATATATATATATATATATATATAATATAATATATATGTATATATATAATATTATATATATAAAATATAATATATACATTAATTTATATAACAAAAATATATATATACAATCATTAAATATATATTATATATATATATATATAATATATATATATATATATATATATATATAATATATATATATATATATATATAAACCATATTATATTATATATATATATATATATAAAATATTATATATATATATATATTTATATACATAATATATATTTAAAATATATATATATATATATAATATTATATCCATATATCATATATTTAATTATATATATATATATATATTAATATATTTTATTATATATATAATTGAAAATATTAGTTTGTGTTTTAGTTTGCCATGTGGAACTGTAGATTTACGAGATTTAGTCACAGTTTTATGTAGGGATGTAGGCAGTCTATTCCACAAAAATTAAATGTCCATTTTCTTTACGTGGATTTTATCTAAATTTGCACGTGGAGAAGCCAAGAATTTCTGGTGAATCTTCGAGTTCACAAGTTTTCACCAAAATTTAGGACGCAGAATCGACATGAAAACCTTCACTGTGCCCAGGGTGGCCTTCCTCCGCTTGACTTTTACATTGCCCGCCGAATAAAACTGGGGTACGAACTTAGTGTTTGGACTATCCAGTGTCTAGCTAAAAAATACACAAGGTAATTACTCTTCGAGGCCCCGAGGACCCACACCGGACGAGCCGCGGCCCGAGATAAGTGATAGATAGCTAGAAAGATATATATATATATAATTATATAATTTTATATTATATATTATTATATATATATTTTATATATAAAATATATATATATATCTATATATATGAGAGAGGAGGAGAGAGAGAGGGGGAGAGAGGGAGAGAGAGAGAGAGAGAGGGGGAAGGGGAGAGAGAGAGAGAGAGAGAGGAAGAGAGAGAGAGAGAAGAGAGAGGAGATATAGGAGAGAGAGAAAGAAAGAAGGAGAGAGAGAGAGAGGAGAGAGAGAGGAGAGAAAAGAGAGGAGTAGAGAAGGAGACGAAGAGGAGGAAGAGAGAGAGAGAAAAGGGGAGAGAGAGAGAGAGAGGGGAGAAGGGGGGAGGGGAGAGAGAGAGGAGAGGAGAGAGGGGAGAGAGAGAGAGAGAGAGAAAAAGGGGAGGAGATATGGGGGAGAGGAGAAAGGAAAAGAGGGGAGAGAGAAGGAGAGGAGAGAGAGAGAGAGAGGAGAGAGAGAGAGGAGAGAGAGAGAGAGAGAGGGGGAGGAGAGAGAGAGGGGAAGGGAGAGAGAGAGGGAAGAGAGAGAGAGAGAGAGGGAGGGAGGGGGGAGAAGAGGAGAGGAGAGGAGAGAAGAAGAGGGAGAGAGAGGAAGCAGGAGAGAGAGGAGAGAGAGAGAGAGAGGGAGGGGGCGAGAAAGAGGAGGCAGAGAAGGAAGAGGAAAGGGAGAAGGAAGGCGAGAGAGGAGTACTGAGAAAGCAGAGAATTTGTTGGCACGAGGGCTGACAAGCCTAGTGAGGGGGCAAAGAGTGGTGTCGAAAGTGGGCGGAAAATGTTAATGACGAGTGAATGGCAAGTCTTGACAAAAATGAAAAATAGAATACTATATTACCCTTGCACGACTATCTTAGAATATGGTAGAATTAATATTTGGGGAGGGGAAAACAAAAGTATGGTAGTAGACACAAGTGGCAAATGGTTCTGAATTAGGGATGGAAGATACAATAAGACATGATGAATAATCTCTTGGCAAAATGAAAAAATAAATATAGTATGTTTTATGATTATTTTTTTAGAATAGGTGAGAGATATTTTTGGGGGAAGGATATAACAAAAATTTTTTTTAAATTTAAATTATATAAAAAAATTTTGGGGCCCGTTTTATTTTTCCTTTTTGTTTTGGGAAATTCTTAAAGAATCGATTTTTTATTTTCATTTATGAAAATTTTTAAATGAGACGCATTTTTGGCCTTTTTTGAAAACCCCAAAAGGGTTTCCAAAAGCGGTGGTCTTTTTATCATTGAAAGGCCCAAAACCTACGTGTACCCTTTAGTTGGCTAGAAACGTGTCCACAGCCCCTTTGCCTGAACGGCCATTTTCCCCCTTGGGGCCGAGGGGGATGCCCGTTCGGCCGAAAAACCCCCCCTTGCGACCCACCCTGTCCCCCCTTCACCCTTTTTCTTTTCTCCGATGTGGATAGAAAAACCCGGAAAAACCTCGTACGGTTTGCCGGGATCCCTGGATCTGTTTCCCCGGACAGGAAAGGTGAATCCCGGGGGCCCACCGGGCCAGGCGCCAGCTGATCAGTGTCTGCAAGCTGGGGGCTGAAAAATTTCGTTGGGGTGAGCAGGTTTACATTTGGCCCCCAACTCCTCCCCAGCCTCAGCTTTAAAATCTGGGCGCGGCGAACCTGCGGTCGACCTCACTCGACTCGCCCTCAGGGGAGGAGGACACATTTTGAGTTGCGAACCCTGCTCCCGTCCCCACGTAGAAGGGCACAGCTGTTTGGACCTTCTTGGGCTGCGACCCCCATCACCCGAGCTGGTGAGGATGTGCTTTGGGGCCGTCCCCTAGTTGTGGGGAACCTTTATGTGTAGAGATTTGAAAAACACCTGCAGGCAGTACTTGACTGGATTTTTAGGGTGTCAGTTTTTTGCCCGTCAGTCCATGCTTTTGGGCCACATGACACGAGGACTGGGCTGTGGTGAGCCTATGGAGTGGGACCCTTGCCACACTTGATCTCCGCAGCTCGGCGGGAAACGCCCCGCTTCACACCCCGGATCAGCTGGTAGGGACCTGTGGTCAGTGGCTGTTGACCAGGATAACACCGGTATCTCCGTGAGACTTACCCCCTGGACTCCTTGAAAATCTGCGTTGTTATGATTCATTCACGTGGACACAGATGCACATGGAACCCCGGGAAACCAGTGTAGATGAGTAGGCCCGTCGTTTTGGTGATAAGCGGCGCAGGGGTAATCGTTTGTGTGCAACACGCAGTATCCAGAAGAGCTTGCGCTAGCATCTTCTCCAAATGGGGTGAGTAGCACCCTTCCACCCCGTGTTGGCCTAGTTGACATTCGCAGTACGATCAGTGAGTCGGTGGAGTCGATGTCCCCAGTAGATCATAAGAGGCCTAAAACCACCTTGAACGCAGGCTTCTCAGGGGCCCCGGGCCTCGGGTACAAAGGCCAAAAGGACCTTCCAGAGGCCCCTCTGTCACTGACACATGCTCCTCCCGATAACCTTGGGTGCATTTTCCCATAGCTGTCGGGCCCCATCCCCCTGGTTTTGTCCTTTCCCCATCGAAACCCCCAATCCAATATGTGGGCCCCGGTTAAGGTACGCCGTATAAAAAAAATTTTTTTCTCAATTTTGTCATGCCAAATTTTCCTATGAAAGGAATTCTAAGCGATTTTTATCTAAATCCTTTTTTTGCATTTGAGCAATTCTATATGCAAAACACATTTTAAGCTATGTTTTGCATATAAATAAAAAAGTCCTTTTTGCATGAAGAAGTGCCAAAACCCAAAAAAAGTGAAGCGGACAACCCCCTTTTAAAATTAAATTTTTTACATAAGAAAAAACCCTGCCAAATTCGAAAATAATCTATTTTTCACTTTTATTGGCCCTAGGTTACCCAATTATATATATATATATATAATATTTATAATATATATAAATATATATAATATATATATAATATAAAAATATATATTAAAATAAATATAATAAAATAGATAATAAAATTTAAGATTAGAATAAAAATTTATATATATATTATATATATAAATATATATATATATATTATATATATATAAAATATATTATTTTATATATATTTTTATATAAAAATATATATATAAAATTATATATATATATAAGGCGATTTTGTGATCCTTACAAAGCAGAATTATATTTTTTAAGCCCCGCCCACTTATTTTTACTCTTTTACGGTACAGAAAAGGGACCAGTTTACACTCTCTCGAGTAAAATTATACTTTTTTAGGAAAAAATACTCTTTTTTGGGGTGGGGGGTCCTTTCAAGAGTGGCCAATCAGACGCGCCCCGAGAAAAATCTTTTCGACCTCCCCCCCGTAAATGTTTCTGTTTTCCTTTAACTCATCCAATTCAACATTCATTACAGGCACGACATGCAAAGGATACGTATTTTAAATTTGGGGAGGTAAGGGGGAGTAAGGAGTAAGTAGGGACTCTTAACAGGTAAAAAGTCACAAATATTTTAAAATTTTCCAGCGACATTCGGAAACAATTTTTTCCCAAACCCCCGAATCTTTAATGGCCCAATCTTGTTAAGACTTGTGGCACGCCCCCCATAAAACATTTGATTTTGGGCCATAATACACTAAAACAATAAACAATCTCTTTAGTAGTAGTTTAAAACTTAAAAAATGCAATGTAACGGTACATTTTTATAAATTTAAAAGGAATGTCACCCAAAAAGTACAAAAAGTACGAACACTACTGTTTTTTGAGGCACCTAGCCATGGGCTGGAATGCTGAGGGGGACGAGGGAGGAGGGAGGCCCCTTGGGGCCGGAACTGCTGACGGAGGGAGGGGGGGATGGAGGGGGGCGCCCTTAGTGCGGAAAAACTGGACGGAGGGGAGGGAGGGGGGAGTCCCCCTTTAGTCCCCGGAACCTGACGGGGGGATGGAGGGGGGGCCCCCTAGCTTGGTGCCGGAAGCGACGGAGAAGGAGGGATGGAGGGAGGGCCCTGAGTCCCGGAATGCTGAGGGAGGGAGGGGGGGAGGCCCCCTTTGAGTGCGGAGAAAAAGTGTAGACACTATTACCCCCGGAACACTAAAAAAGGGCTTTGGCAGCGCTCAATCTATTTTTGATGGAAGCAGGGGCGGAGTTTAAATAGGTAAATTTTGTTTTGTAATGTCCATATTTATATAATATATTATAATATATATATAAATTATAATATATATTTTAATATTAAAATTTTAAAATATATATAATATTATATAATAATTTTATATAATAAATTAATAATAAATTAAAATATATAATATAATATAATATATTTATATTATATAACTAATTATATATATAAAATATATTTTAATATATATATAAAATTATTTAAATATATATATATTAAATAATATATATATAATAATATATAAAAATTTATATAAAAAATATTATATATATATTTTTTTATATATATATATTATATATATATTATTATTTTTAAAATATATATATAATATATATTTATAAATATTTTTTAATAAAAATAATTATTATTAATTTTAATATATATATATATATAATAATAAAATTTAATATATATATATAATATAATAAATAATATATTATATATAATAAAATATATATATTTATATAATAATATAGGCGTATGTGTAGGTCCTTTGGGAAAAGTAAATTATACTTTTTTTAAGTCCTACCGGATGCTGATTTTTGGAAATTATCGACCCCCAAATATGGTGGGAAAAAAAACTTTAAAATTAAATGTTGATAATGGAATCACCATGCGAAACCCAATTTACCTTAATCTGCTATGATACCCTTTTTACCCTCAAAACAAAGGGTTATACTCAGAAATGGCAGGGGGGTTGTTTTATGCGTTGGCTTGAATCTCTATATTGGGGAAAGTTTTGGATGTCGTTTGTGGTCGGGATTTGCAAAAAAGGCTGAGAGGGGAAACCCTCGGGCTTTCGGGGGGGACTGGTTGAAAACCCCCCATCAAAAATGGCCGCATGGTTGGTGGGCCGAGGAAGCTTTTCACATTTTGACCCGATATTTATCAAAGTGTGTTTTACATTTAGTCCTTTTTTAACCCGGCCTGATCTTTTTTAAAATTTACTCATTTTTTATGAGTTGACTACCCCCTTAGTGTATTTTAAAAAACCGTTTCACCCGACCTCATGTCGTAGTGGTGACGCTTTTAAAAATTTACCTCCACAAAAAATAAACTTTCAGCGGGGGCTGTGCCCGCCACGTATTTTTCCCCCAATAATATTTTATTTCCCATACGGGGTCACTCAAAAATTTCTTATACTATGTTAACCCTTTTGTTTAAATTTGTTTTTTATTTTTAGTTTGAATACCACCAAATTTATAAAAAAAAAACATCTTAAAACCCAAATCTTTTATAAATTACATAAGGGGAAATTTTGGGTTCGTTTTCCCAAAATTCCTGACGAAGGCGCCAAATTCCCCTTTCAAATTAACCTATTAAAAATTTAAGGGGGGTTTTTTAGGGGAAAAATTTTCCCAAAAACTGGGGGCCCGGCGAAAAATTAAGGGTTGCTTCAGGAATTTGCCCCCCTCTAATGGGGTTTCCCCCAAGGGGTTTTACATTTTAAAAGCACCGGGCCTCCGGGGGCGAGAACCCCCTAATTTGGCCTCCCAGGACGAAAGATTTTAAAGTCTTCTTTTCCTCTTCAGCTAACTTAGGGGGATAAAAATTTTTTTCCCGTCCGCACACATCTTTTCCCCCTCATAGTAACTCCAGGGTTTCTCACAACCCCCCTTTTCCACCAGTCCCAATTTTTCCCTTTTTTTTTCCTAAAAGGCCATTGCGAACGAGGAAAATCTCCCCCTAAGGTTTACTAATCTCCTATTTTGAGGACTTTGTTTTTCTGGCGGTTTGAGCCCCATAAAAATTTTTCCCCCTTAGACTCGTAAATTTAATTGCACTCCAATATTTAAATCCCATGATTTTAAAAAATTTTTATTTAAAAGGTTTTAAACCCTTTCCCCGGAGAGGTTGAGCCGGGCCCTTTTATTGTAGGATCTTGAAATTTTTTCCCTTGAAATCTATAAAAGGAAAAGGGGTTTCCAGTTTTTCTCCAAAAATTTAAAATTTGTGGGGGATTTAAGAGCTTCTATTTTTATGATGAATCTTTCTAAGTGGAAAGGGGTTTCGGTTTTTGATAGGGGTTTCTAAATTTCTCCGTCACTAGGGTTTTTAAGTCTTCTAAAAATATCTTTGCCCTTGTGGAGAGTTTTCCTAAGACAAACGACAATCCCAAATTCATTCTTTCTGTAAACCCCCATTTTTGCCAAGGAGCTCTAGGAGTAGTAAAGGTCCATGAGAATTTCCTTAACTCTAGAGTTTCTCTGTACTGAGGATGTTTTAAAATTTTTCTAACAAATGGGGGAGGTTTCCTACAAAAGTTAGTAGCATTATCGCAAAATCAATCGGGGAGGAAACGACCGCCAAACCCAAACAAACCGCCGGAACACTTGAATAAAGGTTTCGGCACTTAAATCATCAGTATTTCTAAAGAATAGCCCTTGTAGAGGTGCAAGTAAATAAGCGGGACATATATTTCTTGGGGGGGAAATTATTCCTGTAATTATATTGCCCCAGTATAGTGGGAACCAGTTTACCTCAAAGGGTTTAAGGAGTACCGATCCATGGGGAGTTGAGGGGGCCCGGGAAGGGGGACCCGTTTCCCTTAAAATCTCTTGCTTTTGGGATACAAAAATTTAAAGGTAGTTTTTAATTTGCCTGTCTCCCCTGCGGTATCCAGAATTCTCTCTGTTAATAGGCTAATGTATAAAGCCATTCCACCATGAAAAGATTTCCCCTGAGTTTCACCCAAAATTTTTATAAATTTTAGTAAGATGGGGACGTTTGGGGAAATTTAGTATGGGTTTGAAAAGTTTATGGGGGGATCAGCTTTCCAAATTTTTCCCTCGACACCTAATGATGCCCTCGTTTTTCCTGGGTTACAGACCAAAATATTTTAAAGTTTGTTCCACGGGGGGGGCCCAAGGCAAAAGATCTGAATTCCTCAGGAAATTCCGTTTTTGTATTGTTCCAACCCCAAAAAATTTTCAAAGGGTAAAAAACAAATCCCATTTATGAATTTAAAGCCCAATTTTAGGCCCTTTAAATTTTCCCCTTTAAAAAGGGAAAACCCCTTTTAATCCATAAAAGGATCGGGGATCAATATGGTTCCATAAATTATATCTTCGGTTTATTTTTTGGATTTACTAAGCCCTTTTGTTGGGCCCCTTAAATTATTTTTTTTCCAGCCAGGTGGGAAACCAAAAAACCCAATAACCCCTTTTATTTAATTTGAGGATATTTGTTCCCCCGGGAAAAAATATCAGCGGGGTTTTTCCTTGGTAGAAAACCATGTTTATAGTGAAAATGGGGAAACCTAAGTCTTTTATTTTACCAACACGATTCCTGACATAAGGGTTTTTAGTGTTTTTTTTCACTAACCAGTGTAGGAAAATTTCACTATCGGCCCACAGATATACCACTAATTTTAAAAAGTTAGTATTGAGTAATTTAGTGCCTAATTCAATGCATTTCGGGCCCTTTTTGGGCAATTTTTCTAGGCTTAATTGGGGAAAAAACCCGGGACTTAGACAAATTAGTTTACATTCCTCTCCTCCCTTTAAGATAAGCTACTGCCCCGTATGCATTTTTTTGAAGCTTTCACACAATATGTGTAGTTGCGGGGGTTTGTCGCCATCAGAATTATTCTCCCTACTTTTTATGAACTTTATTTATTTATTAAAACTCAGATTTTTATAGTCCCCATTCTGTTGTATTTTTCCCCAAATTGGGGGGGTTATCCCAATCGAGGTGTTCCCCCGGGCCTTTTGTTTTAGACTTTTCCCCCTTATAGTTTTGGGGGCTCACTATACCCAAGGGGTCAAATATTTGGCTCCCTTTGACTTAAAAAGTGTTCTCTTTTTTTAGGGCCCCAAAATCAGAAAAATTGGAAAACTTTAATCTCATTTCACATTTTTTTAAAATTCCCCCATAATCCAAACACGGATTGGATCTCTGGGGCTTTAAAATTTAGGGAAAAACCTTCCTGATTACCCCTTTAGTTTTGGAGAATTATTTATTCCAACTCTTTTAAGGGGAGGGGGTTTTTCCTGCACTCTTTATTGCCAGATTTTTAAATTTGTTTTAGTTTTCCTAAAAATTTTATTGTCCCCTAAAATTTACCCATATAGAAGTTTTTCCCCAAATTTCTGGGCTATCAAAACCCCTTTAAAAAAGGGTTTACTGAAAAGGGTTTTATTTAATAAAAAAAGGGGGCTTGAGCAGGAACCAAACAAAAACTAAACAAAAAACCATATGTGGCTAGGGGGTTTATCTTCCTGATATTTTTTTTCCGGCCATGGGGAATTTGTAAATTTTTCCTATCTTTTTTTTTTTGACCTAATCTTGGGGGAAAGCCTTAGAGAGGGTCAGCCAATGGGCGAATTATTGTTCTGAATTTTACTAGGCCCTTCCTAGTTTAGAAAAGAGATTGGGGTTTGTCTGCGGGACAGTTTTTAAAACCCGATCTTGTTTTTTTTTAAACTACAATTGAAAACTATTCGGGAGGGGGGTTTGGTTTGATGAATCTTTAGCCACTGAATGGGTGGAAAAATAATGTTTTATATTATGATTTACTGCCCCCTTTCCCAGTTTCTCGATAAAATAATCCTTTAATTGATCTTGAATTATCTTATTCATAGCACTCCAATTTAAAATGATTTTTATTCAGTTTTCTTTTTGAATTATTTAAGAGGCTCTTAACTATGGTGAAAATTGGAAGGAAAACACGGGGCATTTATTGCCAAGGTAGACTATTCATTTTACCATTAAAAAAAGGGGGACGTGTAAATCATGGGTGATTTAGAGTATTTTGTCCTTTTCGGGAAAAAACTGCTCGGGTTTTTATACCGATAGTTTCTAGATCCCAAAATTTTTTTGCACGGGGATATCCCCTTCTTCCTTTAAATCTTTAAATTTGAGTGGGAATAATGAAGCCCCTATTCTAGCAACAAGAGGGGTTGGGGCAAAATAGGAATGTTTTCCTCTTGTTTTGGTGGGGTGAGTATTTTGGGGATAGGTCCCATTTAACTTTACCAACGGAAATGGGGAAAAAGGAAATGTTATGTTTTTTGTGATTTTCCCTTGGAATCGACCAAAAAATCAGCGCCATTTTTAATTTGGTAGGGGCCACAACATTTTCAAAAGGGATTTTTAATTATTTAACACCTTTCTCTTTAAAATTTTCGGGCTGTAGTTTTTAATTTTTTTTACCTTTAAAAATTTTAAAACCGAGCATTAACTACGGGCAGTTTTACCCTTACATTGATAGCACCCAATTAAACCCTGGGGGTTTCGCAAAAGGTAAAACCCCTTTGAGTTTTCTTTATTGGCCAAAAAGGGCCCGAATGGCTAAGTTCCCCTTTTGCAAATTTTACAGGGAGTTGCAATAAAAAACTATCTCTCCATAATAAATGATCTTTGTGCCCCACGTCAAACATTTTTTAAAAATATGGGGATTACCATTATTGCTCCCCCTTAACTCTGCCGTGGGGACAGGGGAAAAAAATACTCATTTATTTATGCCAATTTAACAATCTTTTGGGGGTCTTTTCTCCACCCATTAGGACATAAGCTACTTTGATGATTGGTTTTTTCCCCACTTCCAACAAGTCCCCAGGCTAATAGGACAGGTGTATGGTAGTTTCCCACAAAGGGCCCAAGGTTAGGCAGTTCCCCGGGGCCTTCCCCTTTTGTCCCTAGTGGAAAAATTCTGGGTATATATTACAAGTGGGGGGTTTTTATTTTTTTTTCCTCGCAGAAAGAAATTTTTTTTTCTGATTTCACTTGAAATAAACCCCATATTAGGAAACAGCACCCGTTCTTTGAAGGGGAGGTCTTGGTGATGGTTTTTTCCGGGGGGGGCTAGCTTTAAATTTATTTTCCGGTTTTTTCCCCTCGTAATTTTATAGGAGCGGGATAACTACCCCCCAATTTGGGGTCTCAAACTCAAAGGGGTGAAACGTGATTTAAATTTAGGTTAGTTTTCTCAATTCCCGGGGGGGTTCCCGCTCAATACCTTGTAAAAGTTTTAAATCTTTTTTAATAATTCCCCCTTTTATTTGCTTGGGCCCTGGGGAATAATTTTCTATTGTACCTTTTTATTTTAAAAGGTTTTCGTATTTCCCGGTTGGTAATTTTCCCCACAAACATGAAACTAAAAACCCTCCCGGTTTTGATTTGGGCAAGGGTTTATGCGCTTTTAATAAACCCCTTTGGGTGCAGCCCCTTTAAAAATTTTTCGGAAAAATCTTTTTCCCAAATTTTCTATGTTGTGAGAAAGGGAAACAGTAGATCCATGAATTTTCAAAAAGATCTTTGTTACTGATCTTTATCTTTAAAATTTTTCTAAGAACTTAAGTGGCCCCATTTAATTGGGATTTTTACGGTTAATTTCCTTCCCCCTCAAATATGCAGGACCTCTCAAAATGGGCCCCAACAAATAGGGGTAATTTATGCACCCCTGTTAGATCCGTCCTATTATCAATTAATTTGAATTTTTCCCCGAAAGAATAAAAAAATTTTCACCCCCCCAAAATGAGGCAAAAGACAAATTGGTATTTAAGCTGGGGGTTAAAAAGGCTTTTGGGTGGGGTTTTTTTTCACGCACTAAGGGTTTAAAATTTAGACTGTTCCCAAAATATTGGGGATTCTTGAAACATATTTTGGGCTCGTTTAAATTTAAATTTAAATTTTTTATCCCCAGCTTTTAATAAATTTAAAGTAAGCCTTTCAATTTAAATTTTCCAAATTTTGTTTTTAGCATTAGCAGAAAAGACTTTAAAAATTTTTGTTATGGGTTAGTCCAGCTGCTTCATACACTATTTTATAAAACGTGTCAGCCCCCAACCAATTTTTTGCAGCTAATGTTTAGTCCCTTCCCCCCATTTATTAATTTATTAAATGAATGAAAAAAAGAAAAAAAAAAAAACAAAATTGGATAAATGTTTAGCCCTTAGGGGGGCCTAATTTTAAATTTTAAAACTAAGGGTGGATGTTTCCCCTTTTTGAATCGGCGACAAGGGGCGGAAACCCGGCCTATAAAAAAACCACCCCATCATTTAAAAATTTTAATAATTTAAAATATTGTTGGGGGAAGGAATCTTAAAAGCGGTCTTTTGCGGGCTAACTTGTGGTCAGCGGGGAAAGGTTAAAAAAAGGGGGGGGGGAAAGGGGGCCAAGTTTTAATTGTTTTTAAACCCAAAAGGGGGCGGGGAAACTGGTTTCCCCTGTTTTCCCCACCCCGTATCCACCTAGGCTTGGATCCCCTCCCACTCCCCTTTCTTCAACTTTTTTAAATTTTTGAATTTGGCTTTTTTCAAAATAACAAAACCCCGCCTAGTCCAAAGAACCCCTTCTCGAGAGAGATCGGCCTCAAAAGGTGTGCGTTAAAAAGAAAATACTGCATTGCCTTTAAAATTTCTCTTCAAGGCCCTATTTTTAGAAAACTGTGGGCCCTATCAAGCTGGTTTGGGGCCCCCGGGATTTTCTTGGAGATCGATTTGGTTTTTCCAGGCTTCCACCAAACACAATCCCACAAAAACGTGACACTTTTCTTCATTTTTTTCACAATACCTTGATATTATTTACAGGCTCGGGGGTACACTATCATTATAAACATTGCCCCCCCAGAAAAAAAGGGTTGTGAGGGCATGGGGGCCACTCAAGAACTGCATTTGGGCGCGTTCCTTTTTGAAAATTATCCGCTCTGCCACCCCGGGGCTCGAAAAAAAAAGGGAAATTTTCCAAAATCTTTCCCCGACCAGCTGTCGGGAAATAAAACTGTGTCCGACCACTAACCTTAACAAATTTCCCCAAAAAAAAACCTATACCAGGGGGCCCAAAAAGGTTGGGGAAATTTTCGACCAGCCCAAAGATGGTTGAAAAAAAACGTTTAAAAATTTTAAAGTTGATTAAAGGAAAACCCCCCATGCGATAACCCCAAATTTACCTTAATCTGCTATGATACCCCATTTAGCTCTAAAATAAGGTATACTCAGCATTTGGGAGGGGGGTTGTTTTTATTTCGTTGGTCTTGATTTTATCCTTTGGGGGAAACATTGGATGTTGATGTGGTCAGGGGGTTGCAAAAGGCGGGGGTGGGAAAATCGTGGCTTTCGGGGGATGGTTGAAACCTCTAACCTTAAAAAGGGGCCCCGAGGTTGGTCGGCCGAGGGAAACTTTTTAAAAAGCTGAGCCCATATTATTAAAGTGTGTTTTACACCTAGTTTCCCTTTTTTAACCGATGATCCCGGGTTTAAAAAATTTTTTTATATTATTTTTAAATTGACTTTCACCTTAGTGAAATCAAACCCCTTTAATCCCCCCTCATGTCGTAGTGGCAGGGCGCGTTATAAAAATTTCCTTTACTGGGAAAAAAACTTTCAGCTTGGCTCGTGCCGCCAAAGTTTTGTTCCCAAAAATATTTTCCCCAACGGGGTCACCAAAATTTTATACCATGTTTTTCCTTTGGTAATTGTGGTATTATGATAAAACCACCCCAAAATTTATATTTAAATTTAATTTTTAATATTTCCCAAATTATTTAAAAAAATATACATAGGTGGAAATTTTTTTTTGTATCCCGAAATTCCCGAAAATAGGCGCAAATTCCCCCCCATTCAAAAATTTAACCCCCCTTTTTCAAAAATTTGAGCCGGTTTTTTGTGGATTTAATTTTCCCCAGAGTTTTTGGAAACAGTCACGACCCTTTTGTGGTACCCTTAAGCTTTATGCAAGTCCAAAAGAATCTAAAGGTAACCCTACTGTGTGCATCTTGAGAAAAATGAAGGACTTGGGAAAAAGTCATGAGTAAGCGGGGGGCAGTTCAAAACGTTTTGATGTTTCTTGGTTTCTCTTTGGGGGGGCCCCGTAGAACTGTGGGATACCTTCAAACGTGAAAATTACAGGCTGCCCAAAAAGGGATTGGGGGAGCGCCCAAGGTAAAAGGGGTGGTTTTGTTTTCGACGGAGAGTGGAGAAAATCGAGGAGAGCGGCTGCCAAGGTGGTTTGGGAAACCCGAAACCCGCATAGGGCTTCCCGTCACGCCGGACTAGAACCCTCCTGAAAGGGGAGAAAAAGGAGAGGTATGTAGGAGGGCTCGCTGAGGAGTCGAGGGTCATTTGAAAAGCTAAAGACTCCCACCCCCCGACCGAGCCCGAAGAAGCTCCCTTCCAAGTCTCCTTCTCGGGCGAGTGCTATTCGAACAGCAGATGGGGGGCCTCGGGTCGGGGCCATGGATAGGCAGGGGCTCGTTGGGCTGAGTACTTTGGGGAGGGTTTTTCAACCCCCATGGGGCCCTCCAAAATGAGGTTCCCCACAATGGGTTACAAGCAGTGGATGCCCATCCTCCCATTGACGAAACCGCACCCCTCTTTACGAATCAGAGAGGCTGTTTGCAAAGTTTAGGGGTGGAAAGGAAATGGTGTTTTAATATCATGCGGAGCTCCTCAAAAATTGGGGGGTGAGGGGCCCTGATTTCCGTGGGTTGCATGCTGTCCTGACTGCCATGTGGCAATCAGGTACCATTCCTCCTGACTGGAAAAGGGGGCTGGTCGTCCCTATCTGGAAAGAGAAAGGGGACCGTCAGGACTGCAACAATTACCGCGGTATTACACTGCTCAGCGTACCAAGCAAGGTGCCTGCCCATCTATTGCTGACACGAATTCGCAGTCATCTGGTGAAGCATCAGAGACCTCAGCAGTCTGGGTTCACGCCTGGTAAGTCAACAACGGACCGTATCCTAGCGCTTCGTGTTCTGGTGGAACGCCGACGTGAGTTTCGACAGGGGATGCTTGCAGCCTATGTTGATCTCAAGAAGGCATTTGACTCAGTGCATCGTGAGTCACTCTGGGATCTTCTGCGACTCCGAGGGATTCCTGCAAGGACTATTGGTTTGATAACTGGTCTGTATTCTGGGACTGAGAGTGCTGTGAAGTGTAGGGCAGGTGTATCCAGCTTCTTTCCTGTGAATACAGGAGTGAAGCAAGGGTGCGTCCTTGCCCCATCACTTTTCAACGCTTGTATGGACTGGGTATTGGACAAGGTTGTAGATCAAAGTGATTGTGGAGCATCCGTCGGCAACACCAAGATCACTGATTTTGTTTTTGCCGATGATGCAGTAATCTTTGCTGAGTCGCTGGAGGTCCTGGTGATGGCTCTCGAGGCGCTGCACGAGGAGGCAAAGCCTTTGGGACTTGAGGTCTCCTGGCTCAAGACCAAGGTCCAGGTGTTTGGAGACCTACTAGATGAAGCAGTACAGTCTGTTCATGCGTGTAACGAGGACATTGAGATCTTGGAAAGTTTTACATACCTTGGTAGCGCAGTCCATAATGACGGCGGTTCACATCAAGAAGTCTTACGGTGGATTGGCATAGCCCACGGTGTTATGGACTCGCTCAGCGGGAGTATTTGGCGTTGTCGGTACCTGTGTAGGAGGACACAGATCCGGATCTTCAAGTCGCTTGTGATCCCTGTCTTACTCTATGGTTGTGAGACATAGACACTAAATAGTGACTTGAAGAGACGAATCAATGCCTTTGGTAATAGGTGTCTTCGCAGAATCATGGGGTATCGCTGGGATGATTACGTATCAAATCAGCGATTGCACCGTGAGACTGAATCGAGGCCTATTATCTGCATAGTCCGTCAGCGCCAACTTCGGCTATATGGGCATGTGGCACGCTACCCTGAAACCGATCCTTCCCATCGGGTTGTATCTGTAAGAGACAATCAGGCGTGGAGGAGGCCAAGGGGGCGCCCACAAGGCTCGTGGCTGGGGCAAGTTGATGTTTGTTGTCGAGAGCTGCTTGGTATGGGAAAGGAGCCTGCATGGGAGCTCGCGCGTGGTGACCCCCGGGAGTGGCGTCGTAGGGTGGGCGAGGCGACGCGCCCCCCGGCGTATGCCCCCAATGATTGATTGATTGAAGCTCCGCCCCTGCTTGCCATCACAAAATACGATTGTAGCGCTGCCACAGCCCTTTCTAGATGTTGCCGGGAGTAAGTGTCGTACACTTCATTACCTCTTACCGAGGCTCAAGGAATATCGTTAAGGTTGACATTATTGAAGGCACAGCAAAGAGTAGTAGCGTGATTGTCTGTATTACACATCGATATCTAATTGTTTTGAGCTCTTAGAATGGCCTAGCATTGTTTTCTTACTTAGAGATGGACTTGCATGATATCAAACTGAAATGCTTAGGGCGCTATGAAAATGTTATTTGAATATCTATTTGCTACACAGCCATTTCACGATGTGCGTCGAGGATGTTTAATGCTTTCATGGACCTGTGTGTAGGCTACGTGTGCGTATACATCTATACATCTACGTTTCCTTATATACCAATTATTCTGTTGAAATTATAGTAATAATTGACGTGAACTCACCTTGCTATTAACCCAAGAACTACCTAAGCTGCACTGATACCCTATTTAGACGCTAACTAAGGTATACTCAGCAGTGCCAGATGGGTTGATGATATGAAGGCTTGATGATTATTTGAGGGAGTGGTTGTAAGCGCTGTGGGGCGGCTCAGCAGGGCTGGTGCTGTGGTGCACGTAATGGCGGCGACTGTGGTAGGCCGTCGGTAACTTTTCACAGATCCTGGCGCGATACTATTATGGTGTGTTTAACACCTCGTCCTCGTCTTAACCGATTAATCGGTTACGGCTCACACATATTAGGATGAGCGTGACTACACCTTAGTGTACAATCAAGAGAGTGCCTACACCTTCATCGTGTAGGACTAATGCGTGAATGATGTCTTGACTGAAAACGCTTATCAAGACAGCTAGAGCCTCACACGTGGAGCGTTCCAATAATGTTTACTCCTATACGTGGAAGTTCCTCACAATTCTTATTTTATTTTAATCCTTTGATTAATTGTGGTATTATAGGTGAATACCACCAGAATTATATTACTATATTTGAAGCATCTTAATTTATACCCAAATCTATAATAATATATACATAGGTGGGCTTTTATTCGTCTCCCTTTTTGACAGGGGAGGCGTCAAATTCCACCATTCAAATTAATACCATTCTCCTAATTAGAGAGCGGTTTTAGTGGATAATTTCCACATATTCTTTGCCTAAACCTCGATGAATGCTGGTTGTGATTCATCCTCCAGTGCATCTCGAGGGCGCCTACCTCCATCCCTCCTCCCTCCGTCAGCAGTTCCGGCACTCAAGGGCGCCTCCCTCCATCCCTCCTCCCTCCGTCAGTCGTTCCGGCACTCAAGGGCGCCTCCCTCCATCCCTCCTCCCTCCGTCAGCAGTTCCGGCACTCAAGCTAGGGCGCCTCCCTCCATCCCTCCGTCAGCAGTTCCGGCACTCAAGGGCGCCTCCCGATCCATCCCTCTTTCCTCCGTCAGCAGTTCCGGCACTCAAGGACGCCTCCCTCCATCCCTCCTCCCTCCGTCAGCAGTTCCGGCACTCAAGGGCGCCTCGACTCCATCCCTCCTCCCTCCGTCAGCAGTTCCGGCACTCAAGGGCGCCTCCCTCCATCCCTCCTCTCTCCGTCAGCAGTTCCGGCATGTGTTGCCTCCCAGTGTCTCAAGTAAAGCCTCGTGTATGTGTGTGTTAAGGAAGCATGCTAGACAAGCGTGACCATGTGAGTACTTTGTTCTTTCTCTCCCCCGTCAGGAGAACTGTGTATTGTGACTTCTGCCATTAAACCAAGAGTGTAAATGTACAGTGAGTGTCAGTGACCTCTTTCCACCTTGTGATTGATTACATGTTATACACCGTTGCTCGCTCCAGGTTATTCTACCGGACCTTCGTTAGGAGGTAAATGGCTACGTGGGGCGCTTTTGGGGGTGAGATAAGACAGGTGAGTCAGTGAGAGAGGGCCCTGTGCGCAACACTGGTGTCATTGGAAGTGGGATTAATTGTAGAAAAATCTGTGGCCGGTAATGGCTGTGTAACACGCGGTCAAGATGGCGGATAGAGAGAGAGACAGAGGGAAAGGCGAGGTGAAGCCTTGTGACGTCACAGAGTAGGAATGTGCACTTGGCGCGCTTCTAATGATGAGAGAAATGATGAGTGAAAATGAGAGAATGAGGAAAGAAATGATGAGGGAAATGATGAGAGAAATGATGAGTGAAAATGAGAGAATGAGGAAAGAAATGAGAAAGGAAATGGTTAAACAAAAGGAAATTGTAAGTTAAATGAATCATAATTTAAGGGAAATGAGAGACACACCGAGGAAAGGCTTAAATAACGAGGTACAGACTGACGTGAGGCAGGACCTGACGGAGGGTGGGGCGTGCGTCGATCCGGGGAAGAAGCTGTTAAGGGTAGGCGAGGAAGAGCTGCCCTTGTCCCTAGGTGACGCCCCTGCAGTGGGAGTGAGCCTGGAAATTAAGGTGGCGCCGTCAGGAGGGAGCAGTGAAGCAGCGCGGCCTGGCTACGTCGCCGCGATGGAGGACTCTTGCCTCCTGGGCCTGGACTACCTGACGCAGGATGGGGCGTGAATCAACCTGGGGAGGAGGACGGTAAGGGTATGCAGTGAAGAGGTGCCCTTACTCCCAGGTGATGCCCAGGCGGCGGCGACGGTGGGCCTCGCGTATCGGCCGCTCCAGCAAAAGGAATCTGAGAGGCGCTCCATTCTTCGCCTCCCTGCCCCGCCTTCGTCAGGAGGTGATGGAAAGGCGGCGTGGAGGGCTTGCCGGGCCCGTCTCGCTGCGCTGGCAAACGTCGTAAAAGGCAGGAATGGCCGCGCTGGGGGCCTGCCACTCTGGCAGGTGCGGATCAAGCGCCCACGGCTGAAGGGCTGCCTGCCGCTCCGACCGAAGACCCGCTGGTGTGGTGAACGTGGGAAGGGCCGCGCTGGGGGCCTGCCACTCCGGCAGGTGCGGATCAAGCGCCCACGGCTGAAGGGCGGCCTGCCGCCCCAGCCGAAGACCGCCGGCGTGGTGAACGAGGGAAGCCGCGCAACGAGCAGGGAAGGCCTCGGAGGGCTAGGATGAAGAGGACGTTCCCATACCTGCCTCTGCTACGCCGTCAGGAGGATGGCAAGCGCAGTGTGTGGCCCCCGCCGAAGCTGTGGCAGGTGGACGACGGTGGAGGGATGCATTGTGCCCTCTTCCAAGCAGAACCAACCACAGCGTGTTGCTATTAAGTCCTGTCTCCGTCACCGGCGTTTTGCAGTGGAGGGCATGGTCGGTCGGGAAGTCGTGGCGCCCTTTGTCGCAGAGATGAGCAGCTGGAGCAGAGGGGAGAACCACGGGGCCAATGGAGAGCGACTCTTGGCCGTGGTCACCTCTGAGGCGAACCCAGGGAGGAGGAGGGTCCCCTGAGGCTTGTGGCGCCTGAAGAGGGTGCAGGGGCGCCACCTGTTTGTGGGTCTCGCGGGCGAAGAGGGGAGGGCGGCCTGGTGCGACCTCCCAGCGCTGTGTTGGCGGCTGGAGAAGGCGATGATTGGACTTAATTGTAGCTGTAAGGCTTTGGGTGGTAATGTTGGATTTGTGTGTGTGTTTAATGTTGGGGCGAGCTGCCATTCATTTAAGGATTTTTGTTAGTGTTAATTTTGTATGTTTTAACTATGGTTTCCATATTGTGTTTTCTTTTATGTACTCTTAGGATTTAGAATACAGGATTTAGGATAGTGATAACAGTGGGGTCACTGTTCTGTGAGGAAGGAGGATAATGTTACACTGTGGGGCCTGAGTGTGAGTGTCTGTGTGTGTTTGTCGTGTGTGTGTGCGCGAATGAGGCGTGTGTATGTCTGTGTGTTCGTTGTGGTGGTTGTGTGGCGTGTTGCGTACGTCTGGTGTGTATGAGCAGCGAGGAATGTGTGTGTGTGTGTATGTTCGAGTGGGTAGCAACGGCGGGGAGGACACTGGGAGCGGGGTGGCCGTGAGGCCATTGGGAGAACAAAGCGAGACACGAGAGTAGCAAGGTGTCAGGTGACGCTCCGGCGGCGGGTAACCACAGCGCCGCCCCTG
>JACEEZ010020722.1:217500-250000 GCA_016584305.1 Chionoecetes opilio | reverse complement strand
TGCATATTATTGGCATATTATATTTGTAAAAATGTTTTATTTAATACATCTACCAGTCGTCTCACTAATGAATCCTTTCTCTTTCTCACATACTCGAACACTATCCTCCCATTTATCAGGGGGTCATATTTCACACTCATAGCATACATTCTACACATGTATATCTTTCTTGTCATCTCGCTCTCACCCATTTTTTCCAGGTGTTCAAACCATCTCAGTGTCCTGTGGTTCACCACCATCACCAGTACATAGATTTGTTAGTAAGTTATGCTTATGTAAACAATGTGTAACACTTTCCATATTCTCAGGGACACCAATAAGAAGACTCCTATGAAACATAATCTACAGGTTGCGTATGCGAATACATCAAATGGGGAGGGAGGCTGTGAGAACACCACAACAGATGATAGCGAGTGCTGCAAATGTTCTAGCCCCGAAGGTGATTGATTTTTTTAAAGGACAGATATCAAATGCCGTCACTAGTAAGAAAGGTAGAATGTTTGGGGTACAGGAGAGGAGGTATGCTCTAGCAGTATATTATCACATCCCAAAAACTTACAGATATCTTTGTTTGATATTCATGCTACCTTCAGTTTCATCTTTGCATTCATGATAAAGAAAATTGTTTTAGTTTTAAATGTTGACTGGAGCAAACAAACTCTGGTAATCCTGAAAAGAAAAGCAAAGCCAATGCCAAAGGAAGATACACTTTGGGTATTGTGCTTGATGCAATGAGTATCAAAGAATCTTCATTTTGACCAGGCCTCTGATACCATTATTGGTAGGGAGGATTTTGGTGAACATGGAAACAGTTTCAAACCAGCAAACCATGCATTTGTGTTCATGATTAAAAGGTTGGTAAAGGAATGGAAAATGGTCTTGGGATCTTTCTTTTATTCTGGAGGAATTAACACTTGCAAAATGAGAGAATTATATGAAATGGCCATAAAGAAAGTTCAAGAAACGGGATTTAGAGTAATTTTCACAGTTAGTGACCAGGAAGGAATGCTTCGTTCCCTGTTTCAGACTCTTGGCATGACCAAAGAAATCCTTCTTTCATAGTCAATGGAGAACGGGTACATTATTTTTATGACTCACTCCATCTTTTAAAAAGCCTCAGGAACACTATTTTGAAGTATAAAATATAAGTTGGGGGAATATCATTTCATGTGATCATGGGAAAAAAATGTTTTTGACAGATCATAAGGAAAATATTCATATTGCACCTAAATCGACAAATAAACATGTGTGAAGAGAGCTTCTAAAAAATTAGGGTAGCTCTTGCTGCTCCAATAATGAGTTGAACTGTGGCCGCAGGTATTTACACGCATTCCATTGTAGGCTTGCTGCAGCAGGAAGCTGTATATACAGCAGAATTTGTATATGAGTTGGATAGACTATTTCATTGCTTTTCATTTATAAAATGTTCGAGGAGAGTTTAGTTCAAAATCTTGCCATATGGAATTCATAACGAGTATAACAACATATATAAAGTCATGATATCATGCCACTTGCTGAAGTGAATGTTCTTGTGTGTATAGTAGTTTGGACATGCAAAATATTTTTGAAAACTCATGATTGTCAAAATTGCAGGGAGTATTTGTTACATGTAAGTCATCAGTTAGGTAGGTGCAGTCATTTTTTTTAAAGCTGAAAGTAAATGTAATGTAAATTAATTTGGGGGCTCTCCATACCTACTGAAAATGTGCTGAAGCACTTTTCAGAGGTTGAAGCGATGCTCCGTGGCAGCCTGGAGAAAGCACTGCTGGGGAAGAGTCTCCCAAATGTTAATATCTTTCTTAGAAAATCTCACGTTTGTGTCTCCTTTGCATTTGTGTTACAGCCACCTAACCAAGAGCATTCATTTCATATATGTAAAACTTATGATGCTTTATACCCTTAAGTGGAGAAATAGGGAGGTACGACGCTTGAAAGGAAGAAAAAATAAGAAAATAGTTAAGTTGAAGCATTTAACAAGTTCATTTTTGTTTACAAATGTGTCAACAAGAGTTTCATCTAAATGTTTGTTATATTTTTTTTCACTGCTTTATAATGTGTTTTTGCAAGACTGTCTCTGCTTTGTCCTACTGTGCTACTACATGTACTGGATCTAACCTGTTGCTTTTGTATTTCTCCCTGCATATAATGTTTCCTCCACTTTGTTGCAATGTATTCTAACTGCTACATATGCTGCTTACCCTATATACTTGCTTGTAAATATTATATTTTAATTCTGTATTTTATTTATTTCCATTTTTTTTTTTTTTTTTATTTGTTTGTTTTTTGTTCACCTCATATACGATGGCATTTGGTATCTGTCCTCATTTTTCTTATGCTCTGCAGGACAACAACAGGTTTTGCTGTTTGTTACAGCATGTTACTCAATAACTGTTTTAACTCTTAATTTCCTTAGCAGTAGCTCTAATGCTTATAAACCTGCGAAATTTGTATTGGTTTTATGTCGTTTACATACCTTTTGTTGCCTGTTTTGCCTATTTTAATGTATGCTAAAAGCTTTTGCTTTGTTGTTTTTTGTTCTCAACATGTATGGTGTATAGCAGCGTTTCTCAACCTTTTTACCCTTGTGGAACCCTTGCAATAATTTTCATGGCTCAGGGAACCCCTATATATATATACAAATTCTTACAAATCATTATTAATATTTTTCTTTCTCTTTTATAAACTTAAAGTTCATAAGGAAAACAATGTATATTTTTTTCTTCTGATAACTGTTTAAACAATAAATTAGTTACGTTTTTCTTAAGTTGATTCACAATGCAAAAGAAAAAAATACATAACTGAAATCAAACTATTTGTTTAAGAGACCTCATACGGAGGTTTTCATTCACACACAAAGAAATCAACCATATATGTAAACACAAAAAAATACACATAAATAACCAATATCATGACACATATAAACAAAACGAAAACAGATAATAACTAGGGGGGGGGGGGGGGGGGCACTCAGTAGAGCGCATACCTCCGCCCGAATATTTCATCAATTCGACTTATCACGGTTAGCAGTTCATGGACCAAGCCACCAGATGTCGTTAGTGTTTTTCTCCCAAAAGGTGGACAACCATAAATCTCTCAATATATGAATATTTTTCTATATCCTTTTGATCAGTGTATTTTACTCTTTCTTTTTCTATATGTTGGGTAATATATATATAATCTTTTGAATGATCCGGTACGATAACTTGGGGGCCATTCGTCTGTTTATTTCTTGGTGAGCGCGTTCGTCGTGAGATGTTTTCGGTACATACTTCCCTCATTTTTTATTGTATCAGGTAACAACATTCTATGTATTTGTATAAGTAGCTCTTCACATTGAGTTTTATCAAATGAGGGTAATTTCTTCATTTTAACAACACAGTGTGCAGTAGCTATTACTTGTACCGAAATATACATTCTTCGTCATCACCACCAACAACAGAACGCATGGAACGGCGGAGCGATCTCACCAGGCTACCCCTTGGTAGCTACATCTCACAAATACGCACTGAAACACTGCTCCCTGGGTGAATATTTGTTTGACAATGTATACCAGTTGTGATCCTGGGTAAAACATGGTGGCAACATTGAATGTAGAGTAGTAATTAAAGTAGAACATAGAACATTTCAAGCGAATGTACCCTTGCCTAGAACATCTTCCTACCCGTATACTGAAACTGATCCCTAGGCGAATAGTTGTTTGACAATATAGTAGTAGTACACGTATACCAATTCTGATCTTGGGTAGAACGTATATATTGTCAAACAACTATTCACCATGCAGAGAGCAGTGTTTCAGTATAAGGGGAGGGTACGTAGTGTTCTAGGCAAGGGTACATTCGCTTGAAATGTTCTATGTTCTACGTTAATTACTACTCTACATTCAATGTTTCCACCACGTTTTACCCAGGATTACAATTGGTATACATTGTCAAACAAATATTCACCCAGGGAGAAGTGTTTCAGTATACGGGTAGGGTAGTATTCTAGGCAAGGGTACATTCGCTTGAAATGTTCTATATGTTCTACTTTGATTACTACTCTACATTCAATGTTTCCACCACGTTTTACCCAGGATTACAATTGGTATACATTGTCAAACAAATATTCACCCAGGGAGCAGTGTTTCAGTATACGGGTAGGGTAGTATTCTAGGCAAGGGTACATTCGCTTGAAATGTTCTATATGTTCTACTTTGATTACTACTCTACATTCAATGTTTCCACCACGTTTTACCCAGGATCACAATTGGTATACATTGTCAAACAAATATTCACCCAGGGAGCAGTGTTTCAGTGCGTATTTGTGAGGTCAACCCTACTCAACAACGGCAACGTGTTCTTCCCCAGGATCAACAGACTTGTAGTCTATTAATCCTGTTCTCCCCATCATTTCAACGTGAAACCACGGGACTTAGACAATCACAAGAGAAAATTGTGAAGTATGGAGTCAATAGCGTGTGAGAAATGGACAGTATCGCTGCTGAAACAGTACTTGAGAGACAGAGCAGTACCTCATTCGGGCTACTGTAAAGAGAAGCTCGTAAAACTAGTGAAAAACTCTCATGAAAATCCTTCTTTAGTGGATCAAGTCGAGCCAACAGATGGAGAAAGTGTTAGTGAATCAAGAAGGACGATCACTGTTAACGGAGATGTCGTGGTCTTTCCAGACCCCCATTTATTAACAGGTTGGGATGATAACCTCACCAAAATACCATCCATAACCTCAGCATGTTGCCTAATATACCTCATGAACAAGAAAGGATGGCCTGCCAAACGGCTAGAAAACTTTGAAAATGAAAGAGGCTATCAATTATGCAATGACAACCACATAAACACAGTGCAAATAAAACCACATGATGGTAATATGTCCTATATTAGAGCTAAATGTATCAGACAGACTGCACAGAAGGAGTCTCCCTATTGTGTTTGGCTTCTTGCTACAAACAGAGGAAATATTGAAGCCAGTGGATGTCAGTGCATAGGGTAAGTTGAATTTTACATTTTGTTTTAAGTATTTGTATGACTACCTATGGTAATTGAAATGTTCTTAATGAGATGTATTCCACATATTCCAAAAAAATAACCAAACATTTAAGGTAAAAAATTAACCAAGTAAATATTTGAGTAAGGACATCAAAGGTAATAATGTAGTTTATGACTGTTGCAAGATTTTCAGACGATATATATTTTTTTCGATTAATATGTGATGCATTCCCTAATGGAGATAGTTTTTTCCTGTGTAAACCTCAAAAAAGTGTGTTGTCTGCGATTTGAGAAAGTGATGACAAATTTCTACAAATACACTTCTTAGACGTTTTGACTGGAAAAACATTCTCCATTTGTAAAAGCATCAAATAATAACCTAATCTAATCAATCCACGTAGACACAAAAGGTATACAAGTAAAAAGCCTATTTTAAACTACTTTATTTTTAAAATAAAGTAAAAAACAAGATTTAATCTAATCAGACATGCAATTGGACCCCATTGGACGATGCATGCGTAATTTTACCACACTCTACTGAGCTGTTTGTTGAGGACATAAGGAATGTTTATCTTATAATGTAGTAGATGAAGTATGTAGGCTCCTCTGGTAAAAACTGGACATATAAATCAATATATAAGACATCAGTAAGGAATATATTTGTGTCAAATTTATGAGGGTGACACAAAGCTAAGTTAATATAATGCCCATTATAATATATGGTAACATATTTTCAGAGATGATGGAAGCTGCAAACATGTTGTGGCATTAATGTATGCTGTGGCCAACTTTGTACACAGAAATGAAGTCAGTCTTTCCATCCAGCGGCCAACACCTACAGATTTACTTTGTACCTGGGACAAGCCACACAAGTCTTCAGAGCCTTTGAGGATTTATCACACTGATGGAAGGTTCGTACATTCCACTTAAGTGATGGATAACCATTTGTAGGCCACTGCCATTGCTGTTATATACAGAAAATTTTGATATAGTATATTATAATACAATATTATAGGATGATTTTTTTCCCCTTTTTGCACTGGGGATCAGATATCATTTATACATGTATAACATCCAAAATATATATAATGATATACTGCGGGGTCATGCCTTGAAAACTTCTGCGGGTCTGGAGTGCACGGAGAGGCCCTGACAGCAAGAAGGTGCTCATAAATCGAGTTGTCACTACTCTCTTTATAAAGGTGTGAAGCGGGTATCACACGAGGCATTTCGGCGGACTGTTTCGTTGAACCAAACAAGCATTTGGCTTGACCTGTTTGACAACACATCTAGCACACGCTTGGGCCAACCGCTTCACCCAACAATAACATAAACCATAACAAACAAAGATGAAAGCGATTACAGTGGGAGGCGCGGAGATTTGTTGTTAATGTTTTAACTTTAGAGGCATATATATATGTAGCTATTGGTGATGAAAAGGGAGGAGGTGATTGTTAGAAGAGAACGGCGACATATGAAGACGCGTTCATGTGGGCTAAATGGGTTATAGTAGACGAGAACTGCGCGGTCGCTACCACCGTTACCACTTAACAGAATATTTTTTGCTTAGTATAATGTGCAGTATTTATTCATTTCTGCATGCGTAACCTTTAAAACATATACATATTAAAGAAAGTACATAGAGTTGTCTAATAATGCATAGACACACCCCGACCTGCCTCCCACCCAACCCCATCCCTTAGGAGGTTAGGTTAAGTTTCGGTTATGTTAATATTCTCGTCAGGGGGTCGAAGGGGTCGGAGCCCCTCCCGTTAGAACCTGCGGGGCGGGGCACAGTTGTTTTCGTATAATTCCGTCACTTCCCTGGTTTCCGAGACACTGACTATTATTTCCTGGCCAAGTTTTACGGCTTTTTCTGATGAAGATACTTGTTTTCAATGGAAATGTGCAACATTTTGTATAATTTCACCTAACCATTTCATCGAACATGTTCGGCTAAATGACCCTCAAAGTTCGACGAAACAGTCCAAGCAAATGGGAAGTTCGACGAAACAGTCCGACGAAACGCACCGTGTGATAACCGCTTAACGCGGGAAAGTGAGTCAGTCCTGTGACTCACGAGTGACGGAAAGTTGGTAGTGTAAAGTAATATAATAGCCGTTTGATAAATAGTAATTTTTCTTCACTCCTGTCCCAAATAATGTTTTGCATTGAGTTAGGTTATGCTTCCCAAACTAAAAGAAATCTTTATGTGCAGACATGACACTAGCAGCCCACGGCCGACTGTTCCTCATCCAGAATCCATGTACAAGGCATGTGTGTTCGGATCAGCATACCAAGATGAGGACATGGACAACGACTTCCGGGCTTTACTGAAGGAGACGAATGCCGTACATTTGCAGCAATCGTATGAACCATCTCCAGCAACAAAATTTATCACTCTCCCAGAGTTGGCACAACAGTTTCAGAGAGAACAGTGTACATCATTTATAGTCGATTTATCTCAGCACTTCACTGATACCATCAGGGAAAACATTAGAAAGTTTACCAAGGCTCAAGCCAAGTGTTCTCTATGGAAAAAACAAAGAGTTGGAGCCTTAACATCAACAACTCTCCACCTGGCTGCTCATTATAGCAGGGATTGTAGTGACAATTATGTTGTGGATTCAATCATGGGGCAGTCCAAATTCAGTGGAAACAGTGCTACTGAATATGGAAAAAGAAGTGAACCTTTTGTGAGAAAACTATACTATAAAAACATGAAACATAAGCATGAATCACTAAAGGTATCAGAAACTGGCTTATTCATTTGTGAAACAAATCCAATTTTAAGAGTAAGCCCAGATGGTGTCGTCAAGTGCAAATGTTGTGGCACTGGACTTTTAGAAATTAAGTGCCCTTACAGCACACATACAAATTCCCTTACAGGAGAAGAGGTTGCTCGAAGGGGGAAATACCATGTTGTTTTGGGTAATGATGGCAAAGTACACCTCAAGAAGTCATCTGCATGGTACACTCAAGTACAAGCCCATCTTGGGGTGACAGGTTACCCATGGTGTGACTTTGTTTTATTCACAAAAAAGGAACCCTGTTTAACCATTGAAAGAATATACTTTGACAAAAGCAGATTTGAAGCCGATGTTACAAAGGCTATGTTTTTTTATGAAAAATTTATTTACCAGAGGTTGTTTGATCGTAATACAAGTTCTGGTAATTAAGAGAATGGAAACCTCTGTGGTGATGATGATGATGATGAGTTGGGAGTGTTGATGTGATGCAATTCTTAGGCCCGTACCAAGAGTCATGATGAAGGTCGAGCGACGAACGTCGAATGACCGAGGAATGTTACCATAAAAGGGATATTTTTTGGAACGAAGAGCAGCTTCTGGTCGAACCCCCGTGTCTTCGCGCTGCTCTTCTTTCCGAAAAATATCCCTTTTATGGTAACATTCCTCGGTCATTCGACGTTCGTCGCTCGACCTTCATCATGACTTTTGCCTCGACCCTCATCATGACATCATGTCATTCGTCGTTGACTTTCATCATGACTCTTGTTACGGGCCTTAGTGATGAGTTGCGGTAATGGTATTCTTTGTGATAGAGTTGGGGCTGTGTTGATGTAATAGTATTCTTTGTGATAGAGTTGGGGCTGTGTTGATGTAATAGTATTCTTTGTGATAGAGTTGGGGCTGTGTTGATGTAATAGTATTCTTTGTGATAGAGTTGGGGCTGTGTTGATGTAATAGTATTCTTTGTGATAGAGTTGGGGCTGTGTTGATGTAATAGTATTCATTGTGATAGAGTTGGGGCTGTGTTGATGTAATGGTATTCTCTGTGATAAGAGTTGGGGCTGTGTTGATGTAATGGTATTCTTTGTGATAAGAGTTGGGGCTGTGTTGATGTAATGGTATTCTTTGTGATAAGAGTTGGGGCTGTGTTGATGTAATGGTATTCTTTGTGATAGAGTTGGGGCTGTGTTGATGTAATGGTATTCTTTGTGATAGAGTTGGGGCTGTGTTGATGTAATGGTATTCTTTGTGATAAGAGTTGGGGCTGTGTTGATGTAATAGTATTCTTTGTGATAGAGTTGGGGCTGTGTTGATGTAATGGTATTCTTTGTGATAGAGTTGGGGCTGTGTTGATGTAATGGTATTCTTAGTGATGAATGGAAGTGAAAAGATGGTGGTTGTAGTTATAAGTATGTCAATTCCACTCATCAGAGCTAAGTAGATGTATACATTATATATTTATAATGTTTATTAAAGAAAACAAAATTACTTTTGGTGCCTTTTACTTCTTCATAGTACAGGGAAGTTGCGAAGATACAAACAGTTTAGTTCAACCGTGGATGTTTCTACGTCTAACGAATTTTTGTATAGCGAAATAGCTCTTGGTAAAAAAATAGGGTAAGTTTGAGGCATTCAGTTTGTGAACACCATTACTCATTCAGTAGAGGAGGCTCCATGTTGTACATCACTGCTACTATGACCATAATTTGGTCTAGTAAGTGCCACAACTTCATATCTATTGTTCGTGACAACAATTTGTAATTTTTCATGCGTTCTATGGCTCGTTCGACATGAATGCGTAGTGATGCAATATCCCTTGTTTTAGAAATTTCACTTTGATTTAATATCCTACGACCACTTTCATCCTTCTTTCTGGTAAACGGAGGCATGTGTAACTTTGCTTTTTTTGCAAGTAACAAGTCAGCAATATTGAAGCCACGATCAACCATTAGGGCATCCCCAGGTTCAACTTTATCCAGAAACTCTTTTTCAAACATATACCTATCAGAAGTACAGCCTCCATACACATTCGAAACAAAGGAAATCAAGCCTGTTGGTGTGATTCCTACCAAAAGTTTGACAGTATTGTGGTGCTTATAATTAGAATATGTTGCAGCTTGTGCAGTGCAATTTTTTGGTTTAACTGTAAAGAACTCTGTACAGTCTAATATAACTCTTGTATCGCTATACTTAGATGGATAGTTCTCAGGAAGATTTTTCCTTACATTTTCAGCTGTTGGATACTTGAGCCATCTTTTGAAGATATCATACAATATGTTTATCCATGTTGTTATTACACAGCTAACATGACTTTGGCTAACCCCAAACAGGTCAGCAAGGACCTCCATTTCCATGGCTTCTCTAATATATATGACAGTTATAAGGAATTCATCAAATACAGAACTTCTCTTTGATTTACCTCGGCTGCTCTGTTTTGACTTCTTATTGAATTGCTTAGGCCCTTTCCAATAATTAATCTTTACCACTTTCTTCTGAATTATCTTAAATATGCCATTCAGTATATTTTTCGATAAAAAACCAGTATACTTTCTAACAGACTTATCACTCTGCAGAACTTTCTCCTTGAATGCCTCACGAAGCATCTTGTTCTTCTTAGCTGCATTGGCACGGAAGAACTGAAAAACAAGAAAAATAAAGTTATGGGATAAGATAATGTAATAATAATGTCAGTGTTTCAGTACAAGAGAAGAGAAGATTGTGGCAAGATGGAAGTAAATACCTGGTAGCCAGTGTTGAGCTAGAAAGGATGTGTATAGAACTAAAGAGGTGACACATAAGGCCTGAAGAAGGGGTTATAATGCATAACTCCTGAACATATCTCCCTCACGTAGTTTCTCACTATCAAAGCTTCTTATACCACATATACAACTCAACCTATCCACCTCCACAGCAATTTATTTCATATATTCTGCAGTCACTCCTGAACCTGCTTTCATTCCATAACCCCTTAACTTTCTTCCAATATGTTTGAAATCATACAAAATGGAGTTCAAAGCAAATAACCTACCGTTTTATGCGTTTTGGTTTCAGCATGACTGACAGGCTGACTCATCTGCGTCCCAACATCTACTGGTTCACCAGAGTTTGTAGTTTTATGGGAGCTGCAGGGATAGGTGTGGTCTGGGTGTGCTTCAGGTATTGCTGAAATAAATAGGAGTTGCATAGTTATAAAACCTGTCGTGTACAATTTGTTTTGTTCAATTTTCTTTTTTCCTGTGATAGTACAAATTTACAATAATTTTCCTCATAGGATTCCATTACTTTGTTACAATTTGCATAACCTTTCCGAGTTTGCCAAGTACCATATTAATTTGTTAATTACACTTTCTTGTAAATGAACTCATAGGGTCCCTGAAATACATTTAGACATACAGACCTAACATAACTAGCTAAAAACGTGCATGGATGCGTTCTTGGTTGGCTCGTCAGAGTCGTCCTCTGAACTATTAGAAACTGGGGGAGTCTTAGGCCCGATTCAAGAGTCATGATGAATGTCGAGCGACGAACGACGATCGCCTGAGGAAGAGTACCATAAAAGGGATATTTTTCAGAACAAAGAGCAGCGACGACTTTCGTCACAGCTCTTCGTTCTGAAAAATATCCCTTTTATGGTACTCTTCCTCAGTCGTTCGTCGCTCGTCGCTGGACCTTCATCATGACTCTTGATACGGGCCTTAAATTTTGTTTATGCGAGTATTGCCATGAAAACCATCAACTGTTTGTTCTTTTTTTTTTGCGAATATTGACATAACTATAATTAATGCATATATACACCTCTATCTATCTAGGTATCTCTGACGCCTCGCTCCCTCCGGGAGCGTCCCCCAAGGGGATGGCCACAGCAGAGCCTCCAGCTCTCTCTATCCAGACATTCCCTTCTTTCTTGTTCTAGCGCTTGGCCTATACTAACACCTCTTTCACACAAGTACTCTTTTACCTTATCCTTCCACCTCATGCACAATAGTTTTTTACCTGTTTTAAATGATGACTGTTGCATACTGTTATGAGGGCCAACTTCATCTCTAGTTTCAATGATGATGACTTCACCTGCTGGTTCTTTAGGTAGGACATCATCAGCATCTGGGTGTAGGTCAAGTGTTGCTGAAACATAGAAATCATTGCATAGTTATATAACCTATTTTTCCACTGTTAGCTTACATATATTGGTTACGATGCTTAACAAAATATTAAAACTAACCCATCCATTTCTCCTTAATATACATTTTGCTTGTAATCTAACCTCATAATTGGGTTCAGTAAATGTGTAACCATATTGTAAATCACATTTTTTACTGAAAATCGAACAAGCGAGGCCTGATAATGGCTTTTATGGGGGACAGCTCTTGGCTGCTGCAGATGAAACTGTTTACTCGAATTAGGTCAACAACCTCAGCCTGGCTCCTCCCATGGCCATCAACAGATATCATAAAGAGACACAATAATTAAGTTAGCACGAAATATGGTTAGGTTAACGTATTCTGTAAATAGATACGTACTTTAGCTCTATGCCCCTCACTGTGTACTCAGAGCAAACTGTATGTTTGCCCCTCACCATTAGGAAAAGTAAGAAAATTTGATTACCATTTTTTGAAAGTAGCATGTGTCGTGTTTGGTGAGTTGATCATGATAGAATGTTTGGTGGTAATAATGGACGAGAGTTTCGCGGTCGTTTTCAGAGACACCAACTATTTTTTCTTGGCCTACAATAGGTGCTTGTTCTAATGGTGCTTTTTTTATTTTGCGAAAAAAAAAAGAAAAAAAAAATTAAACTTAACCTAACCTTATAGGTTTTAATGAAATCTAACCTAACCTTTACCACAAAGTATACTTTTTTTTCGCAAAATAAAACTATCTCCATTACAACAAGCACCTATTGTATGCCAAGAAATAATATTTGGCGTCTCTGAAAACGACCGCGAAACTCTCGTCCATTATAACCTGTTTGGTGAGAGTAATACCACAATTAAATGATCATCGGGGGTGTGGAGCTAAGGGACCTGTTTACCCTAATTAATTCATACTTCCACCTCATTCACAATAATGTCTTACCTTTTAAAGATGATAACTGTTGCATACTGTAATGTGGGCCAACTTCTTCTCCATTTTCACTGATGATGACTTCAACCACAGCTTCTTGCGGTAGGGCATAAGCAGCAGCAGGACAAACTAGATCACTGCCACCTGTTACTTGAACATTATTTATTTGCCAGGTATTTGATGGCCTTTTATATGAGAGTTTCTTACCCCAGTCATTGTAGGCAAACTGTTTTGGATCAGGATGCGAAGAGGATGGGCCATTTCCAATCCAGTTAATGAAATGCCTGGAACAAATAGCATGAAATCTTGTAGCCTTCCAGCCTCCACTACCGTGACTACGTCGACATCTATCTTCCCATAACTTTCTTCGTTGTGGTTCTTTCTTTGCTGACGGAAATTTCACCCAGCCTTTGACTTCAACCATACATGGATGTTTCTCTACTTTTTTTCTTGAATCAGACTTGCAGTCTGCCACAGCACATACAAACACAGTCATCGTGACGTGCCTGTGTTATTGTTTACGGACCGCTCGCACAGCTTAAACTGATAATCGTGCGCCTGGCAGCGTGACAGGCTGCGGCGTAAGGATGCCACCTGTTCATAATGTATGCCATTATTTCAATAGTTATAGACAATGACATGTGTTTTCCTTTCATGAGTTGGCTTCATATAGTCTCTTGTTGAATTTCATTGGCATGTCTGTAAGAACTGACTGTTTTAACATTGTAACAGGCCTCACTATTGGTATTTGTTAAATATCCTTCTATTTTTTTTTGTTTTCACTCAACGATGAAATTCTTTTATTAATATTAGAGTATGCATATTATGATATACATTGGATACTAAAAACTTCATTGAAGTAATGCATCAGCTGATAAACAAAACAATAAAAATGCCTAACTGATTACTTTAAAGCGCCTTGTCCCCATTTCTGAGAGGCGACACTATGGCCACCTAGCGAAAACTGAGGTGAACTGCTAAAAGTGATATGTCGAATTGGTTGCCATGGCGACAGTTGTGATTCGATTTCATCCAAAATTAAATCAGTTCTTCCTTATACCAAATAGACTTGATATACCAAGTTTGGTCTAAATCTATTCGTAACTTTTCGAGAAATCCTGTACACTAACAAACAAACAAACAAATAAATAAACAAACAGACAGAGCGGGGTGAAGACATAACCTCCCTCCAACTTCGTTGGCGGAGGTATCTACTACAATAACTTAATCGTTTATTGATAATGTTGATAAGGCATCAGATAAATGAAGGCAAAATGTCATATGAACAAATATATGAGTCAAGGAAATGTTAATTTTTAAGCCAATTTAGATAATTAAATTTAATTGCTTCTCTAATGTGAAACCTGTGGTTGTCTTTTGGTACACAGATACTTACTTCGTCACGTACAGCTACTGTCCACTGACCACTAAAGGCGGTTTCACATTGGCGCCGTATAGACGTCGCTAAATATATTCCCTATGATTATTATACTTACAAATGATATAGCAGGTTGAAGACTTTATTATAATACCCAAGAATTTTCCAAGAGTATGCCGTATGTATATAGTAAAATTACGAATATGAAATTAAACACAAAAAATGACAAAAAAATGCATTTACATACGATTAGCCTATTTGCAGACGCCTGCTCATTAGCCTATTGTAGACGGATATTGTTCTTCTCTTAAGTCTATCAATAGTGGTGTTCCTCAGGGTTCTGACCTATCATCCACTCTCTTTTTATTATTCATTAATGATCTTCTAGGTCTAACTCAAAGCCCTATCCAGTGTATCCACTGCTAGGCTGATGCTTCTACCTTGCATTTTTCAACGTCGTTTATTAGACGTCCAACTCAACAGGAACTAAGTGATTCACGGAGAGATGCCACCGAGCGCCTAACTTCTTATCTTTCTATAATTTATGATTGGGGCAAAGCAAACCTTGTTTTGTCCAATGCCTCAAAACCCCAATTTCTTCACCTATCTATTGGACAAAACCTACCAGATAACTATCCCCTCTTCTTCAATGACACTTAACTATCTCCTTCTACAATGAACATTCTTGGACTGTTCTTTACTAAAACTCTGAACTGGAAATCTTACATATCTTCTGCTAAAACAGCTTCTAAGAAGTTAGGTGTCCTGTGGCGTCTGCGTCCATTTTTTTCTACCTCCCAATTGCTTGCTTTGTACAGGGGTCTTATCCACCCATGTATGGAGTATAGGCCTCTTCCATTTGTGCACGAGTTCAAGGAACCAGTTCTTTCAGTTCAGGGTTGGGTTCAGTTCCTGGTTCTGGGTTCGCGTGTCACAAATGGAACGTAAAAACTCCGTTTTTTTTTTACAAACAAACCAAGCTGGCGAGGCAAGAGGAAGGAGAGTTTTCTCCTGTCTTGTGTAGGGCTGTGCTCGCATTATACGAGGATTCTGATGATAAACAGAAATAAATGATGTACCAGCAACATCCACTTACTGCTGGCATCTTTGGCAGAAATTACGTGTTACGGTACCGAATTCAGCATAATAGCGATAGTTTACTATCGCCCAGTCAGTGAGTGAATGGTTGGCTTTGGTTAAACAAGTAGCACGAATACTTTTAGAAGACGTACAACATATGTGCATAGAGAGGACGTGTGAAGTTGTACTTTGCAGACACAACGCGTAAATAGAAGCGAACAAATATCTTGTTACCCTTTGAATAACAATGCATAACTACGGTAGCCGAGATAGCCGTAAAAAGTGGACGATGACTGCGCGGTCATTTTCTGAGACACTAACCCGGTTTTCCTTGCCTAAACTTTGTGAGGGGTTTTCAGATGGAGACATTTTTATTTTCTGGAAACCCAATAAAGTTTTATTTTTTTATTTTCATGGCTAATATTTAGAACATGACTGTGTCTGGATCTAAGTATTTTTCACCTTTCTACAGGTCAGAACGAATGTGAAAGTAACAATGAAATGACCTCCTAACGGGGGAGCTCTGCTCCCCTCGACCCCCCCGCCGAGATTATTAACCTAACCTTTTAAAGGATGAGTGGGGCTCTGGATGGGGAGGGTGTGCCTGTATGCGATATTAGACAACTGGCATTTCTTCAATGTGTATATAAGTTTTGAAGGTTACGCGTAAGTGGATTAATACTGCACAGTATACTGAGAAAAAATTTATTAAGAAAATTTAAGTGGTATCGGCGGTAGCGACCGCGCAGCTCTCGTCCATTATAACAAGAGTTATTTTGATTTTGTTCCCCATATTATTGATTGTTACCATGTGAATTTAGCTTGTGTTCATATTATATCTACTGCAATAGCTCGAAATGGGAACTGTAAATGGGACAAAGGTTTACTTTAACTACACGCCTGTACTAGGTATTTTATCAAAAGAACTGCATATTCTTCTCCAATACAATTATTGGTAAATCTTATAGAACAACGCCTCGGTAAGATTTGCAAGACTAACCAACCAATATCTCATTAACTAAACAATGCACTTGTAATCTTACCTTGGAGATGGGTTCAGGACGCCTTCAACCCTCTTGGAAATTACTTGAATTAGTGGAGATATGTATAAGTTTACCATAATAAATTGGAAAAGTTCGGCCAATTATCTGTCATTGATGCCTCCCTCCACCCCGCACACGCCATAGGAGTTAATTTCTAACTCTATTAATGTAACCTCAAATCTATCATACAATCATGCTTGTGGTGAGACATGCATTTCTAACTAAAACAAACCTAAGCTTAACCTAACCCAACATACTTTGACCCTACAACATAACCCTCCTAACTTTATGAAAAGATTTACTCACCTTATTGATGTCACTGGTGGCGGCTACTGGCGAGGTGAGACGGCGGGAAGGGAAAAGGGCTTGTACCAAGAGTCATGATGGCGGTCAAGCGAAGAACGACCTACGAAGGGTACCATGAGACGGATATATTTTGGAACGAAGAGCAACAACGACGGTCGGCGCGAAGACACGGGGGTACCCGTGACCTACGACCGTCGTCGTTGCTCTTCGTTCCAAAAAATATCCGTCGCATGGTACCCTTCGTCGGTCGTTCCTCGTTCGACATGACTCTTGCTTGGTACAAGCCAAGGCGCCCTCAGTCTGTCTAATCAGTTATTACTTAATTATTTTCACTAATAAATGAACACATTTATCTTTTAATAACAAGAATAATACTAAAAAAAAAAAAAATCTTTTTTTTCTTATTACCGATCATTATTTTTGTAATATAATTTTATCGTTAATTAAAGTTATAGTCTTACTTTTACTTCTTTCTTTTATGTTCCTTTATAGTTCACACACTTCCTTATAGGATAATGCAGGGTTTGCTAATCATGACCTGACCTGACCTGACACCCCTGAGGACTGTGGGCAGGTGAAACAGGTGTGATGTAGTTGATTGGTCACTTTTATTAGTGAAAATACATATAGGGGAAAATTATGTAGCACGCGACAGCAAGGGATATCTCAAGTCGCGCGACTGGGCCAGTAACAAGCGACTACGTGTGAACGCACCTATAGACTTCCATTGACTTTGCGGTTGCGCTTCTGGAGACGCGAGACCGAAATCGCCTCGTGTGATTACAGACTCGGGTCTAACAGTCCCGGCCATTCATACCCACCATGATACCCATTCATGATATAAAGTTTCTTGCCATCAAAATTGAAAATAGTTTTGAGGTATATTTGGTTCCAAAGGCTTATACAAAATAATAGATCCTTAAATCAACATAAGGCAGAAACTACAGTATTGAATAAATAAATCTTAAATACTTTCTCATGTATAAGATTCTAAATGAAAATGCATTCTATTGGATATTTAATTAAATTGCTTGAAAAAAAGGGAATTGCAATTTCATTGAAAATTAATATATAACTTAAATAAACATGCAGCGTTATGAAAGAAATTAATAGAATACCCTTTCTTCAATCAACACTAATAATGCCTACAGACTGTTGGATCTGAGTTGTTGGATCCAAAATGTTCATTATTTTGCTTTCTTAATACAAGTTGCCCATCACTAATGCGGCAACCACGGGACCTTAGGATTGCCGGATTTTCGAAATTTCCGGATTATTGATGTTTTGTTCCCTTACTCTATAATATGCTGTATATATTGTAACAGAAAATTTCAACACCTTCACTTACACGAAGATTAAACCAGGTTATCAGCACTTGGTCCAGATCAGAACTTTTTCCTTCTGTCAATGACTTCCTTACAAACATCTGCTTTTTTGATCCACTGTCAGTAAAGAACTTTAGTACTTTTTCTTTCTGTTTTTTTATATCATAGACTGTTGAAGACCCAATGCCGTACATTTCACAAACACGTCGCACAGACACACCACTATCAAGTTTTTTTAACAGTTCAACTTTCTCTGCGATCGACAACGAGCGATGTTTGCATTTTACGCCACTTCTTTTATTCGCCGAATCCATGATGGGGCTATACAGCAGCAGATTATAACAATTACGGCAAATACATGAGAAGGAATGCCTGTTTGCTGTCGGAAGCTTAAGCATACAACTGATTCTGGGTACAGCGCCATCAAAACAAACGGCCCTCCCGAAAACAGTGGCGCGCCAACCCGGGCAATTTGAAACTGCGCTCCGAAATTCATGCCGGGAAACTGATGGAACCGGAATATTGATTGCCGGATTAGTGATGGTCAACCTCTATACGTTAACTATTTGAATCGGCTGTCGAGAGTTGCCATTTGTGGGAGAAAAATTCATAGGAGAAGCAAATTTTACCTGTAGTATAGTTTAGTAGGAAGTCATTTAAGGCAATATCCGGTTATCCGGCCGGATATTTCAAGAAAGACCCGATAGCCGGATACTAGACAGGCCGATAGAACAGGCCGGATAGCAACCTGATATCTGGTACATCCCTACTTTTAAGTTGCAGCACGGTGGAGCTATGATGTTGGGAAGAGGTGCTATTTTTGGCCCGCCAGGCGCACCTGTTCGTGAGGGTACAGTTGACCGAGGCCTGAGTCTCCATCTCGCCCCGCGCCACCACAGGCCCTTCCTCAACGCATGCAGAGAAGGGGATATCATTCACAGCACGTCATTCCATCACCGTGGTCAGCTGTGCTGTGGGAGGTGGGGTGAAACGTAAGGCAAGGACTACCGTCAACCACTGGATACAATAATTATTCCACAAAAGCACAAATATTGGCGGGACAGCATAGGGCGGAAACTACCGTCACCCGAGGTTTATGGGTTAATGGCAAAAAGAACACTTAGCACTAAGTAAAAACATACCACAGTACCAAATACAGTACTAAGTAAAAACACCACAGTACCAAATGCATTGCACAGTACTGTACTATGTACTTAATTTATAAACCTTAACATATAAGTAACCAGTGGATTAATGTGAAAAAACCGATTGTGGGAATAACATTACATTAATATGAATATTAAATGCAGCTATATATTATATTATTGGAATTATAAAATAAGTTTTAATACTAACCAAAACTTGGCTCTTCTGGCAGGTAACTTGGTGACCTTACTCGAGTAGCTGGGCGGCTGCCATGCTAAGATGGGTGGACTAAGGCATTGTTGATATCCTTAAGTCCCAGGTCACTGTCCACTTGAGTACCTATAAATAAAACATTAATCTTAACATAACTAACAATTTTACACTGGTTATGTAATGGCCACTAGTAACAGCTTTAAGACATTAGCAGATGTGTCCACGAGTTTTTAGAAAAAAGTGCTCAAATCACAGATACTTTAATGGGCATATTTTAACAACAACATGTTGAGGAACTTGTCCAGAAAGAACAGTTTTGTGTAGAGTAGTTATATTGGTTTTCCTAACATGCAGAAATTCTAGATTTGTTACTTTAACCATACATTTCACGTATATGTCTAAATTTTCCTACACTGCTTCAAAAGTTAAAATAACAAGAGAAAAAGGAGAACGACACGTATGGGCGATGAGGTTGCACCGAGATAATGACAACAGAACACAAAGAGAAAACTGCTCGGGGTAAAAAAGGCCGAGGACTGCGCGGTCATTTTCTGAGATACTGACTAGTTTTTCCTTGCCTAAAATTAGTGGTTACGCGTAAGTGGATTAATACTGCACAGTATACTGAGCAAAAAATGATATACAAAACGTAAGTGGTAACAGCGGTAGCGACCGCGCAGTTCTCGTCCATTATAACCAGGGTCGGGCTTAAGGGGGCATCTCTCCTCCAATTTAAAATTACGTTTTAGAGGTATCTGATGGGATCTGTGAAGGTCTGGAGGAAAAAGACCACTAATAAGGGCCTTCCTCTGCCATTTTGGCTCTAACAATATGTGTATAGTGCTAGAATTACCACAATTTTGGAACTTTCGCTTCGAAGGAGACTTGAATCACGAATGGTTGTTACACAACATTAACGCTTCTAATTGGTCAGTGGAACGCTGCATATCTTCTTTTTATACGAGTAGATGTATGTACAGTGTGTACACCTACTGTGTGCCTTGAACAAGCTAGATATTAGTAGATATTGCCTGCCAAAAATACAGCTTTTCCGACTTCACACCAGAAGCAGCCAAAAACTAACACCGCATATTTCAGCACTTGCCTGCTGTTTTCACATAAAATTCCTACTCACACAATCACATTACAGCACTACTTACCTTGTAGACCTGTCTGACATCCTCCCCGACTCGTGCATGCGGCAAACCCTTCACGATAAGATGAAATAGGGCCCGTGGCGGCCATTATCTGTTATGAACTGAAAACTCTACCCACCTCCCGACGTGGGTTAATCAGTTCATCGAGTTCCTGCTAAGTCAACACCCGCTGTTCCTCGAACCCAGGTTTTCGTGCGCAAATGGAACGCCTGAGTTCTTGGGTTCCGTGAACTGGTCGTTCCTGAAATGTCGCAAATGGAAGAGGCATTATGTCTCACAGGTTTGGGGAGGATTTACTCATACAGCTCTCGTAAACAGGGTTGAGTCAAAAGCTTTCGTCTCATCAACTCCCCTCTTCTGACTGATTGTCTTCAATCTTTAAATCACCGCCGCAATGTTGCTTCTCTTGCTATCTTCTACCGTTATTTGCATGCTCACTCTTCTTCTGAACTTGCTAACTGCATGCCTCCCCCTCTGCCGCAACCTCGCTGCACAAGACTTTCTACTCATTCTCATCCCTATTCTGCCCATCTTCCTAATGCAAGAGTTGATAAGTATCTTTAATTTTTCATCCCTTTCACTGGTAAACTCTGGAACTCTCTTCCTCTTTCTATTTTTCCACCTTCCTACGACTGAAATCTTTTCAAGAGAAGAGTAACAAGACACCGCCTGAACAAAATTGGCCCACCCCCTCTCTTTATTCTCTTACTGTCTTCTTTTTAGGGATTGGCAATTAAGCGGGCTTTGTGTTACCACTTTTTTGTGTGCCAGTGGGCGGTCCTTTGTGATGTAAAAAAAAGAAGAAAAAAAAAAGAAAAGGTTCTCTCGGAACCCTTAACGACCTCTCGCGGAACCCAAGAATTCCGGGGAACCCCGGTTGAGAAACGCTGGTGTATAGCATAGAGTTGCCACACCATTTCTCAAGGTTTCTAATATAAAACTCTTGATGTGTTTTCTGTCATGTGAGGCAGCATGCATTGCAACAAACTCATGTGTTCGCGTGCTATGCATCACAGTGTCTTTAACTTTTAAGTGCTGCCATTAATGCATGATATTAGTGATCTTTTTGTGATCTCGTGTATAATGCAACTAACTTTTTGTGTTATCTCCTGCAATGCATTACTATGTCTAATAGGCACGTGTTGGTGTTGCCATGTGTCTGCATGTAAAAGAGTAATGATCTTACTTTTCTGCTTTGTGTTACATAATCAAGTATTGCAACATGTTCTGCATGAATTGTAAACCTGAAAGTACCTGCAAATGTAATATAATTTTGAATAAAACTTGGCTACCATATTGCTTTATATTATTCATTCCCTTGTCAAAGATATTATCCCCCAAAAAAATATATATATGAAGGTTATAGAGGAAGTGCAGGGGATATTATGAGTATTTGAGTTACCCATCGATTCCGTCCGTCCTCTAATGCCGTGCGTTCTCTGTGTTTACCACAATCCCACGATTAGATGGCATCACAATCGCTGCTTTGAAACTTTACTACAGGAATCACCTTCCTTGTTCTCTAGTTTTCTTGGTTGCAGCCATGCTTCGAGTTCGACTAGAGTTGGCACAAGTCGCCAGAGCGAAAATATGCCTCCGGGCTCACTCAGTCTGGTGCAGCCTAGTCCATACCTACAGTACATGACACAGGAGACCCTTCTCTTTCTACTTTCACCTAACACACCTCTCTCTCTCTCTCTCTCTCTCTCTCTCTCTCTCTCTCTCTCTCTCTCTCTCTCTCTCTCTCTCTCTCTCTCTCTCGCTCTCTCTCTCTCTCTCTCTCTCTCTCTCTCTCTCTCTCTCTCTCGTGTTAGATGGAATGAGAGAAAGAAAGAAAGCATGCAAGAAAGAAAGAAAGATAGAGAGAGAGAGAGAGAGAGACGGGGAACATCAATTAAATGAAATTAATGAATAAATGAAAATAAAACGTGCGATATAAAGACGGTGTTACGTGTACAACGACATTAGGATTGTCTTTCTGAGCATCATACATACTTCGGGTAACTTATGCTAGTAATAATAATGACAACAATAATGATTAAGGTCATGCAGACACCCAACGGAAGAACAAACGTCTTTAACCGTATATATATAACTCATGGTTTATGATAAAAAGAAAAAATGTTGGTCATCTGTAGCCTCGTATTTATTTGCAATAATCACTGTTCCACCGAGATCACAAGGGAGGATGGGAGAAGGGGGAGCAGCGCCTCGCTATAAGTTTAATTGCTACAGTAAACACCGAACATTACAAAACGTCAACATAAAATGTGAGAGAGGTGGTTGATACATACAACAGGAGGTGAGAGTTCAAGGGGAAACACATACACCACACACATACACACATCACACACACACACACACACACACACACACACACACACACACACACACACACACACACACACACACACACACACACACACACACACACACACACACACACACATAAACGGACAGATACACACACAGACACAAACACACACACACACACACACACACACACACACACACACACACACACACACACACACACACACACACAAACACACACACATACACACACACAAATACACAAACACCAGTTCCATCAGCAATAGTACATAACTGACAAAATCAGATTATCATAGCACAACTACAAACATTACAGGCGGAGCTCTTGTTAGAAATTTTGTATTTCCATGATGTCCCTTTTCTTCCCTAAGAAATCAATACCTGTTAGGATCTGACTTACGGGATATCAGGAAACATTGGTGCAAATTACATAGTAGTTACTCGGGTTTGATCATCTCAATTGTACACCCTGCGAAAGTCGATGGATTTCTTGCAACCCATCCAGAGGTATATATACTGTACATTTTAAGGAACTTACACACAGAGAAGAGGTTCCAGCTAAAATCACAGTGAAACTAGGAAAACAGACATCGACACAATACGAAGGGACTAAGTAAATGGAAATACAAAAATACTATTAATACATAACAATAAACATATAAGTGATACATGTAATAAGGACATGAAACTCACAGTTTTCTATATTTCCTTTGGCTGCTTAGATTCCAACTTGATATGCCCTTAACTCCGTTTTCGTTTTCTTTCTTCTCCGTAACATCACAAACCCTTCTTAATTAAAACGAGCAGCCTCACTTGCACAGACCTTTCGTCTCCTAAACTATGCAAACTCAACTCCCTCCCTTCCTCTTTTTTCATTCCTTTTCACTTCCTCGCTTTTTCCCTTACTCACGCACGTATTTAAAAAACCTTTGAAGTTTTTCCCCCTGCCCCATGGGTCTCTTCCTTCACCCTACAGCTGCATGTGATCGAGGAGTGTGTTATATGTAGTCAAAAGAGGGAGGAGCTGTGAATCATGGATCTCAAGGAATGATGGAAGGAAAGAAATGACGGACAGAAGGTGATCTACCTCGACGTAAATCTCAGTCACCTTTAACAATGACTTTAACGATCAATTAAAATTAGAACAACAACGATGTCACGTGAGTTGAGGATTCATGTGAGCAGATACGATAACCTATTTTGTATTTCGTTTTTGTTCGATGTTAATGATCACCCCGCACTGGGAAAAATCAAATGGCGCCGAGACAGATCACTTTGCATTTTATAATTTCTAACTAGTAATGCTATGTTGGCTGAAGTTCACTGAGGCAAGGTGAAAAGTAATGTAAGACATTTATAACTTCAGGCACCCCCCCCCCCCACACACACACACTCACACACACACACACACACACACACACACACACACACACACACACACATTATTTCCGTCTTTCTTGCCTAAGATGTGCCCCCTCCTTATCTATTCCCATCTCTTTCCTTCCTCTAAACACAGTGCGATGCAGCGGCAGAAGGGTATCACTCCCTCTTCCCGCAAAGTTAAGTGCACAAGACAAGATTAACTTGCGTCCCCAAAGGTCTGTAAATTTAGACTTTACTGATAAGCGTTGTTGTAATTGGAGCACCACCTCGAGTTTTGGTGGCATCTTTCTTACAAACTTTGAATACTTAACGTTCGCTGACTAGAAGCAGGGGCAAGAATTTATTTATTTTCGATGAGGATTTTCGCTAAAATATTGAACCAGCAGATGATGAATCACACCAAGATAGTCAGGCGTAGCCATACTGCAACGTGCAACACTAACATCTATCAAGTTTCTCGTTGAAAGTTAGCCATGTGTACGACGTGCTGCTCTCTATATCCCTTATGAGTACTGCGACACGTCTCGGTCGCCCTGAATCGGTTTTGCGATAAAGTGCGCGACACAGTTTCGTACGAAATTCATAGCGAAACAGACGCTACCTAGCAATTTCATATTAACCATCGTTTACTTTGATTACAATTGACTGATTCATTGATTACAATTGTGTACAAGTTTTATGGCGGAAATCCTTATCATGAAATTTAAGAAGAAAAATGTCCGACCTTTCTGACAATAACCAGCTTCGGGATTGCGTGACCAATAAACGTGAATATCATTATGCCTGTCACTGATTACGTAACAAAAGAATCTGCTGTTGCACAGTGCTATCGTGGCGCCAGAGGGAGATCTTACAGCCTCGGCAAACCCATGGCTGCTGCAATCAATATATACAACCAATATACAACCAATACAACTAAACGTTGATGTAGTCCCGATATTATCGCCACATAATCGGAGCGATCTGCACCAGTGGTGCTATTGTGGGTAACGGTATACACATCACGCTGTTTAAGATACATCGATCGTTTAGTATCGCAGCCGTCACCCTAAGAATCAACAATAATGACACTATTATCATAAATGATTTCCTAGGACATGACTGTCACTAATGAAATAGACATCACAAACATTTTGCTGCGAAACTCGAGTGATCTACTTGACCGATTAGAGATCACATGACATATATTTGGGTCCCAGTTCAACAATGCCTGATTGTTTGTAGTGGATCATCGAATGTTTTCAAATGCACTGCACCAGTTCCAACTATGACACCTCGATCACGTGGAACACAACAAATAACCTTAATATAACCATAACATGCACCTTAGTTAAAGATAGCTAGCAATATGAATACACTCCCTGCCTGCGTTGCCACAGGATGCACCATAAGTGCATATGTAAGCATAACAATACATGAGGGCTCTTACGCAGGAAAAAAATCTACAACTTATAACATGACAGTGAAACGTTATTCCACATACATATTTTGCTATCTCTCTTTCTCTCTCTCAGTCTATCTTTTATCTTAATATATGCAAGACATAGGGGTTTCTAACCGGCTGAACACTACAAAGCACTACATGCTAGTATGATACATCACCACACGCTGCCTCCTATCCTACAGACTCCGTCGGTGTATTACCTCTTGCTATAGAAAACTGTAGTCTTATATAAAATCAGTTACATATAGATACATTTATCTAATATACTATGTATAAATACATATAACACAGTGTGCGACGTTCTATTCAACGTCGTTTATACATAAATGCATGTACACATACTAGTACGTTAACACATACGTACAATCGTATATACGTCAATACATACAGTACATACATCTTAAATACTTAGACCGCTCATATTAATCTCTCCTTCATTGTATTATAGTACTAAGATTACTCGATAAGACTAGCTACATCGGCCAGAAGCAACTAGTGAGTCTATACACTCAAAAAAAGTCTATTTATATATGTAGTCATGGGGTTTATGTGGTTTTTACTGTTCTGCAATTGTGATATCCAAGATTCGATCCCTGCCTTTAACCCTTCGGAGGATCATATTTTTCAACATCTGGGTGGAAGGGCGGAAAGAGGTGGCACACTTTGATACTCTGGTATAATTTCCTTATTGAGGCATTACATGCTTCTGTCCATATGACTATGTATACTTCATCTTTGATTTTCCTTTGAACCTCGATGAACCGCTATACCACTTTGGGGAGGCGGTAGCGGAGTGGATAGCGTCTCCGACTGGCGTTCTCGGTGACCCGAGTTCGATCCCCGAAGAAACCCAAAACCTTTCTGCACCGTCGAGTGGCCTAGGAACACCCACATGCCCTGCCCATCAACTCTACCTTCGATTGCGAGTGCACCGGAGGACACAGGGGGGCGGCATGAGCCTCTACAGGCGTCACTATAAAAATCCTGCCTGCGCCACCACGGGCGAGGACCAACCATCACAGCCCTCAAGTGAACCTCCAGAGCCTACCATCCGAGCCCTGGGTCACCACTGCCTACAGGCGCTATAGGCACAAATGTAATAAAAAAAAAAAAAAATACGTCCTAAATATAGGAAGCATTCTGCTCCACGGCGTCATGACATTGCTGTTATGTACAGTAGTCAGTGGCGGCTCGTGATAAAATACAATGGAGGGACTGCAAGCTTCACACAACAGTAGGATACACAAATTGTACTTATCTTAAGTATGAGTTGTAGTTGATGTTCACGGATTTCAGGGCATGGTAGAAGGTGGTGGTGGGTGGTAGTGTTGGTAGTAGAGGGGATGGCTGAGGTGGTGATGGTAGAATTACAGTATTACTTGAAAATAAAGTTGGTACCGCTTGATTTCAGTCTTTTCATTTAGTGTCAGCTGGGAGGAGTTGATGTTTTGCAAATATTTCACTGGATTTTCCATCGTCATAGGGTAATTAAAGAAAGCACGATTTAACCACGTCTACACTCACTGTAAACACGAGAGGGACGAGACTTAGCTGCCTCGAGTGCAGCTCATTGTTTTCACACGTGGCGCGGCGGCGGCGCAGACATAAATCGTACAGTAAATATGAAAGTAACTTAAATTTTGGTCGGATTTTAATGAAAATTGACTTAGTAACGTAAAGAAAATAATTAAATAACATATAATTACTTTTTATTATGATATATTTGTTAATAGTGTATCAATTCTGCTGTGTCTCTAGAGGCATCATACACCTGGCAGGAGTGTCTGGGGGTGCTGCAGCTCTGCAGCCCTATGCCACGAGCCGCCACTGTACCTACTTATTAATGACCGAGGGTGCATGGTGCTGTCGCCCTTAATTTTAAGGTTCCTGCTTACTCACAACGGTAAAGTTAGTGCTTATGTTTATCAAGTAGAGGGGCAAATTTGACACAGACAACACCAGGACGAGCTACTTGAGGCGACGACACGGCTACAATACCCACGGAAAAGCTGGTTCGCGTTATGTGTGACAGCATTTTGTAGGACAATGCTCCTTCCTCTGAGATTTATGACATCTTCATACAGGGTATGCCAACTATTTGCAGGGTATAACAACTTGTTGCAGCCTAAAACATTTTATTGCAAGGGCGATCAATTATATGTCGGGCTGCTTTTAAAAAGAAGTAGTAAAAGTAAAGATGGGGGCATACGCTATGCTATCTGTAGGGTGTAACAACTTGTTGCAGCCTAAAATTCTGTATTGCAGGGGTGATCAATTATATGTCGGGTTGCTCTTAAAGAGAGGTAGTAAAAGTAAAGAAGGGGGCATTCGTTATGCTGCGCGTGGCCTTGGTGCTCATCTCCGTCGCATAATTGAGCCTGTGGTGGGTGACAACCCATTACCCCGGGACACAGGGCTAGTGTGACATCCGGGTTACCACAGTTAACTTCCCTAAGTTTCCCCAGGTACCCATTTATTAACCCCGAAACGGAGGATGAACAGCTGATTAGGCTGGCCGCCGACAAACCAGGACCTGCAGATTCGTAGCTAGAAGTGCTAGCCACTACACCACGTAGGGTCGTAGGGTGTAGTGTTTTAAAAATAGGGATACACCTATGGTGATGCCATATATTCTGATATATTCAATTCCCATTGCCCCTCGACCAGACAAAATAACATATATATGTACACTTAAAGAGTACGCTAAATAATGGTCTTATCATGAAAAAAAAGTGTCATTACAAGTGACATTAGACAAGTCTGAGATGAAAACGAAACTACTAAAAGAAAACTTGTAATATTATAATTCGGTGGGATACGACAACAATAAAAGAAAACGAGGTTGTGTAACTATAAATATCCTGCCGATCTGAATTAAAAACATATGACACGTAAAATACGTAAAGGTTGTCCGTCTGACAATGGATCACCAAGGCGCTGGAGAGCGCAGGAAGAAAATGACTGCAATTGCCAGTTCTGCAAATGCACTCTTTTCATTACGTTTTTCCTTAAGGGGAGGGGTAAGTATTGAGAAGCCGAATTTCATCAAAAAATACGAAAATTAGGTTTTGGCATCTTCAGCCAGCTGCTATCATCAGCTCTGTCAGACGTATGTTCATTTAAACTTTCGCGCGTATTTTAAATGCCCTACGAGCGAAAAGGGCTTAGACGTCAGGGATTGTTGCCATATCATCTAACACATTTAGTTTTCCAAATTTTTTCAGTTATCTTGTTATTTTATCTGAAAATAATGTTTGTGGTCGCTGTACGATATAGCAACCAGAAGAGAGTAGGCCTGCTATCGTAGGCCTACAAAAGAGTAGGCCTACAAAAGAGTAGGCCTACTCTCGTAGACCTACAGGAGTAGGCCTACTGGGGAAACTTCCGGGGAAATAAACGCGCTTCTCAAACCCCCCCTGGGGTAATGTGAAAGAGTTTAAACAAAGGCAAGGCCTTCTAAGAGGACCCTGATAAAGGTATGCAGGTTTTTTATTATTTATATTTGGTCTATTAGATGAAAAGGCCCATCGCCGCTAAAATCGCCGGCAAGGATTGCTTGGATACTTGCATTCAAAATGCTGTATCATTTTTATTTATTGATCAATTTCTGATCTGTTTTTGTATTGGAATCTTTATTAAAAGAATTATAGAACTTACTAAGTAGAAATTTATGTTAAATGGATTGTTATAGGAGTAATTTGTTCCCAATCTTCGAGGACCGTTTTCTCAGAATTACTTTTTGACAAGTTTCCAATACTTCTATAAGTAACTACTTGCTTAATTTTTAACCAATTTTGATTCTTTTAAGTTTATTTTGATCAGTATGATATAAAGAAGGATTCCTCTTGCTAATATATTGATATATATAAAAAAAAATGTCTTATTTAGATCAAATTACATATTGTTGTTGTTGTCTTTTGTTGTTCTTCGAAAATTGTATATATCTTGAAAACTTATAAAAAAAAATTCAAATTCCAGCAACCCTTTTAATATAAATTGACTTCCTCTTTAAAATGAACTTAAAAAATCAGCAATAGTAGCAAAATTGAAGGAGGAGTTAAAGCTTGAAGATTTAAGTATTAAAGAAAAAAATAATACAAAAACTAAAATTCTCATCAAAATGTCTTGATTTTTGGTGTGAAGCACTTTCGTAATAGTCCTAACATTGTGTTAGAGTATACATTTCAACCATTCCTTCTATATGATCACCTGAATGCTTACCTCTCCCCTTAAGTATTATGATTTTGTCACTTTTTACCACCTGTATATTTTTGCATTGGTACGTGTCATATACCAACATAATCGAAAATGTTTGCTGATTCCCAGACAGTAAATGAAAATTCAATGCAAACAAAATTACAGGAATAATAGCGAGTTGAACAGTGAGATATAATATTATGCTCTATTTCATTTAGCTCTCCTTACCATATTGTAGGTATGGTTAACTATAGGTAATTTACTTATGCTCATGATATGCAGCAATGTCTCGAGAACGCGATAGGGACAGTTTTGCTAAATATCATCTGGTGGCCTGATAATACCGGTAAGATTAACCATGTCGATTCACAGTAATGATGCCGATCCGTCATACTATGGCGGCAGACTGCATGCAGGAGCGGCGGCTTCACCTCTCAGCGGGGCGGGAGGTTAGAGTAGCGCCCTTCTCGTATGTTGTAATTATGTGGTGAGAACCCGTTACGCTGGGACACAGGGCTAGTGTGACATCCAGGTTGCATATTGCTTAAGTCTATTGCTGTTCGGGACTAGAGGAAATTAGAATCAGCTCCCGCGGTGAGAGCGGGGGTGTGGGAGGGGCTTATAGCGCGTTTTCGCGACCGTTGTAGCCCGGTCTGGACTGGACTAGTACGGGGCGGAGACTGTTTTCGCGAGGCGGGCTCGACCAGTCTAGATCAGTCCAGATCGGTGCAGCCCAGAGAGCAGGACCACCTTGGACCAGTGTGGGGAGAACTGGCGCATGCGCACTACAGTCAGCGGGGAAGACGACCAGAGCTTCTCGTGCCGCTGATAAGACATGAACCACCATGATGGCCGACCATAAGACTAAAGTAATTTCACGAAAAATTACAATATTCGCAATTTGTTGAAACAACATCTTGGGAAATGAATGTACGGTCAACACCACTATAGTCGCCACTGCACTAATGTCACCAGGCGCCATATATTACGAATTTTAGCATCACTACAGACTTGTATGTGTCACTGAAGACATGTAGCTATAGTGTTATATAAATAATGTAAGCTACGTACTGTGCACGTGATGTGATTTGTAGTGATGCTAAAACTCGTAATATATGCCCCCCTGCGACATTAGTGCAGTGGCGACTATAGATAGTGTTATTAACGGTAAATGAAATGAAATTTCATTTACCGTTGAAGAGTTGAAGAGTTGGAGAGTTGAAATGAATATTAAGTTCATGCATATTTCTTCAGAGTCTCGTAATGGCATTTCTTTAGCGTGTTTTACTGTTTTTTATTTGATAATATTATAGAACAAACATTTACGAAGATTACAGTATATCATATATACTGATAAACCAGTCTATATGATCCGTATATATATATATATATATGAATCCGAGCAGCCCTCCGACTTACGGGCCATTGTGCAACAGGCCGATATTCCGTGCGCAGTCTAGATTTACAGTGGTCTATGACTTCGGCAATATGCATCCGGGTTATCATAGAAACCTTCTCCAGGTTTCCCCAGGTACCCATTTATCGACCAACCCCGAAAGGAAGGATGAACAGCTAGGTGGGCTGCCCCCGACTGTCCTGTCCCGGATTCTAACCAGGGCCCACAGAATCGTAGCTAGGGCACTAGCCACTACACCATTGAGGCGCTTCAAGAAAAAAGCTGGGAAAAAACCTCTAGTATGTAACTCTGTGGTGAGAACCCGTTAAGCTGGGACACAGGGCTGGTGTAACATTCAGGTTATCATAGTAAACCCCAGGTTTCCCCAGGTACCCATTTATCGACCAACCCCGAAGGAAGGATGAAAAGCTGGGTGGGCTGCCCCCGACTGTCCCAGATTCGAACCAGGGCTCACAGATTCGTAGCTAGGGCACTAGCCACTACACAATGGAGGCGCTACCAGAAGAAAGCTGGAAAAGTAATAACAAAACTCAAAGCCGTATTATTTGCGTTTAGCGAGGGTGTCCTGGCAGTCATCACTTGTCTCTCAGTGGACATGGGGAGGAGGAGGATGAATGGCAGGAAGCGGAGCAGAAGGAAGAGGAGAAGGAGAATGTAGAAGAGGAGGAGAAAGGCGAAAATGAATTGATGAAAGTAGAATCCATCGAGTAAGATATACAAGGATAGAATATAAAAATTTACATCATAGTTTTTTAGATATGATAAAGAAAAAAACTATTGATATATAAGTACGTATTCAGTAATATAGAAGAATTTAAAATTTCTACAAACCAATAAAACAGCATTAAAACACCGAAATGTCTAATTAATGTTTATTTCTCGTTAGCCACTAACACTCATAAAATGAGAAAACATAAATGCAATGAGGAAAAGAGGATCAGCACCAACAACTTATTAGTTCAGGTTTCACCTACTTGCTGCCTTCATCCGTCACGTTACTCCAAAAGTCACATTTTCTTTATCGTATCCCATAAATTTCTCTATCGTCGTCTTGATTGAGGCAGTGGCGTAGCTACGGAGGGGGGGGGGGTGGCACGGGAGTCACGTGCCTCCTCATGAGAATCCGGTACCCCCTCAGGTGCCCCCTTACGGGCTATGACTGCTGTATTCTATATCTGATCTGATATGATATATGATCTGACTTTAGAATATACCTTACACCTTTTTATGTAACATCAGAGTGGCCCCTGAGCTCCGCTTCCCTATAGTGTTCCCCCATACTCAGCT
>JACEEZ010020722.1:190000-210000 GCA_016584305.1 Chionoecetes opilio | reverse complement strand
TGAACCAGAGTGAAATTTTCTGCAAAGGTTTGAGCGAAGAGTTCAGCTTTAGAAATAGATGAGACAGCTGTGGAGCTATCTGGGTGAAGCATAGGAGGGAAAGAAGAAGAAGAAAATTTGTTAGAGATGTTATTATCTAGATGCCCGAAGTCACGAGAAGAATTTGATTCAGAAAGATTTTGACATTCTCTATGAATGAAGGAGTTTTTGGTAGGTTGAAGTAAAGGTTTGGCATGATTACGGGCAGAAATATAATGGGCATGAGCTTAAGGAGATGGATGGTTACGGTACCGTCTGTGAGCCGCCTCTCTATCTCGGACAGCATGAGAACAAGTAGAGCTAAACCAAGGTTGACGGGCTTTAATATTAGAGAAAGTGTGTGGAATGTACGCCTCCATGCCAGAGACTATGACCTCAGTTATGCGCTCTGCACAAAGAAATGGGTCTCTGACATGGAAGCAGTAATCATTCCATGGAAAATCGTAGTACTACCTAAGAGTAGTACTGCCTAAGGTCTTCCCACTTAGCTGAGTTGAAATGCCAGAAGCACCTCCGCTTAGGTGGGTCTCGAGGCGGCATCGGAGCGATAGGACAGGTTACAGAAATAAGATTGTGATCGGAGGAACCCAACGGAGAGAATAGTTTCACAAAGTATGCAGAAGGGTTAGTATTTAGGAAAAGATCAAGAATGTTGGGCGTGTCTCCAAGGCGGTCAGGAATACGGGTAGGGTGCTGCACCAGCTGCTCTAGGTCTTGGAGGATAGAAAAGCTGTAGGCTTGTTCACCAGGTTGGTCAGTGAAAGATGATAGCCAATGCTGGTGGTGAACATTGAAATTCCCAAGAATGGAAATTTCTGCTAAAGGAAAATGACATGAAATGTGCCCTACTTTTGATGTTAAATAGTCGAACATTTTTACATGGTCCGAGGAGTTAGGTGAGAGATATACAGGACAAATAAATTTTGTATGAGAGTAACATTGAAGTCGAAGCCAGATGGTAGAAAATTCGGAAGATTCAAGACCGTGGGCACGAAAGTAAGTGATGTCGTTGCGCACATATACGCATCAGCCAGCTTTGGATTGAAAATTTTAATAGAGACAGTAAGAGGAAATACAAGGGACTGCTGTCAGTACTCACAGACAACTGGGTTTCAGTGAGGAAAAGGAGATGAGGTTTAGAGGAGGAGTGATCATGTTCCACAGATTAAAAGTTAAATCTAAGACCGCGAATGTTGCAGAAGTTTAAAGAAAGAAGGTTAGAGGAAGTATCAAGACACCTCGAATCGTCATCTTGAAGACCGTCCGACCTGGGGATATTTCTGATCCCCTCCCCAGTTAGGGACTCCGAGGCAAGGCGATTAACAGCCATATTGAAAATTTTGAGTGAAGATAGTGTAGGGATGTAAGTGCATGTAGTAGAGTGTGAGTAGTAAGACAAATTGTCTTTAGAGAGCAGGCTGCAGCTACTCTTTTGTGTATCTGAGACACTAAAGGATATGAAAAGACAGGACACGGGAGATTTCAATGAAAATTCTGCAGCACCCCCTCAACCCCCGTAAGTACCTCCCCGGGAGTATTTCACAATTGTGGCAGGTGTCTGACTGCCTACTCCCTTATATATATATATATATATATATAAAATATATATATATATATATATATATATATATATATATATATATATATTATATATATATATATATATATATATATATATATATATATATATATATATATATATATATATATATATATATATATATATAACATATACATATACATTATCATAGACTCCTTTAAAGAAGGACTGGAACCTCTGGGTTTTTAACTTGAGTCTGAAGGATTAACTTGAGTTCTGGGCTAAAATGACTTCTAGAAGGGCTAGAGACTCGATCTCGTGGTCCAAATAGAGATTTTTGAGGACGGCGAGCTCACTAGCGACATTTTTAATACCACCTGGGGTCATCTTCAAGGTCAAAAGGTCATATTTCAAGTTCAAATTAGTGAATTTTGTAAATTTTTGGCCGTTTTTTGTGTCTAACTCATAAACGGTGAGGGATGGCTGATTGTTATATGAGGCAAATTTGTAGAGCTGTGAAAATTTGATATTTATTATTATATATCGTATTACATAAACATTATATGCATATCACAACACTATGTCTATTACAACTATGTCTATGTCTATCACTAGTTGGGGAGCTATCGCTAGTTGGAGAGCTTTTCTTGCCTCCTGAGGCATCCCACAGCCTTTTCTTTGTCACTTACAGTGAGGACATGAGCTTTCAATAGAATGCTAGCTAAAGTAGTACATGCAGCATTTTTTTTTTTTTTTTTTTTTTACATTTGTGTCTATAGCGCCTGTAGGCAGTGGTGACCCAGGGCTCGGATGGTAGGCTCTGGAGGTTCACTTGAGGGCTGTGATGGTTGGTCCTCGCCCGTGGTGGCGCAGGCAGGATTTTTATAGTGACGCTTGTAGAGGCTCATGCCGCCCCCCTGTGTCCTCCGATGCACTCGCAATCGAAGGTAGAGTTGATGGGCAGGGCATGTGGGTGTTCCTAGGCCACTCGACGGTGCAGGAAGGTTTTGGTTTTCTTCGGGGATCGAACTCGGGTCACCGAGAATGACAGTCGGAGACGCTAACCACTCCGCTACCGCCTCCCCTACTTACTACTACGACTTACTACTTACTACTACTACTACGACTTTGACTACGTTCTTCCTGCTATATTCGCGGATGAAGCCTTGGAAAAGTTTTTAGGCCAAACCAGGCAAAGAAGCGGTGGAAACTTCTACATTGACGTAGTTGACATTATGGCTGCAGCTAAAATTGCAAATTTGCAAACACTCTTTAAGCATGACATTATGCCATAATCTAGTTCTCGTGTGCTTGATTGCGACAAGAATTGAACTACTTCCATAAATCCAGAGGGGGCGAATGACTCATTGACAAAATACTCCTCAAGCACTCAGGAATTTTGAGGTCGGATGATACCTTAACAAAAAAGTTGCTTATTTGGCCGGGACACCTTGTTCAAAAATATGTGTAGCATATACGAGGGATCTTGATGAAGGAAAGGGGGTTCTCTGTTTCCTAGAAAATTTTAAAATTATTGGCAGAGGGGTCCCGACTATGTCACCATCTTTTTTTGTACTAATGCCTAAAATTTGCATACAAGACAAATGTGTTGCCGCTTTCGTGTGTGTGTGTGTTAATTTTCTCCCCCTTTTTCCAGGTGACATGGGCCCTTTCCCTGATGGCGGCCCTGGGTATTTCGAGAAACAAAAAATAAAAAAAATAGTAGAATGTAATTTTAAAAGCTCTCGCCTCACCCCTCCCGGGAAGTCTAACTTGGGGTGCCGAGGCTGCCCTTTTTAATACCCCGGCTGTTGGGGTTGAAAACTCTGTGTTTGAAAAAAGCATACTCGGTGTGTCCGCAAATGTGCTGCGGTATCATTATCCGGTTCTGAGTCCAACCCACCTACTCGGGAGGATCTGGCTCCACCCGCACGGCGGGTTCAATGCACCTCGCCCTGCTTATGGGACGACTCGGTGGGGGCGGTGGTCATGATTCAACGTGGTGGAATGTGTTGTGACCATGTCTATTAAAAGTGGGGCGTCAATCTTTAGGGTCGTGTTGTAGTGCCTTTCCATGAAGGGGCTTTTATTGTGCGTTCGCTATGTTTTGGGAGCGGATCATCGACAACCCAGTCGCAGGGTTTCACACTGGCGGTGTCTCGTGTACCAGGGCTGGCCAGCACTTGTAAACCCAACAAACCTGTAATGCTACCTTTATCTTAAGACTTAGGTTTTTCGGGGAGACGGGTTGTTTTTTTGGGGGCACGCTGTACCCCTGTACCCCATGCAGATTTGTTTGCTTGTATGGTTCTTTTTCGGATCCCAAAGGGGAAGTCTTGCCCTTAATTTGGGACAGACTGCTGGTATGTTGGGGGTGACTGAAGGTAGGTGTAGGGCGTCTTTGGGGGCTTCGTTCGCTACGTCCGTTTCCGTCAAAGCCACTGGGGTCGGGATCCAGTTAATTGGGAGCCCCCCCTTAGTCTGGATCCTTCTGGAACACGTGAATGGATATATATATAGGTTAGTTGTCTGTGTGTGTGTGTGTTGTAAGCTTTTTAAACTGGCCAAGAGTCTGTTTTAAGTTTTCTTCGTTAGGGTTTCGCGTATCTAGTTTTGGGGTGCCATGACTCCGCTTGTAGGGTTGCGCCCTCGGGGGCCTGTAGTGGGCGATGACGTCGTTGGCACATAAGCACTGCCGCTGTTTTCGTGACTGGGTTTACTGAGCCACGGTTATAGGATGGCTGTATCTGGTTGATTCAAATTGATGAGTTGCCCGTGCCAGTGCCCGAGTTCTTCCGGGGTTAAAGCTACTTTTTTGTTAACTGTGGATGTGATGGGGTTTTGGGTGCCACGGGTGATCAATATTCCCTGTGGGGGGCATGTCTGGCTGGTTTTGTGGGAAAAAGTCTTTCGCTGCCCGGCGTTTATGACTTTTGCCGCGGAAATCCCATACTTTTTCTTTGGAATAGCCTTCGTCGTGCAAGCCCCGCTTGTCGTAACGTTTTTTTTGCGACCTGTTTTTTCTTTTGGCTATTTTTGCGAGCATGCTGTTTGAACCATGTTGTTCGGGGCCAGGGGGGGGGGGTTTCCCGCTTCGAAATTTCAAGGTCAAATCTTTGTCCTCTGGGGCCCGAAATGTTCGTAGCCCTGATTTTTTGGGGTTTTTCTAATGCCTCAATACCGTGTCAGGGCGGGCAGGGGACCGGGGGTGGGGGTAGGGGGGGGTGAGGGACCTTATGGCTTGATAGTAAAAGGTCTTCAGTACTGGGAAGATGGCTCCTGCAGTCTTGCTGGTGATGACTCTCAGGACTCTCAGTCTGGCTGTCATGCGGTCCTTCAGATATGCGATGTGTATCTTGAAGGATAAGGTGTGGTCAATCCAGATGCCGAGGTAAAGGTGGCTGGGGACCCATTCCAAGGCTGTATTGTTCAGTGACAGAGGGAGTGTTGGTTGGCTGCTCCTGATGTGCAGCGCTTTTGTTTTCTGCGAGTTAATCTTCAACCCGAGATCAACATACATATTACCCACAGCCTTTAACGCCGTTTGTGTTTTTTGTCTGTACCAGGGTCCCTTGGAGATGATGGCAATATCATCAGCATAGCAGAGGGCCTTGACCCCATTGGGAAGTGGGAGAGTCACGAGGTGTTCGACGAGAACGTTAAAAAGGAATGGGCTGAGGATACTCCCTTGTGGCGTCCCGTTTTCTAGGATCCGCGGATCGGACAGACTGCCTTGGAATCGTGTTGTCGCCTTCCGTTGGTGTAGGAAGTCTTGGGTCCATTTAAGCAGTCTGCCTTTAGTCCAGTCAAATTATAAAATACCTAGAACAAATTGCTTCAGAAGGTTTTTTTGCTTTGACTGGTTCATTGGACCCCACTGAACATCATATCGAAAGTTATCTCAAAGTTACCCCCCCTAAGTGCCCTAATTTGCATAAATTCAAGATGGCCGCCATGTCAGAATTCAATGTACAGCAAACTTTTTTCTGGGTGGTTTTAGGGCCCATAAATGTATTGCCAACAGATAGGAATGTGATATCAATCTATCAAATAAGGCTAATTCCGTCATGATATGATGTCACTATGACGTAGTATTACGTCATGTCATGACGTAGTCCCTGATTTTTACTGAAAATAGACATTTTGTACCTTGTTATTGTAATTCCCTGTAGAATTTGGTTTTGATTGCTGTTTCTTTAGCCCTAGAACACTCTTTGGGACCAAATACTACCTACTTATTGCAATAAACCAGCTGCACTACTTACCGTGAGTTACAAGTCCGTGTCGTCCTCAGTCACGTCAATAGCTGTGCTATTGGAACAGGCATCACCACGACATTCACTACAGGCATTTGTACATTTCAGGCCTTGCTTTCTGCAGCTGCATCTGTTTGTGGAGCAGTCCCCTTTACACTGGCACATTATCAACTTGAGAATATTGTCAGGGGCAGGCTGACAGTCCATTGTTCTAGGCATAAGTTTGCCCTGCAGATCCTGCCATCCCCAATCTACTGCCTCAATGCACAGTCCTCATCCTTTGACATCCAACATTTAGCTTGGTAAAAGGCTCGATATATGTGGTACTGTCCGGCATCCAGTGTGGGTGGAAAGATTTTGTATCTCTACGCTGGAAGCACACCTCACTACTTTGTCCTTGAACTTCCTTATCCTCAGTGAATCTAAGGACTCTGTGTTCTTGCCTCCGTATAATTCTACTAGGACCTTCTCCCCGAGGTTTTCATCTCCTCACGAGTGGAACAATCCAACACTTGCTCCAGCTGCTTTGCAAACGAAGTGTTTGACATCGCCTTTTTGAGAGGTAGTCCCTTACCAATCCCGTACAATCTCGAAGTGTGTCACAACCTCCAATGGCATGGATGATGGGTAACAGGTAGCACAGCTTTTCACCCAGAGAAGTCTGCAAAGCATTGATCTGCCATTACTCTAATTTAGTGTTTTATCTGGTTTCACTGCTTTGTCCGATCGAAATGCAACTCATCCATGTCCTCTTCAGCATGGTGACAAAGTAACACCAGAAGGTCGGTGTTCTTCTCCGTAACATGTGTAGCACCAATTTTGCGCACTTCACCCCAGTCAATGCAATCAAAGATCAGCGTCACCTTTGCAGTGCAATGTTTGATACCCTGGGTTTGGAGTTTTTCAGACAGGAAATTGATTAATTTCTGCTTATTTTGGACGTTTCCCAAAAAGTGTTCCTTTTTCGACTTTAGCGCCATGCTGCCAGTGAAGAACACCTGTGGACCAACTGCACCCTTTGATCGCCTGAGATGAGTCAAATATTTTGTGGAGCTGTCCGTTTCATATCCATCGAAAACGACAATTGGATTTGCAAACGTGTTCACATACTTGACGTACGTAGAAGCTATAGAGTCAAACGTTTCACCCCTTTTCCAGGGAAATCTATGTAAAAGAGAACATCCATCGAGGACATTGTACACTGGTTTGCTGTCACGCGTCTGCTGGCCTTCATTTGATGAAGTGGACGGTAGCGCATCAGCCAGTTGTGGCTTGTTTGCTTGGCGGAGAAGACCGTGTTTATCAAACAATGCTGTCGGTTGCGCAGAAAGTTCATATTTCAATAGATCGTCCAAGCTATAGTCACTGTTGTTAGCTAGAATTAGCAGCCTCTGAAAGAGAAGCTGAGGGTCAATTTTCAGTTTTTCGCCATCCACAACCAGCTGTTTCAGTCCCATTCTTTCTATTTGTTCCTTCCTTCTGAAGACAAAGTCAAATGCGTTTTGTCCCATCATTTTGTCCAAGATAGCTTCTCCGACTTTCCTTGCTTCATGTGGGTTACACGAGGCACTTGCAGTCACGCCAGTGGCTACGCTGTGCAATGCTCCTTCTTCTGACACGAATGGGTTGTAGTCATTGAGGTACTGGAAGATCTCGTAAGTGTCTTTATGATCGCGTTCCTTCCGTGCAACAAAAAGGTCCTTATGCTGATCACTAGTACTGTATGTTGCACCTGTAAGTTCCTGCATCGATTCATTGATTTTTTTTTTTCAGTAAAAATCAGGGACTACGTCATGACATGACGTAATACTACGTCATAGTGACGTCATATCATGACGGAATTAGCCTTATTTGATAGATTGATATCACATTCCTATCTGTTGGCAATACATTTATGGGGCCTAAAACCACCCAGAAAAAAGTTTGCTGTACATTGAATTCTGACATGGCGGCCATCTTGAATTTATGCAAATTAGGGCCCTTAGGGGGCGTAACTTTGAGATAACTTTTGATATGATGTAGAGGGGACTCTAGGGAACTATTTAAAACAAAAAAACCTTCTGAAGCAATTTGTTCTAGGTTCGGCCATATTCAGCATAGTTTGACTGGACTACTTGTATTCCTCGTTTAGCGAGGGATGAGATGATGGTTAAGCGGCTATTACACGGGCACTTTTCTGCTCAGTGAGCAGTTTTGAGGATTTTGCTCAATGAAAGCCTGTTTGGTTGAGCAAACAGGGAACTACTTCGAAGCTATTTTTGCTCGTCATTTGAGTGAGCAAAAACGTTTTCTGTTATAAAGGACCGAAATTAGTGGATGACTATATTATTTATTGCAAGATCATTTTCTTCTAAAACTCTCAAGAAGACATCAACATGCCTGCTGACTGGACAGACGAGATGGAAAGCTTACTGATTGACTTAGTTCAGGCACATCCTACAATATGGAACATATATAGCCCTTTATTTGTTAAAAAAAACATTAAAAAAGAAAACATACACCCTCAATACCTAAGAAGCCTGACCTTCCAAGTAATTTATTTACGGTGATACACAGGCGACAGGTGTGTTGCGAGGCCGTATAGGTGTGTAGTGACAGGTGCGGTGTATATGGTATAGCGAGAGAGGCTAAGAGTGCGGTGTTAGCCCCCGAGTGTGTGTGTCTGACCTAAAGAGCGAACGCGTAGTTCTCGTCCACTATTACGGCATCAGCCCCGTACCGCCGCTGCCACGGGTACGGCGCGGGCCACAGTGGTCCATAGAAGCTACTCTCGGGGATTATAGGAAGTTTAAATGAATCAAAAACCTTTGGCCTACTATTTTTTCTTGGCCTACAATAGGTGCTTGTTCTAATGGAGATAGTTTTATTTTGCGCAAACCGCCCCCCCACCCCCCCAAAAAAAATATATATAATAATAATGAAACCTAACCTAACCTTATAGGTTTTAATGAAACCTAACCTAACCTTAAAGGTTTTAATGAAACCTAACCTAACCTTAAAGGTTTTAATGAAACCTAACCTAACCTTATAGGTTGTAATGAAACCTAACCTAACTTTAACCACAAAGCATACTTTTTTTTTTTTTTTTTTTTTTTTTTTTCCGCAAAATAAAGCTATCTCCATTACAACAAGCACCGCTTATTAGAAAGCGTTATGATCATTTGTATCATAACCGCACTCAGGTCTGTATGCATTTTGCTCATCAAAACACAGATCACCGTGTAATAGTTTCGTTGAGCAGCTCAGTGAAATCTGCTCAGTGAGCAGAAAAGTGCCCGTGTAATACCGGCTTTAGGCTGTTTGCGAGCTCGAAAGCCTTTTCTAGGTCCATGAAAACCACGACTGCTTTGTGGCCTGTTATGGTTATTATCAGTTCAGTGAGGCATTCCCTGGTGCCATTCCCTGGTGTGTAGGCAAAGATGTGTTGGTGAGGTGGACCCACTTTCCATTGAAGGCGAGCGAGTATCATCCTTTCTGGGGTTTTACCCAAGCAGCTGAGAAGGGAGATTGGTCGTGATCTGCCAGGTTCTCTTGGCTTGGGAATCGGGTGGATTATGGCGTACTTACACTCTGCTGGTAGTTTTCCACTCTCAAAGGAGGCATTGATGATATCTAACAGGGTCTCGTGTGCCTTCAGACTTGCCTGTCTGATCATTGAGTAGCTGATCTTATCGCTTCCCGCGGCTGTGTCCTCCCCTCTCTTCATTGCTGCCATGAGTTCCTTTTTAGTGGAAGGAGTATCAGTTATAGATGCTTGACGGCAGGCACGCTCGAGCACTGCCGTTCTTTCCTCTGAGAGCTCGTTTTGACGGTCACGAACGTTTTGGGGGTGTCGTCTATTGCTTCCTCTCTCAGCGAATTCTGCCATGATGCGATTTGCCTCCTCCGCCGGGTTTGAGTGCGCTGGTTGTGGTGTTATTTTGGCACCCGCTGCCATTCTAATTTGCCACCACATCTCGCCGATGTTGGAGTGCGAGCCCATGGAGTTACACCACTCATACCACTTCTGGGTTTTGATGTTGTTGGTGGCTTCTCTGGCTATATTGATGGCTGATCTTAGGAAATTTCTGGTGACCTCGGTGTTATGTCTCCTATTCAGTTTTCTGGCCATGTTAACCCGGTGGTTGTACTCTTTGACCGCGGAGTTGTAGTACCAGCGGTCCTTGTAGTTACTGGATGGAGGCTTTGTTAGAGGGATGGCTTTGTCTGCGGCCGCGTGGAAGGCATCGACGAGTCGCTTTTCCATACCGTCAATGTCCGGTGGAGCATTGGTTGCCTCAAGTTGCGAGTCCAAGTGGTTTCTGAATGCTTGCCAGTCCGCTTTCTTTGTTTTCCATCTGGGTGGAATACGAGGGCGGTGCAGTTTTGATATATTAAGGGTGATGCATGTGGCAAAGTGGTCGCTGGCGAGGTGGTCATGTATGGTCCACTGTGCGTCTTACGACAGGTGGCTTGAGGCAAAGGAGAGATCTAGGATGCCTCCTAAAATGTGGGTGGTTTCTCCTCGTTGGTTGAGAAGGGTTGCCTCGGGAACATTATGTAAAGCCTCCATCAGGTGGTGCCCGTTCCTGTTGTATTTTGCGGAGCCAATGTCTGTGTGATGGGCGTTGAAGTCTCCATCTATGAAGACTGGCGTTGCGGTACAGAGTGCCATGACTTCGTGCATTTCTAGTATGTTTGTGGGGCGTGGGGCATTATAGATGTTGTATATGTGTAAGTCTGTGTTTTGTAGTGTGAGTGTGACTGCCTGCACCTCCACTCCGTCTCCACATATTACGGGGTTGGGGAAAGCTTTACATTGAATGTTCTGTTTAACGAGAATGGAGAGAGATCCCGTGTGTTTCACCCTCCCTGGCGTACTGGTGAAAGGCCTTGTAGCCTCGGAAATAAATTTTTTATGTTTCTTTTAATTTTGTCTCCTGTAGTAGGATGACGTCTTTGCCATCTTCTTGTGCGGCTGCCATTAACTGATGGTGTTTATTAAGGATTCCATTAATGTTCCACTGGACGATCTGGAGTTTATGGCTTGCTTGGCATGATATTTGTGCATTGCCTCGATGTTGGCTGAGGCCGGAGTGGGGTGAGCCCGGACGGTTTCCTGACGGAGTGTTTGCTGTGGTAGAGGGGCTGAAAGCTGTGCCTTCTGTGTCTTCCTCGTTGCCAGTGTTGTTTCGAAGACGTTGTCTGCCAGCTTCGTCAGACTCTCCGTTAGTTTCTCTTCTGGCATCGGTTGCTGTTTTAGCATGTTGACAAGAGCTGAAGCGAAAGTTTTAACAGATTCTTGAACTCGTTCTTGGTGTGGGCAACTTTGTCTTCTATTTCCGTCTGTGGGGGAGTGGCTGTTGGCTGTGGAATGGGTGCCGGCGGTGTAGGCTGCTGGGCTCTGGGTAACGGGGTTTCCAGGTTTTGCTGCGGCTTGTTCCCCGTGCGTGGACGAGCTCCTTGGCCCAAGGCTGGAAACTCGCTCGCGTTGTTGTTGTTGTTGCACGGTCTGGCTGGGTACTGTGTTGCGCGAGATGGTGCCTGGTTCCCCCATGTGGAGGATGCTGCTAGTGCAACTCCTCCGCCACCCCATTTCACGCTTGTCGCTAGTGCTGGCCTGTGATTGATCACCCATTTTCGCTGGCTCTCTTTCTGGGTGTCCACCAATTCCCGTCTCATCGGGCAACTCCTGTTCCAGGCGTGATGGTTGCCGTAGCAATTTGGGCATTTCGCAGTAGTTGCTTCTCCATCTTTGTGTTTCTGGATGCAGCGATCTGTGTTGTAGGTGCCGGCGCATACCCCGCATTTTGGTGGTAGTGTACAATTTGCCTTGTGATGTCCGTAGCGTTGGCAGTTGAAACATCTCAGAGGTTCTCGACTGTAGGGGCGGGTGTAAAAGATGCCCCATCTGTCCAGCCTCAGAAGTCCTGGAAGAGGACCACTCATGGTGATGGCTAACTGCCGTGTTCTTCCCCCCGTGCTCGTTATGCACCTTTCTACTGCGATCACATTTGGGTGATTTTTCACTGGATGGAGGGGTAGACCTGTTCAGAAAACAATTTTTTCCTATTTTTATACCCCCCTGCAAGGTTTCCCATGCTTTTTGACCTGGAAAAGCCGAAAATCACAACCATTTTGAGCTTAAAATGTCAGGAACTTTGCCTCATTGGACCTCAAGATATTAAGCCCGCGACAGTAGAAAAGCGCCTAATTTTGCCTTCCGCCAGACTTTTTTTCACCTGAGACTTTTGTTACAATTGGGATAGAACAACAAATTGGGTATCAAATTGAAGCATTTTTAATATTATTTCTGAAAAAACAATCCAAGTAAACATTCAAGAAAAAAAGACACATCATATCCAGAAAAAAAGCAAAATTTTCAGAAAATTTCATATAAATTTCATAAATATTACAATCTTGACATCAAAAAATGTGTGACAGACTCTAAAAACTATTTTCAAGTGGCAGTAAACTCTATTGTCTATGTCTATACATTTTAGTTTATAATGGTTGTAATTTTCGACTTTTCCAGGTTAAAAAGCATTGGAAACCGTGCAGGAGGGTATAAAAATAGGAAAAAATTGTTTTCTGAACAGGTCTATGTGGTGTTGTGAGGAGGAACCCTGGGAGCCCTGGTGGTGATGTCCTGGCAGGCTGTGTGTGTGTTTGTGTGTGTGTGTGTGTGTGTGTGTGTGTGTGTGTGTGTGTGTGTGTGTGTGTGTGTGGTGTTGTGAGGAGGAACCCTGGGAGCCCTGGTGGTGATGTCCTGGCAGGCTGTGTGTGTGTGTGTGTGTGTGTGTGTGGTGTTATGAGGAGGAACCCTGGGAGCCATGGTGGTGATGTCCTGGCAGGCTGTGTGTGTGTGTGTGTGTGTGTGTGTGTGGTGTTGTGAGGAGGAACCCTGGGAGCCCTGGTGGTGATGTCCTGGCAGGCTGTGTGTGTGTGTGTGGACCCACACACACACACACAGCCTGCCAGGACATCACCACCAGGGCTCCCAGGGTTCCTCCTCACAACACCACACACACACACAGCCTGCCAGGACATCACCACCAGGGCTCCCAGGGTTCCTCCTCACAACACCACACACACACACACACACACACACACACACACACACACACAAACACACACACAGCCTGCCAGGACATCACCACCAGGGCTCCCAGGGTTCCTCCTCACAACACCACACACTAGACCTGTTCAGAAAACAATTTTTTCCTATTTTTATACCCTCCTGCACGGTTTCCAATGCTTTTTGACCTGGAAAAGTCGAAAATTACAACCATTATAAACTAAAATGTATAGACATAGACAATAGAGTTTTCTGCCACTTGAAAATAGTTTTTAGAGTCTTTGTCACACATTTTTTGATGTCAAGATTGTAATATTTATGAAATTTATATGAAATTTTCAGAAAATTTTGCTTTTTTCTGGATATGATGTCTTTTTTTCTTGAATGTTTACTTGGATTGTTTTTTCAGAAATAATATTAAAAATGCTTCAATTTGATACCCAATTTGTTGTTCTATCCCAATTGTAACAAAAGTCTCAGGTGAAAAAAAGTCTGGCGGAAGGCAAAATTAGGCGCTTTTCTACTGTCGCGGGCTTAATATCTTGAGGTCCAATGAGGCAAAGGTTCCTGACATTTTAGCTCAAAATGGTTGTGATTTTCGGCTTTTCCAGGTCAAAAAGCATGGGAAACCTTGCAGGGGGGTATAAAAATAGGAAAAAATTGTTTTCTGAACAGGTCTAATGGAGGGGCATAAGTATCGGGTAGCCTAGTAGGATGCCCTTGGTTGTGTCGCTGGTTGCTGCTCGTAGCTGTACTGGTTTGTGGTCCACCTCCTTTAGGTTCAGCAAAAACTCGGCTACCTGGTGGTTGGGTAGCGTGACGAGTACCTGACCGGAAGCTAGGAATTTCATGGCCAGTTTCTCCTCTAACTCGATCATCTGGTCTATGGCCTCTGCTAAGTGTAAGGCTGAATCGAAGCCTTCCGCACATGGGATAAGTATCTTCGGTGGCATGTTCGTCTGGTTGTAGGTGGGAGCGTGGTTTAAAGATGATGATGGAGTTGTCTCGGTAGTGGTGCGTTTCATGTCCCTGAGGCGCTGACGACGTGAGAATTCGAATCCCTCAGACTGGTTGTCATCTGTTGCCTGAGCCTGTGTCTGGTCCATTTCTTCAGCAGGTGAGCAGGAAGCAGAAGTCTTGTCTTCCTTCTTGATGTTTACAGTCTCAGCTTCTTCCTCGTCATCTGTTACCTCTTCAGGTCTCATATTTGCAGGTGGTTCTGCAGTCGCTCCTAAAGTCCCATCGTCGCTATCCTCCTCATGTTGGCGTTTCACACGCTCCTTGCTCGGGAACCTTTGCATCCTAGGAACTGGATTCTAAGTTGAGGGCGTCAATTTCCGGCACTCCGCTTGGGTTTTTTTCCTCCCCATCCTCCAAAACACTTACTAAATAAACGTCTACCTACAAGGGATGAGTTGATGCTGGCAACCCGCTTTCTAAAAAGCGTCGTAGTCACCCCCTCCCCTGCCCCGTGAGGGTCTCGCCTATCCCTATCAGTTCTGCACAAATGCAGCGGTGATTTCCTTGGAGCAGCTATAGAAGAGCTGCTTAAAAAAAAGTGTTTGCCTTTACCTGGCCCCGCAACTGAGGTGGACCGCACGATCACGGGTTCCTCAGCGCATCGCAGGCTGCCCCGACTCCGCAGAAGCAGCACAAACCCGCACTAGCCGAGGTGCTGCCTCCACGAGGGGTTTCCGACCAGACACGGGCTTCTCAGGTCCCGAGAGGTCTTCCACCAGAGCGATAGAGGGTTAAGAAAATAAGTAGGAGAAAAAGCCTGCTCACACCATCGGCGTCCTAAAATGAATCGATCCAAAACTCCGCAGGGAAGGGGGGTAACTTCCAATCCGATCCCGTTCTGGAGTATGAATCGACCTTTTAGGGGCCAACTCGTATGCAACAAAAAATTAAGTCTCAAAAAACTCTGTTGACTGCCACAAGGTGGTGGTGGCTGTGTCTAAAACAGTTGCCGCTTTCATTTTGCTGAGCTGTTATCCTTTGTAGATGCACCTGTATCTAGTAGTAATGCTGCATGTACTACTTTAGCTAACATTCTATTGAAAGCTCATGTCCTCAATGTAAGTGACAAAGAAAAGGCTGTTGGATCCCTCAGGAGGCAAGAAAAAATAGTGATAGACATAGAGATACATACTATAGACATAGAAAACAACTATAGTCTATGCACTTAAGGTGGATTCCTGGGCTGGGAGCTGCTCGATGCCTACCCGAGTTTGTAAGGACGTCGCTGATTGGCTGATAGACTCGGGCTGGGTGGTGGTCAAGGATAGTACATAGAGGATAAGAGGGCTCAAAGGCTGAAGGGGAGGACAGAGGTTGTAGGATTTTTTACCTGAAGATAGCGCGGCGGTCGCGGCTGGCAGACGATGCATACTGGGAGGACCAGCCCAAGACCAAGACCTCAGTTCCGTTAACATTCAATTTTCAAAATGGCTCCAAGTGGTAAGAGTGGTATTTGCTGTGCTTGCGGGAAGAAGAGGAGTAATCATCCCGGGATACGACTTCATCTTTTTCCCAAAGATGCCAGAAGGTACGTACTATAGTGTTGTGATATCTAAAGTGATGAGATGTAGCAATCATTCAAAAGACAGATGTAAAACTGAGCCAGAGACGTGTGAGGCAACGAGTGTGAGCGACGAGTACAAACAATTCCTTGAAATGGAACGTAATTTAACAATGTAGAGTCCTCTAACATCAGCGCGGATCACAAGTGAAGGTAAGCTAGTGAAGTCTGTCAGAGTACGTAGTACAAACAAAGTCCATTAATGCACTCCAACAACGAACAGTCTTCCTGCTGAGGTTGTTGGGCCCCTTGATTTGTTCAATTCAAAGCCAGACTGGTGCCCTTCAGTCTGGTTTTCCCCATAATGCTCATATCATAATTACTGTGGCAACAATCTTTACTAAGCAACTATTTCCGTGAAGATAACTAACACGTCACACGCAAACATCATCTTGCATGCTTCTTAAATGACTATTCTTGCTCTGGGTGGATGTGTTGTGTGGGTATCAGGTATTTTCGCCCACATGTCAGCTTGCGCACATCAAAAGGTCGTTTCGCCCAAAGTCAGTTCGCCCACTCGGTGGAGTCATTTCGCCCACATTAGATAACTCCTTTACTGGGCAACGCCAAGTTAAGAGTTGGCGTCAAATGTAGGTTAGGGGTTGTAGTAGGTTCATTAAGTGGCTCGAGTGGTTAGTTGGGTTCATAGGATAATGATTATGTTTATCTTTTTCTTTTATTACAAAAAATAGAACTACGAAATTAACAAAGTCTGAATTATCAAATAAGTTCTCAGTCACACTCTCTCTGTCGTTTCTAAGTACAGTCACTTCTCTCTCTGAATGCTTAGCGCTTGCCCAAAGATTTGTCGTCTGTATTTTACTGTTTTCATACATTTTATTCTTTGTATGTGGCTCTTGGGTTTTAATAAAGTTTTTACTACATGATTTGTGCATTGTTGAATAATATTTGTGGACGAACCAACTTTAGTGTGGGCGAACTGACTCTTGAGTGTGGGCGAACAAACTCTACATTTGGGCGAACTGACATGTGGGCGAAATGACCGTAAACCGTTGTGTGTCTAGGTAGTTTTCTGCCTGGCCATCCATGTGATCCTAGGCAAGGGGGTCCTGCCAGGTGAACCAGAGACAGCAAATTCCAATATAGGTCTAATGTGAATTTTGATACAGAATGGTCTTAAACGAAAATAAGGTATGCCTGCCCCATGTCACTTTTTGGCACATTCTTTGTTGGTATCCTGGCTCCAGTAAATGAATATGTTAATAGGACTTATGAATATAATCAATTGTTATTCCCTATTCAAAATATGCATTTTCAAACCTAATCTGTGCTACCTCATCTTAAAGATAATAGGAGTATTGGGCCTTAGTATTTCAGTCAAAGGACAATCTCTCAAATACAGTGCTGCAATTTGTCAATATACTGTTTAGAGCCCATGGTATGAATGTAGTAGATACACTCATGGCAACTCTTTTCTACCCTGTATGAATGCAAAACTTCACATTTAGTTTGACAGGTGCTGTCCCAGTTTTTTGCATTCATATCTGTCGGTACAGGGTTGAGAAGTATATATCTTCCTTATGAAATGTTTGATTATAATGCCCACCTTTGAGCCCAATGTATTATATTGTCAAAAAAATACATATTGGTAATCAATATTACTGTGTATTTGCAAGGATTACTTCTAATGGATTATTAAATTGCCTTATTGATGTTTGGGTGTGTTCTGCTCATGTCCTCAAAGAAAAAGGGACAGCACAGCAATATTATTTTGCTGACAATTTCAAAATTATTCAACAAACCTTTTTCAAAGACTACTCTATACCATTTTCCATCTTTGATCATTTATGATTCTAAAATAAATATGTGATTGCAGAAGAATGCAATGGATGAAGACTCTGGACATTGCTTTTGAGAGAAGCTCACAAACCATCTGCGAGGACCATTTCGATGCCAAATGGCTTGGCACCAGGGGCAAACTGTAGGGCAATGCAGTCCCCCGTCCCGCAGGTAAATGACCTATTCTTTCATCTTAAGGAAATGTACCTACACCTATGTAGGTACTGGGGTGAAGTGAAATATCACAACCAATTCATATTGACGGGAAAGAGATGTATATTATGACATGTATACTAAGAGATGTAGAAAGAGATGTATGACATGTATACTAAATAGTATATTTATGAAAATGGTGAATTTTGTGAATAATTATGACTATTATTGCTTTCCCAAAAGATGGCTTGGAGGAACAACAACCTCAAACATGTCTTTGTAAAATTATAAATTTACATATACATTTATGTCAGTAGGTATTTATTATAAGTGAATATGCAACATCCATATTGATGTTTCCACCCTTAATATTCATGTTAATGAGTATAATGATTTATGATTTATATATTAATATTAAATTGATACAATATATATTAACATCTTGCATTAGTATAATAAATACCAAAATTATTTCTAGTAAGTTATTGCTGTACTAATAGTAAGACTTTCCCGAACTAAATGATTGCTAATGTAAATGTTTTCCCCTACAGAATGCCCCGATGCACCCAGCATGGACCATGCCATTGATGCCGCCTCAATGTCTGAAATGCAGCATCTCAGTTTGGGTTAGTTTAGATTGCTTTTCGACACCTTGTTGCACTACAGCAAGACATCATTCCATGTAAAGAACATATTATTTTACATGTATTTGGCAACAAATGTTTGCAATTCATGAACATGTTTGCCACCCATTTCACTATTTTTAAATGTCACCTTTACATACAGTAGATCAATAGTAGGCATCAATGACTGGAATATGATGTTACATATAATTTGATAAACCCATCTAATGTTTTCATAACATTTGCAGCAGAGTATGATGCCATCCCCTTTGGTGTCTCTTGTCCTTCTCCAGTGAGGACCACCAAGATCTGCACACTCCAGTGTCTTCTGTTCGGGCATCAAGTCTCGCAGAGGACGCCTCGTTTCGTGCAGATCTTGGTAGTGGTAAGATATATTGAATGAAACGTATCTGTCTTGATACCTTATTTATCTTAAGAACAAGCACCAGTACCTTTCAGGTCATAACAAGAGATATTTCAGACGTGCTTGTCCTTTCGTTCAAGATTCCTTCATTACTTTAAACCACCTTTGTCTCACCACACAATCATCCTACTTCAGATGTATCTTTGCCACACACACATGTTCATTTTGTATTTTCCTTTCAACTTTCTATCACTCCTATATATCACTCTATGTACTCCTATATGAATGGTGTTAAGAACATTATGCCTGCACTTTTCACTTTCAGGACTATATAAATAAAAAATTAAAAAATAATAATTTTGTTATAGGTAATTTTTTTCTGTTCAATCTCAGAATGTTTATACGATAGATATGATTTCATTTTAAAAGTTATCATTGCTTGCAAAATTTGATGATTTTTGTAGAATTTTTTTTTATAAAACTTTTATCTTTTCTTGTGGATTCATAGCTTGCAGAAAATTTATCAATTTAATATGCTATCTCATATGTTTAAAATATTAATGATACAAATGGTATAATGTATTTTTTGTAAGCAAACTGTTGTGTGTATGTGCCAAGCCACATGTTTGGGAGGTCATAATGTTTGAAGAATGAATTCTTAACATATCAATGATAAGAAAATGAATTCTTTACAGGCAGCCAATTAATTGATATTAGAGTTATGTAATTATATTTTGTTTGCTATTTACTATGATTTTTTTCATAGGTTTCGAAAATCTTTTTTGTAATTAGTTTGACATTACTGGTTGGTTTATTGTTAGCACTAATGAGTAGTAAATAAAATGACGCACAAATTTAGGATTATTGCTAATGTTCTATCAATGCTTACAGACTGGGATGACACCAACGGTGGTGGCATTTTACAAAGCAATGCCCCGGAGTCGTCCTCTCTGACTCCAAATCGCAAGGAGGACACCTTGCTTCATTTAGACCATGGACAAGGTACGAAAACTTAAAAGTATACTTAACTGTTTGGATACCTGTGAGGCCTCACTCCCTTCCTTTCTCATTACTGTACTAGGTAGATAGTGTATACACAAAAGCATCTAATTTTTTACTCTTCTAATGTCATAAATAGTCTATCTCCTCATTTCATATTTCTTTATCATTCAAATGTCCAGTCATGAATATCTATATGAGGGGATGGATGCATCCCCAAGCTATAAAATTGCTTATAAATTAAATAAATTGCTTATAAAATTGCTATAAAATTGCTATAAAATTGCTTAATCCCAAGCTCTTATGTTCTTCTTATGTTTTTATGAGATGATTGGTTTACTTTTTTGAACCGGCATCTTCAGGCAACTAAAAAGGTATTGAGTCCTTTTCGTGACCATGGTGCTCAAATCTGCCCGTCGCTCAGTCAAGGCCGTTTTTATCGCCAGCCGACGCAAATCTTTTGGGTTTTCGGTTTTCTCAGGCAGATTTTGGAGCATGGCCATATTATCTGCATCGTTTGTTTGGGAAGAAAACATAATAAGTTTCGCCAAATTTTCGATTAGGTACATGAGGTGGCCCCTGAATTTA
>JACEEZ010020722.1:160000-185000 GCA_016584305.1 Chionoecetes opilio | reverse complement strand
AAATAAGTCTCTAATTCTTAAAACGAAGCGACATAATCTATTAATTCTAAGCAAGTGAAAATGTGTTTCGTTTCCATATAGCATCAGTTGAGATAACACCTAACATTCGAGTTAATTATTGTGTGCACTGATTTTTTGTTCGCAGAAATGACAAGAAATTACATAGTTTAGCAGGGTGCAAGTAATTTGGTACTGAAGCGACTTCGGTACTGAAGGTCAAAAGAATGACTCGTCCATATCAATTGGATCCCACTCGAGCCATATGGTCATATGCCAAAAGGAGAAGAAGTTAGCATGAGTCAGGGGAGCACTGACGAAGATGGATAGAGGTCAGATAGGACCCAGAACCGGAGAGAGAGAGAGAGAGAGAAGAAGAGAAGAGAGAGAGAGAGAGAGAGAGAGAGAAGAGAGAAGAGAAGAGAGAGAGAGAGAGAGAGAGAGAGAGAGAGAGAGAGAGAGAGAGAGAGAGAGAGAGAGAGAGGAAGAGAGAGAGAGAGAGAGAGAGAGAGAGAGAGGAGAGAGAGAGAGAGAGAGAGAGAGAGAGAGAGAGAGGAGAGAGAGAGAGAGAGAGAGAGAGAGAGAGAGAGAGAAGAGAGAAGAGAGAGAGAGAGAGAGAGAGAATAGATAAAAGAGAACAGATGAAAAGGAAGAGCAGAAGAAGAAGAAAGAAAAAAACACGCACACACACACACACACACACACACCCTGTGTTTGGTGGGCCTTCGGCCCACCAAAACACACACACACACACACACACACACACACACACACACACACACACACACACACACACACACACACACACACACAGACACACACGTTAGTGAGTCGTTAGTGCATATTTTTAGGAAACCGGTAGATATAGGGGAGGTGCCGTTAATGTGGAGGAAAGGAGATGTAGGTCCCATATTCAAGAAGGGTGATAGATGACTAATGTCAAACTATCGACCCGTTAGTCTGACGTCAGTGGTAGGTAAACTTTTGGAGTCTGTTATTGCAAAAAACATAAAAGAACATTTACAAAAACATAGTTTGGTAAATGATTCACAACATGAGTTCACCAAGGGTAGATCATGTATCACTAGTTTATTGAGTTCTTATAGGAAAGTTTAAGAGACATCAGATAACGATGAGGATTATGATATAGTATACCTGGACTTTAGTAAGGCATTCGCCAAAGGTACCACACGATAGATTTTTAAATAAGGTTAAGGCATATGGAATAGATGGGAAGGTTCTTCGTTGGATTATATTTTGGCTAAGAGACAGGCAACAAAGGGTTACAATTAATGGTTATAAATATGAATGGGGGCAGGTAACAAGTGGGGTTCCACAAGGGTCTGTTTTTGGTCCATTACTATTTTTGAATTACATCAGCGACTTAGATAGTGAGATTTGCTGTGATATCAGCAAATTTGCTGATGATAGGTATGAAAGGTAGATAGGAATATTAGATAAATAAAATGAGTGGGTAGTCAGGTGGCAGATGAAAACTAACATTGATAAGTGTAGCGTAATTAATGTTGGTAGATAAAATCCTATAGTAATAGATACACTATTAGCAATATATCACTGAATAGATCAGAAGATGAGAAAGATCTGGGAGTGCGGGTAAGCTCAGACCTCCGTCCTAAGAATCAATGTATTGAGGGTAGAAATCGAGCTAATAGGGTGTTAGGATTCATTACTAGAAGTATTACAAGTAGAAGTGCCGAGGTTATTCTAAAGCTTTATTTGGCTCTAGTCAGACCTCACCTAAATTATGCGGTCCAGTTTTGGTCTCCGTATTACAGGATGGATAACGCCTTGTTAGAATCAGTACAGATAAGTATGCCCAAAATGATACATGGGATGCGTAACTTTAGTTATGAGAAAATATTGAAGCTATTACATTTACACTCACTCGAGAGGCGTAGAGTATGAGGCGATCTGATAGCAGTTTTAAGTGGTTAAAAGGATACAATAAAGGAGATGTACGGAAAAGTTCCTACGGCCAGTAATCAGGGTAGAACAAGAAGTAACGGATTCAAACTGGAAATGTGTAAATTTAAAAAGGAAATAGGGAAAACTGACTTGCAAATAGGGTGGTAAATGATTGGATTGGACTCAGTAGACAGGTAGAGATAGTTATTGTGGAGTCCATAGGGTGCTTTAAAAGGAGGCTGGATTAATTAATGGATAGGGATGAAAGGTGGATGTAGGTAGTGTTAAGTAACAGGAACTACCACGTGTAGGTCTCGCGGCCTCTTGTAGCTTATTTTCTTATGTTCTTATGAACCATGTTATACGTATGCCTACCTCTCATAACTACCTAACCATACCCTCCACGCGGATCTGCTCCATATTATGTGCATTGCCACCAATTACGTAAAACTTGGTATCTAATCAATACATGTTCAGCCCATAACCAACACAAAACTTTTTAGTTAAGCTTACTTTGTGCATCATTCTTTCGTGTCAAGCAAAGCTGTATCATCCATCAAAATATAGTTCTTACATTCTATAAGTATAGCCAAGCTGAAAGCCCGTGTTTTACCATAATTTTCCTTCATAAGCCTAATTAAGTCATTGACATAAAAAATATACAATATGCGCAATGTCGAGGAACCCTGGCGTACAACCTAGGGGCTTGATGAAAAATCTTGATGTAACAACTACATTTTCGGTGACGGGATACATCGCCGCCTCGACAAGTATCATAATAGCCCCACATCCAAATCTTTACATCACTCTTAAGTAATGATGCTTTGGGTACCATGTCATAGGGTTAGGAAGAGTTAATAAATGTCGCAAACAATTTTCTCTCTTTTTCCTGGTTTAATCATTAAGAAGACGCAGCGTAACAATATGCTCGAGGTAGCCCCTGCCTCGCTGAGCCCCTGCTTGTTTTATATACGGATGGTACAAACCAGTGTTCCAGACGCTTGCATAGCACCATATCATATACTATTCACTACAATTATGCCCCGATAATTCCTCGAGTCATTCCGTTTATCTCGATTGAATATTGTGATTTTTTTTTAGTTCTAATCCATTTATCAGGGTAAGAATCAATCAATCATTGGGGGCATACGCCGGGGGGCGCGTCGCCTCGCCCACCCTACGACGCCACTCCCAGAGGTAACCACGCGCTAGTCCCCATGCAGGCTCCTTTCCCATACCAAGCAGCTCTCGACAAGAAACATCAACTTGCCCCAGCCACAAGCCTTGTGGGCGCCCCCTTGGCCTCCTCCACGCCGGATTGTCTCTTACAGATACAACCCGATGGGAAGGATTGGTCTCAGGGTAGCGTGCCACATGCCCATATAGACGAATTTGGCGTTGACGGACTATGCAGGTAAAAGGCCTCGATTCAGTCTCACGGTGCAATCGCTGATTTGACACGTAATCATCCCAGCGATACCCCATGATTCTGCGAAGACACTTTTTACCAAAGGCATCGATTCGTCTCTTCAAGTTGCTATTTAGTGTCCATGTCTCACAACCATAGAGTACGACAGGGATCACAAGCGACTTGAAGATCCGGATCTTTGTCTTCCTGCACAGGTACCGACAACGCCAAATACTCCTGCTGAGCGAGTCCATAACACCTTGGGTCAATGCCAATCCTCCGTAAGACTTCTTGACGTGACCCGCCGTCATTATAGACTGCGCTACCAAGGTATGTAATACTTTCCAAGATCTCAATGTCCTCGCCGCACGCATGAACGACTGTAATGTTTCATCTAGTAAACCTCCAAACACGTGGATCTTGGTCTTCAGCCAGGAGACCTAAAGTCCCAAAGGCTTTGCCTCTTCGTGCAGCGCCTCAAAAGCCATCACCAGGACCTCCAGCGACTCAGCAAAGATTGCTGCATCATCGGCAGAAACAAGATCAGTGATCTTGGTGTTGCTGAGGGATGCTCCACAATCACTTTGATCTACAACTTTGCCCAATACCCAGTCCATATAAGTGTTGAAAAGTGATGGGGAAGAAACGCATCCTTGCCTCACTCCTGTATTAACAGGAAAGAAGCTGGATACACCTCCCCCACACTTCACAGTACTCTCAGTCCCAGAGTACAGACCAGTCATCAAACCAATAGTCCTTGCAGGAATCCCGCGAAGACGCAGAAAATCCCTAAGTGACGCACGATGCACCGAGTCCGAAGCCTTCTTGAGATCAACATAGGCTGCAAGCATCCCTTGTCGAGATTCACGTCGGCGTTCTACCAGGACACGAAGCGCTAGGATACGGTCCGTTGTTGACTTACCAGGCGTGAACCCTGACTGCTGAGGTCTCTGATGCTTCAGTAGATGACTGCAGATCCGCGTTAGCAATATATGGGCAAGCACCTTGCCTGGCACGCTGAGCAGTGTAATAACGCGGTAATTGTTGCAGTCCTGACAGTCCCCTTTCCCTTTCCAGATAGGGACGACCATCCCCCTTTTCCAGTCAGGAGGAATGGTACCTGATTGCCACACGGCAGTCAGGACAGCATGCAACCCGCGGATAATGGCCTCACCCCCAGCTTTGAGGAGCTCAGCACGGATATTACAAACACCAGCTGCCTTTCCACCCCTCAACTTTGCTACAGCCTCTCTGACTTCGTCAAGAGAGGGTGCAGTTTCGTCAATGGGAAGATCGGCATCCACTGCCTGTAACCCAGTGGTGTGAAGTTGCTCAATTGGAGGGTCCACCGTGAACTCCTGCCCAAAGTACTCAGCCCAACGAGCCATCTGCCCATCCATGTCCGACACGAGGCGCCTATCTGCTGCTTGAATAGCACTCGCCCGAGATGGAGACTTGGAACGGAGGTTCTTCAGGGCTCAGTAGGCGGGTCGGAGTTCATTAGCGTTCAAATGGCCCTCGACATCCTCAGCGAGGCTCCTGACATACCTCAGCCTGGCAGCGCGACTCTCTTCGATTTTCTCCAACGTCTCCGTCGAGACAAAACCACGCCTGACCTCGGGCGCTCCCCAATACACTCTTTGGCAAAGTAGGGATATTATTGGAATATATTATTGCAAAAAACATTAGAGAGCACTTAGAAAAACTTAGTTTGATCAATGATTCACAACATGGATTCACCAAGGATAGGTCATGTCTCACCAATTTATTGAGTTTTTATAGGAAAGTTTATGAGACGGCAGATAATGATAAGGATTATGATATAATATACCTGGCCTTTAGTAAGGCATTCAACAAAGTACCACACGAGCGACTCTTAAATAAGGTTAAGGTTCATGGAATAGATGGGAAGGTTCTTCGTTGGATCAGAGCTTGGCTAAGTGATAGGCAACAAGGGGTTATTAATGGTTCTAAATCTGAATGGGGACATGTGACAAGTGGAGTTCCACAAGGGTCTGTGTTGGGTCCACTACCATTTATTATTTATATCAACGACATGGATAGTGGGATTAATTAGCAGTAGTATCAGCAAGTTTGCTGATGATGATACTAAGGTAGGTAGGATTATTGGATCACAGTCTGATGTAAATATATTGCAGGGAGACTTAGATAAACTTAATTAGTGGGTAGTCAGATTGCAGATGGAATTTAATATTGATAAGTGCAGCGTTATGAATGTTGGTAGAAAAACCCTGGTAATAGATACACCATACGCAATGTATCGCTGAAAAGATCATAAGGTGAAAAAGATCTTGGAGTGAGGGTGAGCCCAGACCTCCGACCTAGGAAACAATGTATTGAAGCTAGAAATAGAGCTAATAGAGTGTTAGAATTCATTACCAGAAGTGTTAAAAGTAGAAGTGCGGAAGTTATTCTAAAGCTTTATCTGGCTCATGTTAATCATGCTATGTTTTATCTTACACTCCCACACCCGACACCAATACAAATGAAAAATCCTACCTATTTTGGGTGTTACATCCCGGCCGCAATGCACCTAGTGGAGTGGTGCACTTACTAACTAACATGTAACACCTGTAAAATACAAAACCCAAAGTAAAAGTTGCAGTACACATACTAAAATACACCAATAATATCAAGTTAGCAATACATATTTGTATACAGTAAACATAAAGATAACCCACACAAGCTCCCAGTTAGCTTTCGTCTCACATTTCCTATGCAATGAGCGAGCACACGAGGCAGCGATCCGCCTACACCTAGTCAGCTAGTCCAGTTTACATCCCTTCTCAACTTTATCTGGCAACAAAAGGTCTGCACAATCTTGCCCTATCAGTAGGTGCACTTGAACCACCTCTAATTCAGATATCTCCAAGTTTTTCTGGTGTGGCCACTTCTGAATCTCAACACGGCTTGATAAACCCGATAAGTCTATATTCAGGATCGGTCTTACAGCCACTTCAGGTATGCAGGAGGGCTCCTGGGTGTCACTTATGTCTGCCATAAGAAGAGAGATGACTGTGGACTTTACAGGTATTCTTGTCTGGGCAATGATGGTGAGTTCCATCTGACGAGTCACACCTCAGGCTCCCAGCTTCTCACAGAACTCTTCTGTGCAGTACGTGGTGTTAGTCCATGGGTCTAACATCGCGTATGTGTCAACAATGGTATTAGTATCCAGGCACCTAACTCTTGCTGGTACTATGGGTAGGGCCAGGTTTCCATCCTGACTGCTGGCAAAGTTGCTAACTCCGGTGTTCACAGAGGCGTTCAGGGGTGTAGGGTTGATTGTAGATGTCACTATTGCAGGCGTCTGTGGTGTTGCTTCTGGTGTGATATAATTTCCATTTTTCCTGGCTGGTAGATGAAGATACTTGTTGTGCTTCATCCCACAGCCATCCACGGTACAAATGAAGTTCCTAGATCAATATCTCCCCAGGTGTCCTTGAGCAAAACAATTCACACACAGACCCTTGGACATCACAAGGTTCCAACGGTCTTTGATCTTTGATTTGATTCATGGCCTTGAACTGTGGACACCGTATCACATAGTGTTCTTGTCCACAACATGGACATTTACCATCTGTCTGTTTCTTGCTCTCTGGTGCTGTTGCTCCGTTCTTTGTAAGAGCTGTACTTGCAGTAAAACTTCCGGTATGTCTCTTCTTAAGGTTTGTCAGCTGATTCTTTACTTTGTCCCTCATCACCAATTTCTCAAAGACAGGGTCTGAGGCCTCATCCGAGGCATCACAAATGAACTTCACAATTTCTGTAATATCTGCTCTTCTCCTGTACTTTGAGCGAATCTCATAGTTGGCCTTCACCCATCGAGTCTGGAGGTAATAGGGTAACTTCTCCACTATCTTCAGCATGTTGTCTCCACTTCCTAGCTGGCTGAGAGAGTTCATCTCTTTGAGAGACTCCAGGCAAAAGTTCAATTCATCAGCATACTCTCGAAGATCAGACCCTTACAATATCACTTGTGAGTGGGTCAGGAAGGTCTGCTGGTGACCTTCCTGACCCACTCACAAGTGATATTGTAAGGGTCTCCAAATCTTTCCTCTAGAATCTTTAATGCTCTTATGTAGCCTTCCTCAGGGTTCTTGTATGAGAAGCTCTTTAGTGAAAGTGCTGCTTTTCCTTTGTAGTAGCTTCTCAAACAGGCTTACTTCTGAACTGCAGGAATGGACAAACTGTCTATGGTGTTTTTGAATGACCTGATGAATGGCCAATATTCTAGCTGCTCCCCACTGAATGACTGAAGTTCTCCTCTAGGTACCTCTACAGACTCTACCAGAGATTGCTGATGAACTCTTGACATGTCCAGCACCTGGTTTAAGGCACCAACAAGGATAGAAGCTGCTTTCCTTTCTGGCTCTTCTGGCGTTATATGAGAGGGCTCCCATGATACTCTTGAGGGTTTTTCTTGTTGGTCTCTAGGTGTACTTTGGTATTGCAGAACTCTGCTGGTAGCATCAGGGTTTCCCGGTGTATTCATAGGTGCAGTTAAGTGTGTGGTGGGGCTAAACCCGTCAGTGTCCAGCTGGTGCTCAATGGTTTGGTAGGAGTGAAGTTCCTGCTTTAACTTCTTACACTCCTCCATCATTCGGTATCTCTCCCTCTTAAGCATCAGTTCACTCTCTATCTTTGCTCTCTCCAACGCAAAGAGCTGCCTCTTTTCTGCAGAGCTAGCTTGCGGTTTCGAATTTCTAGCTGCTGCTTCTTCGACAGCTCCTAAATTTATTCTTCTAGAGCCTTGTTCTCTGCTTCCAAACCAGGGTCAGGCATGTCTCTATGTGCCTGATAATCATCCGTCAGTAAGTTTACGAGCTCAGTGTGAGCTAATTCAAACTTGTCTATTTACTCCGAGAGGGCATCCATTCTTTCCTTGACCTGAGTTATATTCCTGATATCACCAGTTAGCTTGTCAATGATGTTCATCTGCCTGGTAAGAAATCCCTTGGCATAGCCACGCTTCCTCTTGGCATCAGCTACGGTGTCATCGTGGTCCTCAGTGTCACATACCTTCCTGCGTAGCACTCATTTTCTAGATACCTCAAGACTAGCACACTAAACTTTGAACTATTACACACGTAGTGTAAGGGGTATGCCTTGGTCTACTTGTGGTGTTACGTCGCCAGACAATGACACGCGTTTTCTTGTTCACTGGTTTATTGAAGAAACGGTTCAACTGCAGACAAAAACAAAATTCACAATGTAAGAACCACGTTTAACGAAATCAACCATTCTAAACCACAAATACAAAATATACCTGAATCAACTCAGTCCCCATAAGAATTTCATCACGTTACACAAATTCCGTAGAGCACTCATCCTTTCTGTTAACTATACCACGCCACACCATTCACACCACAAATTGATATTTCACAATTCACAAGGTACAAACCGAATCTACTTACAGTTTCTGGCGTTCTCTAGGTATTTACAAATCCAAATAAGTATCTGCTGGGTGCATCCATAACCAAACGCTTCACAAACCACTTAAGTTGCCTCTGGTACAGCCTCACACGCGTTCCTTGGTCGCGTCACCCCCATGCTGTTTACGTCGCTTACACTCCCACAACTCACTGTGTACATCGCTAACACTCCCACAACCGACACCAATACAAATGAAAAATCCTACCTATTTTGGGTGTTACAATCACTCTCCTCAAGTAGCATGCAAACAAGAACTATAATTTAATGTTAATGTGAAGATATGAAGAACACAAATATAAACACATATATTTAATATAATGCACTAAGATTTAGTAATTCATCAATAAAACCACATGATATTCTGGATATATTTTAAAGGGAAACTCGTCGTCATACACAATGTTATTGTTGAAGAACCCAAATGATGATGGTATTGAAAAATAATGATAACGATGATGATGATAATGATAACGATGATGTTGACATCGACGAATATGATAATGGTGATGATAACAGTGATGATGAAGATGCTTATGATGATATTTTTTTAGGTCTATAAAACAAAGACTAGGGAATTAGTGGGGCCGTTATGAATAGGGCAAGGTGAGATTGTAAATACGGATGAAGATATGTGTAAAAGTTTAAATGATTCATTCTGAACTGTTTTCTCACGAGGATATATATACGATACCTGATAGTGAACAGATGTTTAAAGGTATCGATAATGAAAAACTCAAAGATATTGTGGTAACTAGGGATATGGTAGAAGAGGGTATAAAATGAATGAAGAACTTGAAGTCACCAGGACCAGATGAAGTTTATCCCAGAGTATTAAAAGAATGCAAAGAGGTTGTTAGTGAGTCGTTAGTGCACATTTTTAGGAAATTGGTTGATATAGGCGAAATGCCGTTAATGTGGAGGAAAGGAAATGTAGTCCCCATATTTAAGAAGGGTAATAGAGGACTAATGTCAAATTATCAAACCGTTAGTCTAACGTCAGTGGTAGGTACATTATTGGAATCAATTATTGCAAAAAACATAAAAGAGCTTTTAGAAAAACATAGTTTGGTCAATGATTCACAACATAGATTCACCAAGGGTAACTCTTGTCTCACCCATTTATTGAGTTTTATAGAAAAGTTTATGAGACAGCAGATAATGATAAAGATTATGATATACTATACTTGGATTGTAGTAAGGCATTCGCTAAGGTACCACACGAGCAACTCTTTTAAATAAGGTTAAGGCTCATGGAATAAATGGGAAGGTTCTTCGTTGGATCAGAGCTTGGCTAATTGATAGGCAACAACGGGTTACTATAAATAGTTTTAAACCTGTATGCGGGCAGGTCACAAGAGTTGTTCCACAAGGGTCTGTGTTGGGTCCATTACTATTTGTGATTTACATCAACGACTTGGATAGTGGGATTAGCAATGATATCAGCAAGTTTGCTGATGATACAACAGTAGGTAGGATTATTGGTCACAGTCTGATGTAGATCTATAGCAGGGAGACTTAGATAAACGTAATGAGTGGGTAGTCATATGGCAGATGGAATTTAATATTGATAAGTGCAGCATTATAAGTGTTGGTAGAAAAAAAAACTGGTAATAGATACACCATACGCAATGTATCGCTGAAAAGATCAGAAGGTTAGAAAAATCTGGGAGTGAGGGTGAGCTTAGACCTCCGACCTAGGAAACAATGTATTGAGGCTAGAAATAGAGCTAATAGAGTGTTAGAATTCATTACCAGAAGCGTTAAAAGTAGAAGTGAAAAGTAGAAAAAGGTTATTCTAAAGCTTTATTTGGCTCTAGTCAGACCTCACCTAGACTATGTGGTTCAGTTTTGGTCTCCATATTACAGGCTGGATATAGCCTTGATAGAATCAGTGCAGTGAAGGATGACCAAAATGACTCATGGGATGCGCAACTTTAGTTATGAGAAGAGATTGAAGATATTATATTTACACTCACTCAAGAGACGCAGAGTAAGGGGCGATCTGATAGAAGTTTGTAAGTGGATAAAGGGATATAATAAAGGAGAGGTAGGGAAAACTGGAAAAGCGTAGATTTAAAAAAGAAATAGAGAAAACTGGTTCACAAATAGGGTGTTAATGATTGGAATGGACTCGGTAGACAGGTAGTTAGTGCGCAGTCATTAGGGAGCTTTAAAAGGAGGCTAGATAAATTCATGGTTGGGGATGAAAGATGGATGTAGGTAGTTTTAAGTAACAAGAACTACCTCGTGTAGGTTTCACGGCCTCTTGTAGCTTCCTTAGTTTCGTATGTTCTTATGTTCTTATGATGATTTTAATGATGATTATAATTATAATGATAATGAACTTGATAACAACAATAGTTATGATTGAAATGATAAGAAATATGATAATAGTAGGTATAGTCCTGATTAGAGTAATGTTGATCATAACAATGATATTAATAATACTAATAATAATATCAATAGTAATAATAATGCTACGAATGAGAATGATGATAAAATTAATAAGATAGATAAGGATAATAATAATAATAATGTGTGTAATACTAATGAAATGATAATAATAATAATAATTATTACAATAATACTGATGATAATAATAATTATTATTATTATATTAGTAATAATAATAATAAAAATAATAGTTATAATAATAATAAATTAAATTAACAATAATATTAATAATAATAATAATAACAATAATTATTATTATTATCATAATAATAATAATAATAAAAAGAATAATAATAATAATAATGATAATGGTAATAATAATAATAATTATAATAATAAGAGGAAAAAAAATGATAATGATAATGACGATAAATATGATATTGATTATAAGAATGATATCAACAGTGATGATAAGATGATATAAATGGTCATTTATATGATGAGATAATGAATAAAATTATGATATAGAAGAATCCAGATTATACAGTAAGTACAACAACAATAACAAAGACAACTAAAACAACAACAGTAACAGCTATAGTAAACCGAACAATATCAACAATAAACACAACAAACAAGTATTTTACGCAGGTAAGGAATATGCTTCACTGTGCCAAGGTTGCAGTTTGCTATCAAAGCTAAGTAATCTATTCCATTGTTTCATCTTTATTCTTTTTTTACAGTTATCTTTCTTCTCCTTTCCCCATATTCATTTAAATGACTTTGCAATCAAGTTTATTTATTCTATCACCATCATATCATATGCATTTTTTTTTCTTTAGCACTGCCTTTGTATTCTCCTTCCGACCTTCCCTCTGTATCCTTCCTTCCGTCATTCCTTATGTATCCTACCTTCCTCCTTTCCAACGACACCTCACATTATGACTTTAGCTTCGCTTTATCTGCCTCACGTTTATATTTTCAGGGTTACACTGTCATCAAATTAGATGGAAAGTAGTATTAAACCTTCCCCCTATCTTTTTCTTATTTTGCTCCTATATATATATATTTTTTTTTTTCTCTCTCTCTCTCTCTCTCTCTCTCTCTCTCTCTCTCTCTCTCTCTCTCTCTCTCTCTCTCTCTCTCTCTCTCTCTCTCTCTCTCTTCTCTCTCTCTCTCTCTCTCTCTCTCTCTCTCCTCTCTCTCTCTCTCTCTCTCTCTATATATATATATATATTATATATATATGATATACATATATATATATATATTTTTTCTCTCTCTCTCTCTCTCTCTCTCTCTCTCTCTCTCTCTCTCTCTCTCTCTCTCTCTCTCTCTCTCTCTCTCTCTCTCTCTCTCTCTCTCTCTCTCTCTCTCTCTTTCTCTCTCTCTCTCTCTTTCCTTTGCTAAGCTTGCAATTAGTGTTGCCGCTCATTCGTCGCCCGTCGCTCGTTCGTCGCTCTCAATATCTTGTCTTCTCTTTCCTCACTCTCTCATATCAACACCCCGGTTTTATTTTAGCCTACCTCGTCCCTTTTAAGTAATTAACACAGTTTTTTTATCTCACCACTAGCCCCTTGCAGCTCCCATCACTTTCACCCGCCAGGGTGGCGCGGTTGGTAGAACTACGGGCTCGCGTGCAGAGTCCCTGCATACGGTCAGCGGTTCGAGTCCACCGAGTTCGTCCTGGCGTGGTGGCGCTTTGTATAGTCAATAACCTTGTAGTTGGTACTTGCAAAGTGTCTAGATAGGATCAAAGTATCTTATCTTATCCCATCACTTTCCATTCCTTTCCTCCTTTTCCTCCCTTAAATACGCGGTCAAGCTCCTCTAAACACGCATTATTACCCCTCCAAGACAACTTTCCTTCATACCAACCCACTGCCGCCTCCCTTGCAGCATACAGCCCCAGGCGACGAACAGATGTGCGTGGTGACTCATTCGCCGTTAGCACGTGTTGCCGCACGCACGCAGTCACGCGCGCTCCACACTCAGTCTCCACCTAAATCTCCACCGCTACTCCCGTCACTCCCGCTAACACCACCTCCATTACACTCACTCTCCAGCCACCTTACTATCAGGACGCAAGTTTTTGTCTGAACGTGTTCAATGTGGTCCAGCTGTGTGGTGCGGCCCCAGTGAGTCAATGGGTACTCAGTTCCCCACTGGACGTAGTGAGACATGACACCAGTAAAAGAAGGCAAGAAAGCGCCACTTGACCATTGAACCAGTTCTGCGTCTTCTTGATATGTTAACTGTGGTATTATTCACTTGAGCTTCTCCTCTAAAAGCATTGTCTCACCCGCCTGCATGCAAATAGTTCTGCATCTACCAAAAGTGAATCACACCCAAGGAAGAGCTGTTGTGACGGACGTGTTAACGATATATCTGCATCTGACTTAGAGCCTCTGTTGACTTGTTACATCCGTGTATGATCCCAGCAGTAATTAGGGGACATCGTTCTTTAACCTGGTGTTCAGTACCACACTTACGTCGTCTAGCCTCATCTGAAACTTTCAGAAATATCGTAAGAAATGTCTAAGTACGAACGATTCGATGGTGGTGCTGAAGGAACCAAGAAGGAAGGAGTCAGCACGAAGTGCACTCAGCAGTACGGAACAACCACCCCTGCTGGAGACTTTGAAGCAGGCGCCGAACCATCCAAGAGACGGTGAGTACCTGACGATGATGGTGGTTATCGGGAGGAGGAAGGGATGGAACATTGAATAGATAGAAGGAGGGCTTGATTTTCATCCACTTTTTTTCTCGTAACCATGTATGAAATTGTTAACCTATTTTCTATAAATTACCTGGACGAAAATTTTTCACATACATCAGCACAATCATCGTTTAAATTAATGGAAATTAACTATGCCTTGTGCTTTGGCTCTGATATGCCACATCTGTTCCTCAAGCCGAAATATAAAAGACATATGATGCTGTACTATAGCATGGTGTTCATGCAAACAAAACAATCACGATAGTTTGCTATTCGAAAGCTAGAGAAGAGATACAAAAAATCTGCAAAAGAACAAATCCCTGCAAAAATCAAAGTTTGTTGCAAATATCAAGTGATATCTATTGTCATACTCATGTAATACTTATTTTTTTACATCAAAAAAGGACTAGCCAAGGGCGAAAAAAATAAATAAAAAACCTTCTAGCTGCCAGTTTCCCTAAGTAATACAGTAAGAGAATAAATAAAGGGGGGTGGATCAGTTTCGTTCGAGAAGTGTCTTGATTCATCTCTTTTGAAAAAAATGAGGTCGTAGGAAGGTGGAAAAATAGAAACAGGAAGACAGTTCCAGAGTTTACAAGCGAAAAGGATGAAAAACTGAAGATATTGGTTAACACTAAATGAGTAAAATGGACATTATAGGGATGAGAGTGAGTAGAAAGTCTTGTGCAGTGAGGACACGGGAAGGGGGGACGCATGCAGTTTGCAAGTTTAGAAAAGCGGTTAGCATGGAAATAACGGTAGAAGATAGCAAGAGAAACAACAATGCGGCGGTGAATTAAAGATTGAAGGCAGTCAGTCAGAGGAGGGGAGTTGATGAATTGAAAAGCTTTTGACTGTACCCTTTTTAGGAGAGTTTTATAAATGGATCCCCTCACACATGGTAGACATACTCCATACATGGGCGGAAAAGGCCCCTGCACAGAGCAAGCAACTGGTAGTGAGAAAGAAAATGAACACAAACAACACCTAACTTCTAGAAACTAATTTAAGAATAGATGAGATGTGAAATTTCCAGTTCAGATTTTTATTAAAGGATAGTCCTATATTTTTCATTGCAGAAGAGGGAGACAGTTGAGTGTCATTGAACAAGACGGGATAGTTGTATGGAAGGGTATGTAAAGTATATAGGTGAATAAATTTGGATTTTTAAGCATTGAACAAAACAAGGTTGGTTTTGCCCCATTCAGAAATTATAGATATATAAGAAATTTGGTACTCTGTTGTATCCCTCCAAGAATCAATACATTTTTGTTTAACTATAGACGTCTAATTAACGGCGTTGAAAACTGCAGGGTAGAGTCATCAGCGTAGGAGTGTATACTGTATAGAGCATTGACTTAGATCAAAAGATCAATAACGAAAAATATAAAGAGAGTTGGTGATAGGACAGTATCCTGGGGAACGTCACTATTGATAGACTTATGAAAAGAAAAATGACCGTCTACAGTAGCTGTAATATTACAGTTTGAAACTTGTGATGTTGGTGCAGAGAGAAGGATATAAATCGAAAGAGGCTAGTTTGGAAATTAGAGATTTGTGCCACTCATGCAAAAGCTTTTGATATATCATGGGCAATATCAAAAGTTTTACCGAAACTCCTAAATGAGGATGACCAAGATTCACGTAGGAAAGCTAGAAGATTGCCAGTAGATCGCCCATCGGAAACTACTGACGATCATATAGATGTGAGCAGATAGATGCTTAAGAATCTTCTTATTGAGGATATATTCAAAAGGTCTAGATAGGCAGGAGTCAAAGCAATAGGACGGTAGTTTGAAGAACAACTATAGCCACTACAGTGGCTCTTGGTACATCATTTTCTCTTTAACCTATGAACATCGTTTTTTCTCTGTTTCTTTATTATCTTGCTTCTTCACCGATCCAAACACACACACACACTCAAATCCCATCTGAGAGGTGAGATCACCCTTCTTTTTCACCAACGGTCCAGTGACTATACTGACACGATAGCCTCGACGTGACCCGAAGTGATGCTGCAGGTGATCCCTACAATCTGACAAGAGACTAACACAATGTTCTCATCCCGACTTTACATCACGCACCACATCACGCACCCTGCACTTTACCCATTACTTCAACGCCCTCACCACACCTCTCTCTCCCTCTACGATCCACATCACTTCACTCACCGACCTTCAGATCACTTTTTCTTTTCTTTTTAACATTTTGGCCTATAGTGCCTGTAGGCAATGACCTCCAGGGCTCGGATTGTAAGCCCTGGAGGCTCACTTTAGGGATGCGATGATTGGCGCTTGCCCGTGGTTGCGCAGACAGGATTTTTATGGTGAATGGTACGTTTGTGATTAGAGGCTCATGCTGCCCCCCTTTGTCCTCCGATGCAGTCGCCGTCGAAGGTAGAGATAATAGGCAGTATGTGGGTGTTATTAGGCCACTCGACGTTAGGTGAAAAATTTTGGTACCTGAGGGGATTCGATGTCTGTACACTGAGTTTGGCAATTCCTGGCGCTAACCACTAGGTCACCGCCTCCCCAGTACCCCATCTAACCCCGACACTATGAAATACGAGTCGTTAATAAGATAAAGGTAAAGTTGGGGGCATATGCTAAGCTGCACAAGGCCTCGGTGCACATCTAAGTCGCATGAGCCCTTGAACCTGTATTTTTTTTTTTTTTTTTTTTTTTTTTTTTTTTTTTTTTTTTTTAACCCAGGGCTCGGATGGTAGTCTCTGGAGGTCACTTGAGAGTTGTGATGGTTGGTCCTCGCCCGTGGTGGCGCAGGCAGGATTCTTATAGTGACGCCTGTGATTAGAGGCTCTTGCCACCACCCTGTGTCCTCCGATGCACTCGCAATCGAAGGTAGAGTTGATAGGCAGGGCATGTGGGTGTTCTTAGGTCACTCGACGGTGCAGAAAGGTTTTGGTTTTCTTCGGGGATCGAACTCGGGTCACCGAGAACGCCAGTCGGAGACGCTAACCACTCCGCTACCGCCTTCCCATAGCAGTTGGTGACAGCCGGTGATTCATGGACCTTCAGATCACATTTGTATACATTTTACATTTTGGCCTATAGTGCCTGTAAGCAGTGACTTCCAGTGCTCGGATTTTAGGCCCTGGAGATTCACTTGAGGGCTGCAATGATTGGCTCTCGCCCGTGGTGGCGCAGGCAGGATTTTAAAGGTGGCTCCTGTGGTTCGAGGTTCATGCTGCCCCCCTGAATCCTCCGATGCACTTGCTATCAAAGGTAGAGTTAATGGGCAGCATGTGGGTGTTCTTAAGTACTCGACGATTGGCGAAAGATTTTGACACCTGAAGTGATTCGAACTCGGTACACCGAGTTTGACACTTCCAGGCGCTAACCACCGCTTCTCCAGTACCTCCTCTAACCCCGACACAATGGAATACCAGTCGTTCAGGAGGTAAAGGTAAAGTTAGGGGCATACGCTAGGCCTCGGTGCACATTTCAGTTGCATGACCCCTTGAGCACACATGATTAGTGTGTTGAGACACAGAATTATTGTGACATCCGGGTTACCACAATTACCTTCCCCAGGTTTCCCCAGGTACCCATTTATCGACCATCCCCGAATGGAAGGATGAACAGCTAGATGGCTAGCACGCCGACTAGCCTGGCTGGGATTCGAACCCGGGCCCGCAGATTCATAGCTTGGTGCGCTAGCCACTAAACCATGGAGGTGCATAGTCGTTCAGGAGGCGGTGGTCTTGATCATGAAGCTGCGAGGGTTGTGACAAAGTGACTCCAGGATGTTGTGGTGTTCCTGATGATAATGTATAGTGCCTGACGATGACGTGAACGTAACGTGACCTTGAAATACAGAACACCAGGGAAAATATCCAATTATTTAATGTACATGCGAGAGGAACTAAGTGACATAAGCATGCACATGCAGACTGACATAGGAATTGCAGGAAACATAAGCATGCACAAACTGACACAGGAATTACATGCTGTATAAAGAAAATAGTGAAAGTAATTTTTCTATCAAAATCTATCGTGTTTTTCACCTCTTCTGACCTGTAAGTAATTGCGTTTTTTATAAACAAGTGAAACTTAACTCTGAATATCAGTTGAATTATGCATTTATCAAGCATAATGACATCCAAAAAGTTAAATGATATTACAGCAAAAACGATTACCACTATTGTTAGCGCAAATAATATTAATAATTATGCCTTTTGCCTGTAACCTTCGCCTACGTTGTCGCCTCCGTGGTATAGTAGCTTGCGCGCCTAGCTACGAATTTGCGGGCCCTGACTCGAATCTGGTCCAGGACAGGCGACCAGCCCAACCCATCCTTTCATCTTTTCATCATCCATCCTTCCTTTCGGGGTTGGTCGATAAATGGGTACCTGAGGAAACCTTGAGAAGGTAACTTTGGTGACCCGGATGTCACACTAGCTCTGTGTCTCCTGCAAGACAGCCCGCTAACCGCGTCCGGCCCACCACAAGTCCAACATTTTAATCAGGAATCGTTCAGGTTGGGGACGTGGGCGAGTGAGTGACACTCCTATCTCTCTCTCTCTCTCTCTCTCTCTCCTCTCTCTCTCTCTCTCTCGTCTGCACAAATCCTAGAATATGGGATATTTTTAACCAGTTGCACATTATTTCGAGTCCCATCTCTTGATTTTTTTTTCTCTCTCTCTCTCTCTCTCTCTCTCCTCTCTCTCTCTCTCTCTCTCTCTCTCTCTCTCTCTCTCTCTCTCTCTCTCTCTCTCTCTCTCTCTCTCTCTCTCTCTCTCTCTCTCTCTCTCTCCTCTCTCTCTCTCCTCTCTCTCTCTCCAACTGACATGTTTGAAGAGGCGGTGGCCGAGTGGTTAGCGTTTTGGAGTGGTGAGCTCGATGTCCCGAGGTAGAATCCTGCCGAGGACAACTCTTTCAACCTTCATTAGTGTGGTTAACAAGAGCCTGGTAGGTGAGCAGAATGTCCCGAGTTCAAGTTTCACCAAGGAGCAACTGTCAAATCCATCGTCGAGTGGCCGAAGAAACTCGCATGAGGCATACCTGTTCTTCCGACTGCGACTAAAAGTGCGGCGGAGGGATCACCAGGTGGCAGCATGAGTAAGAGCCTGTCTGAGGATCCGAACATCACAGAAAACTGGATCTTCACCTATATATCACATGTGTCACTATAAAAATCCAGCATGCGCCACTAACGGGCGAGGGCCAACCATCACGACCCTACAGAATGTGTAGGGCCAACCAACTGAGCCCTCATAGAATAAATAGCCCACAGGCGCTATAGGCTCCAACGTAAAAAAGAAAGAAAAAAAATAGTGCTAATTATTCAAGATATCCGCATAACATCTGCATCCACGGTAACAGATGCAGATGCGGATGCGGATGTTAAAAATGATGCGGATATCCGCGGATCCGGATTTGGATATCCGGTTCCCCTCTAATAATAATAATAATAATAATAATAATAATAATAATAATAATAATAATAACAGTGCTAATATCATTATTGTTATTATTATTATTATTATCATTACAATCATTATTATTAATATTATTATAAATATAATCATTTTTGTTATTATTAGTATTATTTTTTTATCAAACTTATCATCACTATTGATAATGATAATACAGATAATTATAGTAATCATAACAAAGAAAAAAATTGGTAACAACAATAATAATATTGATAATAAAAATATAAATTGTAGTGATAATAGTAATCATAATAATAATGATAGTAATGATGATAATAATTATAATAGTACCAATATTTATTATAACGATATCCATGAAAATTACATGTATAATAATGATAGTAATAATGATAACAATAATGATAATAATAATAATGAAAATTATAATAATGATGATGATACGTAATACAAATAATAATAATAATAATAATATTATTGATAATAATAATAATAATAACAATACTGTTAATTCCAATGATCTGAAACGCGAGAAATGCCAGCGGTCGCTGGCAGTTTTAACTCAAAGGTTGGTCTACTGTGTTTTGGCTCCGCGACTAATATTTTTCATAAATTAATTTCGCGATAAACATTGATGCACCGCATCTGAATACCAAAAAATATAGTTCTTCTGTTGTTCTACTAATTATATGGATGACATGCATTACGATGGAACGTTCTATAATAGCAATTTAATGCAAATTACTCGCCTCGAGTAGCAAAGCTTAATATATTTTTTACATGTATATTGTGGCATGTAAAATTTGGGCGATGTTCACACTGTTTTCTAAGACAGTACTGCTGCGTCTGGCAAACGCTTGTCAAAATACAATAAGCAATGCCTTGGAAAAACGAAGAATAAAGAATGCCGAAATCGGCTTGTTGTTGCGACAATGTAGGTTATAATTGTGGAGGCGACACGCCGCGGCGGGGAGTGGTGGCGGGGAGATTGTGGCGGGGAGATTGAATCAAAACATTGCCATTTCACGCGTCGACTCATTGCACTTCCAGGCTTTCTATCTGATTGATACACAATAATAACAGGAAAATATGACTGCCTAGGTATAGATAGCTTCTAAACATACGTTATTGACTATATAATATCATAGAGTAGCATTTACCTCGCCTCCTCAACTATAACCTCCTTGGTTATTTGGTTATATACAATGTTTTACAGAATCAGGCTTCTATACAATATACATATAGAAGAAAATCGTTCTTAATATTACACTTTTGTGTTTTAAGTGCAGTGGAATAAGCCCATATTTTGTTTCCCAGTAGACCAACTTATTATCAAAAAAGTGAGTTAAAACTGCCAGCGACCCCTGGCATTTTGGGTTCCAGTTCTCTCGAATTATAAAAATAACAACAGAGATAATGATATCAAAATGACAATAATGGTAAAAAAAAACAATGATAATGATGACATTAATAACAACAATAGTAATGATAATAATGATGAAAACAATACTAATAATAATGATAATGGTAACGATAATAATGATCATAATAACAATATATATTATCATTATAATGAAAACAATATAACTGGTCGCTCTAGACATATACATTATATTTCTTTTTTTATTATATCTCACTCTCTCTCCTGCTCTCTCTCTCTCTCTCTCTCTCTCTCTCTCTCTCTCTCTCTCTCTCTCTCTCTCTTCTCTCTCTCTCTCTCTCTCTCTCTCTCTCTCTCTCTCTCTCTCTCTCTCTCTCTCTCTCTCTCTCTCTCTCTCTTTATCTCTCTCTCTCTCTTTTTCTCTCTCCATCTCCTTGTTTTCTTGCTTGGCGTTGCGTCATTGCTGTCTTGGGAGTTCGTTATTACAGAAGGGAGCTCGGATCCCTCATGCTTTGGCATCTCAATTACGCAGCAAGATAAACAACACACGCATCACGAGTGAAAAAGTGATGCCAAACCGACGAAAAATGCACTACTGTAATGATATTAATAATAAAAGTAATGATGATAGTTATGATGATGATGATGACAGTACAAAATTTTAAATAGTTAACGATAGTAATAGTTGTCATAATTGCCTCCACCTTCAACACCCTGGCATTCAAACTCACGTCCTTCTAGGACCTCAGGGGTCTTTTGTTTGTGAGCTAAAGGCACACTAGTCCTCAGGGGCAGGATCCACTAAATACTTACTACCTGCGTGGAGGTAGTAACTCCGAAGTAGGTAGTAACTCCCATCTACAACGCGGGTAGGTAGTAGTTTTGGTAGTAAACCTGCACGCTCACCCCCGACTACTCGGGACTGATATAGTAGGGGAGGTAGTAAGTCTCCAGGCTCGCTAATTACTGCTTGGTATGCTATGAAATATAATTTTCATAGGTGAATATAGATATATAATCGTATTTTGATAGCTATTATTTATATACGAGTATAGAGATGAAAATACCAGCAGCTCCTGTGAATCGTCGTACGTCTCGCAGCGGCAGACCTCAGCAGCATCATGATGTCGGAGATCTCCTCCTTCTTCTTGGTGTTGTTTAAGGCTGCGAGGATCCCTTGAGGAACCCTATGAACCCTGATGATATCATATGATGCTATCACAGTCGTGGTAGATGACCTGTCTTCTTCAGGAAGGCACAGGTGAGGCGGATGACAGGGTGTTGTCGTGAGGGGTGGACGTCTGCCGCCGCCAGCAGGGTGGGCAGGTCAAAGGGGAGATGATTGAACATAAAAACAAAAACGCCCCTTATACCTTATAACGAAGCTACAAGAGGCCGTGAGACCTACACGCGCTAACTATATTGACATGATCCCAGCCAGACATCGCCCAGCGTGTCACCGTGTCCCACCGTGGCTGTCAAAAGTATTGCTTATTTTTACGTCTATTACTCGTTATTATACATCGTAGAGATTATGGTTAGCTGTTTTATACACGTGTCATTATTTTGGTCAGTGTAGCACCGCATGTCACCTTATTTAAATAAGGGTGATTTAAGGTGTTGAGGTGAGGGGGCAGCGATTAACGGGGAGACATTCTGGCCGGGGCCACCCCGTAACATTAATATTCACTATTTCAACCCACATACACACCTTCTACCACTAAATCACTAACAACACAGGCACCTTCTTTATAAATCTTACTATCTGATACATTAAAACTCCTTAAAATCTAAGCATTCCAAAAGTAAAACGAGATAAAATAGGTTGAGGCGACGGGGCAGAGAGAGAAAGAGAACAAGAAAAAAGAAAATAAAGCATGAAGAAGACGAGGAGGAAATTCACACACCTCTACATGAAACGTTATTATGCAGCAAGATTCTCGTTATTACGTTTTAAGCATGTCGAGAGAAAGAGAGAGATAGAGAGAGAGAGAGGAAGAGAGAGAAAAAGAGAGAGAGAGAGAGAGAGAGAGAGAGAGAGAGAGAGAGAGAGAGAGAGAGAGAGAGAGAGAGAGTTCTTTAGTCTAAAGATAAATGTAAAATGCCTAAAATTACAAAATATAAGATATAAATTTATAATGTAAGCCGTTACTCTCTCTCTCTCTTCTCTCTTCTCTCTCTCTCTCTCTCTCTCTCTCTCTCTCTCTCTCTCCTCTCTCTCTCTCTGGGTCTGCCGACGCAAACAAAAAGATTGAACATATCATGCAAGAAATCTTGGTAACAATAACTTTCCCTTGACATATTTGCCATTCTTCGTCTTCTTTTTCCTAACCATCCTCTAAACCTAAAGTTTAAGGCCTCCCTTATCTCCTCCTCCTCTCTTCACAAGCCTAACTCTTCCATTTTACTTGTCAATTTACAAAAAAAAAAATCATTATCGGTTTAAGAAAGAGAGACCATGTGAAAGTTGGTGGTTAAAACGACAACAAGATGTAATTAGATACATCAAGGAAAAAACCGCATATTGATAATCTCTGATCGAATTAACCCAGACAAACAACACAGGCTGTAGGTATGGGTGACTGAGAAAGAGGTAAGGTTCATGGTGAACGCGGGGGATGATGTAGGATAAGCAGGTACTAACTTACAGTAAAACTATAATGTGTTCAAATTTACTGGCTACATACTATAATGAAGAATGATCTGATGAGAGGAGAGAGCTAGAAAGAAATGCAAATATGGGCTGTGAGGCAGGACAGGCGACCTGAGGTGTTTTTCAGAAAGAAACAACACAAAAACAACACAGAAACAATGAAGAACTAGAGAGAAAGTTGAGATAGCTTACTCGTATGACACAGAGAGAGTTGAAGTGAAGCGAGTACCTTAGTACTATCCGTTAGTAGAAGTCTGCACCTTAATGTGGAGAGCACTGGTGCATGAAGGAAGGTTTACCTACCCAGAACACACCCTGGATACACTCAAAACAAGCACCTTGGTGTGTCGCGAGGCTTCCGAGTCATAAGTGTAAGAAGAGAGAGAGAATACCATAGGAAACCTGAAACCATATTGCGGGGTGGAGGGATTCAGAGAGAGAGAGAGAGAGAGAGAGAGAGAGAGAGAGAGAGAGAGAGAGAGAGAGAGAGAGAGAGAGAGAGAGAGAGAGAGAGAGAGAGAGAGAGAGAGAGAGAGAATGGCAGATGGAAAGACGAAAAAACACGGGTGAACCTCTAAAACTTATGATGATAGCGTGAGTTTCCACGTGATACATGAAGCAACAGACGGCACAAATATGACAAGTCACGCGCTAAAATTCGTCCTCACATATCAAGGGACACATGAAAAGTTAGATAAAACAAAGATATAAAGAAACACCTGAACTCTCTGGGTTGGGAAAGTGTGACGCCAGTGGATGGTATGGTCTAATAAACTGTTAACATCACCCACAAATTTCACACGTGCCGCTACGTTTCCAGACCCCAAAATTGAAATAAGATAATTTCCTTGTCGTGGAAGTCATATGGTGGCCTTGTCTTGATCACATAAGAAAGTTATGACGTAGATTTGTAAGGGAAAAGACATCGTGGAGTTGATTAAAAGATCTAGAGAGTGAAAAAGAGAGAGCGGAAGGGCTGGTAATGTAATAAATAAAGCAGACTCAGTGAATGGATCAACAAAGGAACAACAAAACTGTTTCTTCGACAAAAAACACTTTTGCACAAATGTACAGTTGTGTGTGTGTGTGTGTGTGTGTGTGTGTGTGTGTGTGTGTGTGTGTGTGTGTGTGTGTGTGTGTGTGTGTGTGTGTGTGTGTGTGTCTGTGTCTGTGTCTGTGTCTGTGTCTGTGTGTGTGTGTGTGTAATTATTCACCCTCGGTCTTGTTCACGCGAGCTGGTATCGCGATTGCCAGTTTCAGCCTCACGTATACATATCGAGCTTGGAGCTTATCTTACGGTAATGCTGGGACCTCACACATCTCACGCCCCAATCCCCTTGCTCAAGGGGTACAGTAACCGCCCGTATTTGTCAGTGAAAAATACTTGAGAGCGAGCAGGGATTCGAAACTGCTAACCAAAGAATGGCCCTCCATGCTCTTATCCACTGCACCATCGTGGCGTTAATCTCTGGCGATCTTTTTTTTGTGTGCGTGTGTTTGTTTAGTCTTTTTGTATGTATATATATATATATATATTATATATATATAATATATATATATATATATATATATATTATATATTTATATAGATATATCTATAATAATATAAGCGAAAGTGTGTCTGTGTGTGTGTGTGTGTGTGTGTGACAAAA
>JACEEZ010020722.1:155000-157500 GCA_016584305.1 Chionoecetes opilio | reverse complement strand
CAAATCTTTACTTCAACTTACCAAATATTCTTTCATTCATAGAAAATGTCAAAATCTTTCTGAATCAAATTCCTCTCGTGACTTCTGGCATCTGGCTAATAACATCTCTAACAATTTTTCTTCTTCATCTTTCCCTCCTATGCTTCACCCAGATGGCTCCACAGCTGGCTCATCTACATCTAAAGCTGAACTCTTCGCTCAAACATTTGCTAAAAATTCCACTCTGGCTAATGAAGGGCTTGTTCCTCCTTCTCCTCCACCCTCTGACTATATTATGCCTGTCATTAAGATCCTTCGGAATGATGTTTTCTTTGCCCTTTCTGGCCTAGATCCTCGGAAGGCTTACGGTCCTGACGGAGTCCCTCCTATTGTTCTCAAAAACTGTGCTTCTGTGCTTGCACCTTGCCTGGTCAAACTTTTCCGTCTTTGTCTATCTACTTCCACCTTTCCTTCTTGCTGGAAGTTTGCTCACATCCAACCTGTTCCTAAGAAGGGTGACCGTTCTAATCCTTCAAACTACCGTCCTATAGCTTTCACTTCCTGCCTTTTTAAAGTTTTTGAATCTATACTAATAAGAAGATTCTTAAGCATCTATCAGCTCACAATCTTCTATCTGATCGTCAGTACGGTTTCCGTAAAGGGCGATCTACTGGCGATCTTCTAGCTTTCCTAACTGAATCTTGGTCATCCTCCTTTAGGGGTTTCGGTGAAACTTTTGCTGAAGCCCTTGACATATCAAAAGCTTTTGATAGAGTCTGGCACAAATCTTTAATTTCCAAACTACCCTCATTCGGTTTCTACCCTTCTCTCTGTACCTTCATTTTAAGTTTCCTTTCAAACCGTTCTATTGCAGCTACTGTAGACGGGCATTGTTCTTCTCCTAAATCTATCAATAGTGGTGTTCCCCAGGGTTCTGTCCTATCACCCACTCTCTTTCTATTATTCATTAATGATCTTCTAAGTCTAACTCAAAGCCCTATCCACTACTAAGCTGATGATTCTACCCTGCCTTTTTCAACGTCGTTTATTAGACGTCCAACTCAACAGGAACTAAGTGATTCACGGAGAGATGCCACCGAGCGCCTAACTTCTGATCTTTCTATAATTTCTGATTTGGGCAAAGCAAACCTTGTTTTGTTCAATGCCTCAAAAACCCAATTTCTTCACCTATCTACTCGACAAAAACTACCAGATAACTATCCCCTCTTCTTCAATGACACTCAACTGTCTCCTTCTACAATGAATATTCTAGGACTATCCTTTACTAAAAATCTGAACTGGAAATCTCACATCTCATCTCTTGCTAAAACAGCTTCTAAGAAGTTAGGTGTGCTGTGGCGTCTGCGTCCTTTTTTCTCTCTCTCCCAATTGCTTGCTCTCTACATGGGCCTTATCCGCCCATGTATGGAGTATGTCTCACATGTTTTGGGAGGATCCACTCATACAGCTCTCCTAAACAGGGTTGAGTCAAAAGCTTTTCGTCTCATCAACTCCTCTTCTCTGACTGACTGTCTTTAATCTTTAAATCACCGCCGCAATGTTACTTCTCTTGCTCTCTTCTATCGTTATTTTCATGCGCACTGCTCTTCTGAACTTGCTAACTGCATGCCTCCCCCCCCCTCCCGCGGCCTCGCTGCACAAGACTTTCTACTCATTCTCATCTCTATTCTGTCCATCTTCCTAATGCAAGAGTTAATCAGTATCTTTACTCTTTCATCCCTTTCACTGGTAAATTCTGGAACTCTCTTCCTGTTTATATTTTTCCACTTTCATATGACTTAAATTTTTTCAGAAGAAGAGTAACAAGACACCTCCCGAACTAAATTGGTCTACCCCTCTGTTTTTCTTTTCATTTCTTACTGTCTTCTTTATAGGGACTGGCAACTAAGCGGGCTTTGTGTTACCCATTTTTGTTGTGCCCTTGGCCAGTTCTTTGTGATGTAAGAAAAGAAAAAAAAAAAAAAAAAAATTAAATAAATAAATAAATAAATATATATATATATATATATATATATATATATATATATATATATATATATATATATTATATATATATAATATGTATATATATATATACATAATATATATATATTATATATATATATATATATATATATATATATATATATATATATATATATATATATATATATATATATATATACATACATATATATATATATATATATATATATATATATATAATATATATATATATATATATATATATATATATATATATAATAATAATATATATATAATATATATATATATATATATATATATATTATACACAATATATATATATATATATATATATATAATATATATATATATATATTAGTCTATACACGTCCAACATTCTTGTTCTTTTCCTAACTACTAACCCTTCTGCTCACTCTGTGAAACTATTATCTCCTTTTGGTTCATCCGATCACTTTCAAATTTCTGTAACCTGTCATATCGCTCCGGTGCCGCCATGGAACACACCCAAGCGGAG
>JACEEZ010020722.1:130000-145000 GCA_016584305.1 Chionoecetes opilio | reverse complement strand
AAACAAAACTGGGATCATGAATGAGGCAAAAAAGGGTTATTATCATTGTTCAGATAAATGTCACACACACACACACATACACAACACACACACACACACAACACACACACACACACACCCCACACACACACACAACCCACAACCACACACCCCACCCACACCAACACACAAAAACAACAAAAAAAACCCCACACACCCAAAACAATAAACCAAACAACCACCAAAAGGAAAAAAAAAAAACCAAACAACAAAAAAAACCCCACACCCCACAAAGTCCCTTTATTTTAAAACAAAACAACAAAAAAACACACAAAAACCCCAAAACCCCACGCCAAAAACCCAAGGGAACCGCCCCTTGGGGAAAAAAAAGTTTGGGGGTTTTCGCCCGCAATAATGGTTTTGGGGCCCCGGGGACCCCCCCCCGTTTTTTTTCCCGGGGTTTTCCAACTGGAAAAAACCTGGGGTTTCCCCTTCCCCCCTTTTATAAGGGGAATGGGTGTGTGGTGGGTTGGGGGCCCCGGCCCAAAAGCTTTGGCCCCCCCAAGCCCCCCACTAGGGGGTTTTTTTAAGGAAAACTGGCTTGGGGGCCCCAACCCCTTTTGTGAAAGGGGAAATGGGGGGTTAAAACCAAAACCCCAAAACAAAAACCCAACACCACAAAAAACCCACAGCCAAAATTCCGGTGGAAAGACCGTTGGGGCCCCCCCCAAACCCCAAAAACCCCCCCCCAAACAAACAAACCCCAACCCCCCGAAGCCAAGGGGTGGGGTTGGGGGGTTGTGGGGTTTTAAAATTTTTCCCAAGTCGGGAAATTTAATGACTTTCCAAAAATTTTTTCCCCCTTGAGGGGAGGGGAAATGTTTGGGGGTGGGGTCCCGGGCTTTACCTAAGTGATTAAATTAAAAAAAACCTCCAAACGCCCAAAGAAACCACCACCACCCAAAGGGACATAAACAACAAAAAAACACCACAAACCAACAAAAACCACACCCCAACACACACACAAAACCCCACACCCCACACCACCACACACAAAACCCACACCAAACACCACACACCCACCCACAAAACCCCAAAACACAAACAAAACAACCACACACACACACAACACAAAACAAAAAACAAACCCAACCATTTTTTACACCCCAACAAAACCAAAAAAAGGGGAGGAAAAAAAAAACAAAGAAAAACCCCAACCCAAATAAAAAAAAACAAATTGGGTTTTTTTTCCCTTAAATTAAATGTTTTTATTTCCCCCAAAAGGTTTCTGGTGGAAAAAATTAGGGGGAAAATTTGACAAAGAGGAAAACTTTTGAGAAAATGGGAAAAAAGAAAAAAAAAGGAACAAGGAAAGGGGAAAGGAATTGTGTTTTTAAGGGGGAAAGGAAAGGGGAGGGGGTTTGAGGAGTGAAAAAATTTGGGCGAAATTTTTAGCCCGGGAATAATTGAAAAAAAAGGAAAAAGGAGGAAAAGGGGCCCAGAAAAAAATTATAAAAAAAAAGGAAAGAAAAGAAGGTAAAGAAAAAAAGGGGGGAAAATTAAAATTGTAAAAGAAAAAGGAAGGAAAAAAAGGGAAAAAAAAAGGAAAAAAAGGGAAAAAAAAAGGGAGAAGAAAAAAGGGAAAAACACAGGGAAAGATTTGGAAAAAAATAAAAAATAAAAATTAAAACAAAAAGGGAAACAAAAAGGCGAAAGAAATTTTGGAAGAAAAAAAGAAATATAAAAAAAAAAGGAAAACAAAAAAAGAAGAAAAAAAGGGGGAAACCCCCAAGGGGAAAGGGGGGGTTTAAAAATAAATTTTAAGAAAAAAAAAACGATAAAAAAAAAAGGGGGAGGAGGGAGTAAAAAATAAGAGAAAGAAAGGGAAAATAAAACCCAAAAAAGGAAAAAAGGAAAGAAGGAAAAAACCAAAGAAGGAAAAGGGGGAAAGAATTAGAAAGAGAGGGGGAAGAGAGAGAGGAGAGGAGAGAGGAGGAGAGAGGGGGGAGAGAGAGGGAAGAGAGAGAGAGAGAGAGATGAAGAGGAGGAGGAGGGAAGACGGGGAGGGGAAAAAGGAGGGGAGAGGGAGAGGAGAGAGAAGGGGGAAAGGGAGGAGAAAAAGGAGAGAGGAAAGTGAAGGGGGAGAGAGAGGGAGAGAGGAGAGAGGGAGGAGAGGGGAAGAGGGGGAGAGAGAGAAGAGAGAGGAAAAGGAAAAAGGAAAAGAGGACGGGGAGAAGGGTAGAGGGGAAGAGGAAGAGAGAGGGGAAAGGAGGAAAAAGGATAAAAAAAAATATATTTTACTAATTTTAATATATATAGAGAGAGAGAGAGGGGAGGAGAGGGGAAAGGAGGAAGGGGGAAAAGGGAAAAGGAAAAGAAAAAGGGAGAAAAGGGGAGAGAGGGGAAGGGAGGGGAAGAGAGGAAAAAGAGGAGAGAGGGGGAGAGGGAGGGGAGGAAAGAGAGGGGGGGGGGGAGAGAAGGGGAGAGAGGAGAGAATGAATTTGAAAGGGGAGGGGGGGAGAAAAGGGGGGGGAAGGAGGGGGAGGGAGGAGAAATTTTGGGAAAAAAAGGAAAGGGGAAAAAGGAGAGACCGCCCAGGGGGAGAGAGGGGGAAGGGGGAGGAAAGGGGGTTTTTGGAAGAATGGTAAAGGGGGGAGAGGAGAGGGGGGGAGGAGAAAAAAGGAAAGCGGGGGGGAAAAGGGGAAGTGAGCGAGAGAAAAGGGGGGGGGGAAGAGAAAAACGAGAGAGATAGAGGAAAAGAGGAGGAAAGGGGGGAAATCCGGGAGGAGTGGAGAGGGGGAGGAGAGATAAGAGAGGGAGGAGAGAGAAAACGGGGGAGGGGAAAAATAAAATTTAAAAATAACGAAAAAAAAAAAAGGGGAAGAGAGAGAGAAAGATAATATGAGAGCGAGAGAGATATATATATATAGTGAGAGAAAGAGATCATGTTTGTGAGAATTTATTTTTTAAATGAATTATAAGTTGTAACTCAAAATGAGGCAAAGGTACTTTACTTTTATATCAAACAGCATTGACTTTAAATTTTGCATGAATAACGCAAAAAAACAAAATGGGGGAAAATACCAAATAAAACATTAAAGAAAAAAAGAAGAAAAAAAGAGACATCCGCAATGATTTATACAAAAGTGGAGGAAAAAAAATACATTGGGGATTATATCTGGGAGGAAGATTTAATACAAATAATATAAATCTGTTTTAAATATCGGAGGAAATACAATCAAACATCGGGAAAAAAATTTTAAAATTTTAAAAAAACATAATTTTCAAGAAATGATACAAAGGGAAGGAAAAAAGGAAAAGAAAAGTAGAAAATAAACAAGGGGAAAACATGACACTTGTATGAAAGCAACACACTGACTGGTTCTGAAACTACACCGACAAAGAGAAAGAAAAATTTAAGACAAAACAAAATATGTTAAGTACAAACGAAAGTCGGAAAAAAACGATAGAAAAACTTGACCACAAGAATAATTGTCATGAGTAGAATTGAAGTTATTTAGTATGTGTGTGTGTATTTACCTAGTTTTTTTTTTAAAGGGCCCCTGGGGCACACTCGTTTGGCCCGGGTTTTCCTTTATCAAATATTTCCGGTCTGCCCCTTAAAAAACTGGTGCCCATTTTTTTCCAAATATCCCCCTTTCCCCATTTAGTAAATTCCAAACTTTTAAAATTTTCTATGGGGGGGAAAGTTTGTCCCTTTTTTTAATGTTCAGGCTCCCCCTTTTTTCCAAATTTTTTTTTTATATCCCTTGTTGTATCGCCCTTCTCTTTTTTTCGACAGTAGCCCTCTCATCGTCTTTTTGTTTTTTCCATTTTGTTATCAGTTTTTTAAAAATTTGTTTTTAAGGGTCTCCTTTTTTCTCTTCTTTGCTCAATTTTGGGAAAATCTTATCTCTCAACCTTTCCTCATAAGTAAAGTTCTTCTAGTTTTGGGTCCCTTTTGGTTTTGCCTTTTATCTGTACCCATTCAAATTTTTTTCACATGCTTATTAAAATGGGGATAAAAAAAAAAGGGCCCAGCATTTTCCATTGGGTGGGGATAAATTGTAGAATTTATCTTTTTCATCATGAAATTTGTCAATTTAATAGAAATGCCACTCTAAAAAATTTAACCCCCTATACGTATCTTCAAATTTTTTTTTCTCTACAGTTTTTTTTTGGCTGTGGGGTTTTTTTGTAAAATCACCCCAGGTCCCTTCATGAATCTTTTTTAAAAATTATTTCAAAAATTCCCATTTTATTTTGGCCATTTTTTTTTTCCCCCCTTTTCCACATCCACTTTCCCCACAATGGTAATTTAATTCACTTTTTAAATTTTAAAATTTCCCCAATCTTCGCTCCCGTAGTTTTTTTTCAAGTCATTTGTAGATTTTTTCCCAACTTTCAGGTTTTTAATTTTTTCTTGTATTTTTTGCATATCCGCAAAAAAAATTTTTTCATTTCCCTTTTTAATTTGTTCCAGAAATGTTTTTTTCCTAAAAAATTTCATAAAGCATTATTGGGGGCCAAAAAACTGACCCTTTATTTTAAAACCCACTAAATATCCCCCTTTTTTTTATCAAAATCAAATTTTAAAAATATCAAAATAAAAAATCCCCTATAAAATATATTTTTAAAATATATAACTTATAAAAAAAAAAGGGGAGAAAAGAGAGGGGGAGAAGGGAGAGGAGGGGAGAGAGGGGGGGGAAGAAAAGGGGAAAAAAACGATGGGAGGGAGGGGAAAGGGAAAAGAGGAGAGAGGAGAGGGGGGGGAGAGAGGAACGAGGGGGAAAAAGAGAGAGAGAAAAGAAGAGAGGAAAGGAGGAGGGAGAGAGAGAGAGAGAGAAATGGGGGAAAGGGGGAGGGGGGAAAGAGGGGGGGGGAGGGGGGAAAAAGGGGGAAGGGAAGGGGAGGGGAGGAGGGGGGAGGGGGGGGGGGAAGGGGGGGGAGAAGGGGGGGGAGGAGGGGGAGGGGGGGAGGGGGGGGGGGGAGAAAAGGGGAAAGAAGGGGGGGGGAGGAGGGGAGGGGAAAGGGGAGGGGGGAGTTTGGAGAAAAAAAAGACAAAAAGGCGGAGAGGAAAAAGGCGGGGGGGGAAGTCGAGCGGGGAAACCCTTCGGAAAGAGGAAAGAGGGAGGAGGAAGAGGGAAGAGGAGGGGAGAGAGGGGGAGAGGAAAAAAGAGAGAGAGGGAAAAAGAAAAGAAGAAAAAGGGGGCCGATGGAGAAAAAGGAGAGAGAAAAAGATGAAAAAAAAAGGGGGGAAGGAGGAGAAAAAAAGGAAAAAAGGAAAAGAAAAGGGGAAAAGGAGAGGGGGAAGAAGAAGAGAGAGACAGAAGAGAGGTACATAATCAACCCGCCCTTTCCTTTCATGTGTTGTATAAATTACTCTTGGGGAAAAAAGTTTTATTTAGTTGGCAAACAGATCCTTTTTTCCTTAAAACCCACTCCCGGTGTTGTGGTGTGGTGTGTATGGTATGTGGGGTGTGTGTGGTGGGTGTGGTGGTGGTGTGTGGGGTTTTGGTGCGGCCGTGCGGCGGCGTGCTTTTGCGTGCGTGGTGATGCGTGCGGGGCGGCGAGCGAGCGGGGGTGCTGGCGTCTGTGGGGGTTTATGTTGGGGGTTGAGTGTATGTGTATGGTGTGTGTGTGTGGTGTGTTTTGTGGGGTGCTGGGGGTTTGTGTGTGTATCGTGTCTTTTGGGTGTGTGGTGGCGTGCGTGTGTTTTTGTAGTGGGGTGTGTGGTTTAATGTGGGTGTGTGTGTTTGTGTGTGGTTTTGGTTTTGGGGTTGTGTGTGGGGTGGTGGTTTTTGTGTGTTTTGTGAAATTCATCTTTTGTTTTTCCATCTAGGTATTTACAGGGCTGGAACAACGTTTCGAGGGCCCCCCCGTCTCCATACAACATTCTTTTCCTTCACCCTTTATGCTTATTTTTGGCCCAAAAGCCAGCACCCGGGAGGGGGCCCCCGGTTCCCCACAACACCCGGGCTAAAAAAACCCGGACCCTTTCACAGCTGGGGGAAAGGGGGCCCGGGTTTTTAAAGGAAACACCCCCACCCGGGTTTCCGCCCCCCGCCCGGGGACAAACCCCGGGGCCCCTTTTCTTTTTGTGAACCGAAACGTGTTTGACGTGTAAACCCGAAGGGGAACGGGGGGTGTATGTGGTGTGGGGGTGTTGTGTGGTAACCAAAAACCTTTTAGGGTTTAGGGAATATAAAATATTATATATTAAAAATTTTGGGAACAAATTGATGCGTGACAAACCCCCTACAACCTCTTCGGATTTTTTTCCCCTTACTGTGACGGGGCAACCACCCCTTTTTTCCTCTATTTCTTAGTTGTCTCCTTCTGATTTTTTCTGCTAGCCCCAGCTTCCATACCTTTTCTTTCCTTTTCCTTTCCATTTTTTCCCTTTTTCCTTCCCAGGCCAATATAAAAAACCAAACGCGAAAGGGACGTTTGAAGTGGGGGAAGTTAAAAGGGGAATTTTTACAGTTTGGTATGTAATACGTCTCCCTCTCTCCCCTCTCTCTCTCTCCCCCTTCCCTCTCTTTTTCTCTCTCTCAAATTCTCTTTCTCCCCTTCCCCCATCTCTTTTCTCCTCTTCCTCCCCCCTCTCCCCTCTCTTCTCCCTCCTCTCCTCTCTCTCCATCTCTCTCTCTTCTCCTCTCGCTTTTATCTCTCTCTCCTCTCTCTCCCCTCTCTTTCTCTCTTCCCTCTCTCTTCTCCTCCTCCCCTCTCTCTCTCTCTCCTCTCTCTCTTCTCCCTCTCTCCTAACCCTCTCTCTCTCTCTCTCCTCTCTTCTCTATCTCTCTCTCTCCTCTCTCTCTTTCCCCAAGGGATATGTATTTTGTATATGTACATAAGTAAATATACAAAACTGCACTCTTCTTTGCCACGGTCATCTGGAAGGGATAAGGCAAAACATGTAGAAATATACGAGTATTTAAAAAAGCTTTACAATCTCAATCTCGTAATATAGGACTGAACCTTGTCTTAATTCTTCTTTAACACAAGATGTATATAACTAAAACAAAAATACTAAAAAACATTATTTATACGAGCGCCCTGCGATTATACACCATTTTTCCAAGATAAACACTTGCCACTTGCCGTTACAAGAGTAGTTGAATCAAGTACACAAATACAGAATTCAGAGGAAAATAGAAGGGAAGGGAGAACAATTGAAAAAAATGTATTGCTTCATGGTAACCAGATCAACTAAACATCTAAATTACCTCCATACAGTTAAGCTTTCTCGACGAAAATGGGTTAATTATGATGATGGAAGAAAAAGGTAAAACAAGTTAAATCTACGTATGGATAGTGATGACTATCCAGAGGGTAAAAGTGTCCTCGCTTACCTCCTTTCTATACCCATGGCGGATGATTCGCTCAAAGTTGTGTGATGAGAACATGAAATCAAGGGTGGGAACAGGAAAAGGTAGGCTAAGCAGGTGGCTGATGGCGTGGATAAAGGGTTGAGGATGTGGGTGGATACAATCAAATGACTGTGAAGAGGATGTGGGTGGATACAATCAAATGACTGAAGAGAACAAGTGCGTCATAGAGCAGAGGGTGCCACGAAGGATTGATGTAAGGGGAACAGGTGACTTAATACAGAGGGTAACTAGAGATAAAAATCATCATGAGATTGGAGATGGGACTAATGAGGTAGCACGGGCATAAGGTAGGACCAGTGAGGCGTGAGGAATGGATGTGAGTGACGGTGCTGCAAGTGGATGAAGAAATAAATCAAATAGAGGCAATTGTGACAGGGAGGGTATATAGTACGATAAGGAAGATGGTGATGAGGGAAGCAGCTTCTTTTGACAGATAACTAATAAAATGACAAGGGAATAAAGATGATGCACAATGCAAATGTCGAAGGATCAGGAACATAAAGCGGGAAAATAAATGTCTCACCCACATATACACCATCGTGAACTATAACACGTTGAGAAGCGGACGTTTCGGCCCTCATAAGTGCGTCTGGCAAAAAAAAAAGAGAAACATACTGCCGTGCTCTCTCATATTGCACGATATTGATTCCTTACATTTTACACAAGAGCATGCACTATCCAAGAATGGTTAGTGCATGCATGTGTTTGTGTGTGTGTGTGTGTGTGTGTGTGTGTGTGTGTGTGTGTGTGTGTGTGTGTGTGTGTGTGTGTGTGTGTGTGTGGTGTGTGTGTGTGTGTGTGTGTTGTGTGTGTGTGTGTGTTGTGTGTGTGTGTGTGTGTGTGTGTGTGTGGTGTGTGTCTGTGTGTGTGTGTGTGTGTGTGTGTGTGTGTATTTACATCACATTGGACTGGCCAAGGGCAAACATGGGAAATCACAAAATATATGTCCGCAATAAACCCGCAATATGTCCACAATTTCCGAAGTAGCAGTTTCGAGCTTGAACACGATTCCTGCGCGACTGTGTGCGTCTTCCAAGGTGATTGGGGTACGCTCATGGAGCTGTTGTTGTTGTTGTAGATTGCCATCCACGGATGAATGACGTGGGCCATACAGCCATAAAGGCGACCCACAGGTGAATGCGTATCCAGTGAATGGACAAATGAGGACCCACGATGCTCACCAAGGTGGGAAGTCTGACTCGCCGCGTCGCGAAGCGTCAGAAGCACCCCACCCTGACATGGCGACAGGGATTTGTTACATACACACACATACTAATAAAAAAAAAAGAATAAAAAAAAAAGAATACATATATTGATATATGGCCCACGGTGTTGGAAGCCAACTCTCAGTAGCAGAGGGAGTCTAATTGACGCGCATGTAGGTACGTATTAGCGGCACCCTATTACTCTTTGGAGTTGGGGTGCACCTACCAGGACAGGAGTCAAAAGACTCAGCTCAGTGAGGTGGTGGATGGTGCGTGACTAGCCTGGCAAGTGTATCATGGGAAGTGTTGGCTATGACGTCTTTGGCGGCAGCGTGACCCCTGCCTAGCATATCGGAAGTCGCTGGACAGTCCATAACGTAGTGCTTCAGTGGGGACACTGTCTCGGCATCGCAGTGGCAGCATGCTAGGGGCAGAGTGCCTTTTATTTCTGCGAGGCATTTGTAGCCAGTTCTGACTCGGTGCAGCGCGTTCCTCGTTTTCCTGCCGATGTTTCTTGGAAAGGGCGTGATGTTAGTCCTGGTGGTGTTGTACCAGTGCGCGCTTGAGGAAGGGTTAGTGATCCAAGGGCGGAGACAAGTACGGCCTGTTCGGGGCTAAACCTCCTGACGGAAGCCTTGATCTGGGAGATGCTGGGCGGAATGGGCGCGGTAACCTGGGGAAGACTGAGCGCCTCCTTGGCCGCTAGGTCAGCCGATTCGTTGCCAGGTATCCCTTGTGGCTGGGAAAACCCAATTTAGGTGTACGTGGCGACCGTTTGTCGGGGGATGGTTTTTTTGGCGGTCGCCAGGACAGAGGTGTCAGATCACGTTGTCCTTAGGGGACACAGTCGGGAAGTGCCTGGATTACGCCCAGACTGTCAGTGTGGATTGTGACGTTGATGTTACGGGGTACTGCGAGCTGGAGTGCTCGTAGTATGGCAAGGAGTTCAGTCTGTAGAGTGGAGGAGTTGTCGGGTAGGCGGTAGAGGGCTGCAAACTTGTCGTAGTGGACGGCTGCGGCTGCGGTCCCTGTTGTTGTGTCTACGGAGCCGCCTGTGAAAAAGACGTCAGTTGCATGAGTCGGAGCAGATCGTACTGACGCCTTTGCCTCTGATGCCAGCTCTGCCGGTGACAGGTCGGCTTTTGATTTGGCGAGCTTCCGCGCAGAAAAGTGGAGAGGTGGTGCTTCCCAGGGAGCAGGAGTCGAGTAGGTGGGGTGTGGCGGGTCCTGCTGAAAGTTGAGGAACACCTGCTGTGCGTTGAGCGCCTCTATGTTTTTGGACATTTTTATGCCCCAGGTGTTCTTCCGGAAGAGAGCTCTGTCCGGCCTTAGTGCTTGAGCCACTTTTTCAAGCAGGGTTTTGCTATGCATGCCTGAAGAACTTGGTGAAGTGGGATATGGTGAGGGCAGTTAGCCGGGTGCGGATAGGAGGCGTGTTTGTTTCGAGGTGGAGGATGTTAGTCCTTGTCCACCTGGACTCTCCAGCCATGATCCTGAGCGCTTCATTTTGGACCGTTTCAAGTGCGCTGGCCTGTGTTGCTGAAGTGAGTGAGAGGCAAGGGGCCCCATAATCAATGAGGGAACGGATCGCCTGCACGTAGAAAGTACGGAGGACATCATAATTGGTTCCTTCCTGAAAGCCTGTCATGATTCTAAGGATTCGGATCCTGGATTTTGCCCGTTCCTTAGTAGCGGCCACGTGTTTCTTGAAGGTCAGCTGGGAGTCTAGCCAGATGCCGAGGTAGGGGAAGCTGTTAACCCAGTTTATGTTGGTATCCTGGAGCTTTAGGGGGGAACGTGGTGTCTGGGAGCCAAAGTGAACGGCCTTGGTTTTGGTAGTTTTTATTTTCAACCCAAGTTCGACGCAACTGTTGCCGACGGGGGTAATACCCCGTCTGTGCGTTCTGAGCGTGCCATGGTCCGGTTGGTTATCAGGGCCAGGTAAACCGCCATAGCCCAGGATTTTGGGTGCATTGCACCGGGGGAAGCAAAAACCAGGTCTTCCACCAGGTTTGTTAAAGAAAAACGGCTTAAAATGCTCCCCTGGGGGCTGCCGGCCGTTTTCAAAGGTGGCGAGGTCGGATAGGGTGCCCCTGAAAAGGTACGCTGCTTCCTCTCGCTCAAGAAAGTCCTGGGTCCACCTCAAAGTCTGCCTTGAACCTTTCTCAGCTAGAGATGCGAGGATGACCGGGCCACTTGCCATTTCAAAACGTTTCTCCAGGTCCTTTGAAGTCACCACGGCTTTCCTGTCAGGATGGTTGAGAGATCTCTGTGATCCAGTCCAGTGGCCTTGTTGGAAGTGAGGCATTTTAATGTGGTGGTGTAGCTGCCTTTACCTGCCATGGAAGTCGTGTGAGGATTCTTGTCTTCAGCGTTTTGCCAAGGCAGCGGGGGGGAAAGTTGGGGGTGATTGGGGTGGGTCTCTGGGCTTGGGAATGGGAACAATGACGCCTGCTTCCACGCCGGGGGGAGTCTGCCTGTGGCGAAGGAAATGTTGATGAGGGTAAGCAGTTCCTCGTGTGCGGGACCCAGCCTTCTGATCATGCTCGTCTTGGGAGGACGCGGTGGGGGTGGTTAGCGTCTTCTCGATGGCGTTTCTCGAGGGACCCGAGTTCGTCACCCGAGAAACCCCAAAATCCTTTCTGCTCCGTCGTGAGTGGCCAAAGGGAACACCACACCCATGCCCTGCCATAAAACTCCCCTTTGTTGCGAGTGCATCGGAGGACACAGGGTGGGATAGAGCCTCTAATCACAGGCTCACTATCAAAAGAATCCTGCCTGGTCACACGGGGGGGGCAACCATCACAGGCCCTCAAGGAACCTCCAGAGTTCCCATCCGGGGCCCGGGGGTCATCACTGCCACGGGCCGTTTATAGGCACAAATGTAAAAAAAAAAAAAAAAAAAAAAAAAAAAAAATGCTGTAAGTGATCTTGTCAGCACCTGCCCCGTGGTCCTTGGCGTGTCTTAAAGGGTATCTCGCAGTTCTTTATGGTGAAAGGGGAACGTCCGTAGGAGCTGCCTCGAGGCAGGAAACGCTAAGGGCGGCTATTCTGGCTGGAAAAAAGGCGTCGCTGAGTGTCTTGACAGCTTGGGCTTTGTTTTTTGTTGTGCTGCTTTAGGTGGCGAAGGATTGCACGAGGCGGTTAGCTTCATCGGCGGCGGGGTTGGGGTGAATGGCCTGTCGGACGGAGGCTTTTCCCGATATCATGTGGATCTTTTTTCCACATGGCTGAGAGGTTGGAGCTGGGGTTGATGAAGGAGCACCATTCGAGCCTTTTTTTGCGTTTTGATATTGCCGCGTAGCTTCCCTTTCTATCCTGATGGCTGCTCGTAAGAGTTTTTCTGGTTTCTTCTGTGTTGTGGCGCTTGTTTAGCTTTCTGGCTTGGTTAATTCTGTGGTTGTACTCCCGGGCCCTCAGCGTTGGTAGTACCATCGATCTTTGTGAAGGACTAGACCGGGCTTAGTGAGCGGGATAGCATGTTGGCAGCTTCGTGAAAACCCGCCGTAAAGGCGGTCTTGGGCCCTCTTCAGGGAGTCAGGGGTGGGGGTTGAGGCTTAGGATATTGGCAATCGAACGTTCAAAGGTGTGCCAGTTGGCCCGGTTTTTAAATTCCTTTGGTGGAGGTGTGGGGTCGTGTCAGTTTCCGGTTTTGGAGTGTTGTGCAGGAGGCAAAGTGGTCGCTGGCTAGGTGTGGGTGAAGTTCCCATGTGGCGTCGCGGTTTAGGTCCTGCGAGACAAATGATAGGTCTAGGTCACCCCCGGCGAGTTTTGTGGGCTCCCCTTTTTGTTGAGAAGGGAAATTGCCTCTGGCACGTTCGTCATGGCCTCAGCAATGTGTGTGCCCGCTCCTGTTCGTTCTCCCGCGTGAACCGAGGTTCGTGATGCGCATTGAAGTCACCGCCGACGAACACGTGGGAAGTGGGGCAGAGAAAAGAACTTCCTTACGTCTAAGGTCTCATTGTGGGGCCAATTCTGTTGTATGTTGTATACAAAGGTTCGAGGTTCGGCAGTATGATCTTCACCGCGATTACCTCTACTCTGTCTGCACAGGGCGCAGGGATAGGGATAGTGTGCTTGGGATGTTGTTTTTTGACCAAGATGGACGTGCCTCGGCTCTGGGCCTTCCACTGCTGGCTGATGGTATGCTCTGTAGCCCCTGAAGTTAACCGAAGTGTGTTATCCGGAGCAGAGTCTCCTGGAGAAGGATCACCGTCCCTGCTGTTTTCTTGTGGGGTCCGCCATCAATTGGTGAAGCCTGCCGCGGACGCCGTTACGTTCCACTGCGGGATTCGGACGGACGTCCCGCTTGTTGGCGGAGAGGGCCGTGTCTCTCTCTTGCCCTGATTGCTGAGTTTTGTGAGTGCCGAGTGTTGTTGACCCATGTGTTTCCTTTGGGCCCGGGGGACGGGCGATCGGAATCCCCAGAAGTTGCTTCTCCCTGTCTATGGACGCCGACGCCGGTGTGGTCCCTGGGGGGTGGAGAGGAGCTGTCTCGGCTTGGGATGGGAGAGCTGTTCGGGGTTGGGATGGGAAAAGCTGTCTCGCTTGGGCTGGAGAGGATTGTCTCGGGTTGGGGCGGGATAGGGGTGGCTTCGGCTGGTGGAGTATGCTGGGGGACTGTAAAGGGGTGGGGGGAGGCGTGTGGCTATCACTGTCTCGGGGACGTCGTCCAGCTGCTTCTCCGGAACATCTTTGCCGAGGAGAGCCACCAGTGCCCCTGCGAAAGTCTTGAAGAGATCTTTCAGTTCGGTTTTGGTGATTGTGATCTGATCGTCTTTCGGTGCCACTTTTATCATCTGGTTCGGGATTGGGACTTCTAGACGTGTCCCAGGTTGGAGGTAACTTCCCCTCCAAACTCCTCACCCGAGAGGGAGGGGGGGAACTCGCCTGGTGTCCGCTCCGTTGGGTCGTGTTCCGGCTGCAGGAGGTGCTGTTCTCCGGCCCCAGGTCGACGTGGTTGAGAGAGCTGATCTGTGGATGTTCTGTGATGGGCGTGAATGATCTCTGGCCCCAAAGTTGACGTGGGGGGCGAGTGCTGGTCGATTTCGTCGACATAAAGAACATCTGTGGGTTGTTCTTTATGCTTCCACCAGTGTCCTTCTTACAGCGCATTGCGATTTTCCCCGCGTGGTAGTTTCCCTGCAATTTGGGCATTTGGCAGTCGTGGCGGTCCCGGCCTTGTGCTTTTTGGGTGCAATTGGCGTTGTCGTGGCTTCCTGACCCCAACCCCCCCATCGAACGGGTTTGGGTAAAACTGTTCTTGTGGTGACCGAAACGCTGGCAGTTTGTAGCACCGCAGAGGCTCCCTGCTGTAGGGGCGGGTTAGAAAATTCCCCACTTCTCGATGTTCAGGAACCCCGGCAGAGGGCCCCTGACGGTTTATCTCCACCTGCCGCGTCTGATCCCTGGTGTAGACAGTGCAGCGCTTGGCCCCCGATCGCCAGCGGGTGTCTCTCTATTGGAGCGAGTTTGGGATTAAAAAGAGGAAATTGCTCAGGATCCCCTTGGTGGTGCCCCGTCCTGTGGGTTTCAGCTGGATTTTGCTTGCCGCCCCCCTGATTCAGACTCATGATATGGTTGAAAATCTTGGTCCCGGGGGGGTGATGAGTACGTGCCCTGTCTCCAGGAATTTCATCTGCATCTTCGGACCGTTGAGAGACTTCTCGATGGCTTCCGCCAGGTCCAGGGCTGAGGGGAAGCCTTCGGTGGGGAACTATAATCTTTGGAAGTGAAGGGGGGCGGTGGTGGTGGGTGAAGGTTGTTGACTGGAACTGGGTGCTGGGAGCTGGAGGGAATGGGGAGAGAAGAGTTGGTAGTGGGAACAGGAAGCTTGTTCTTGGCTGCGCAGGTGCCGTTTCTTCTTGTTGTTTTGTTCGGTCCATGTTCCTTGTGATCAGCAGATCCTCTTGGTCAGCAGACTCTTCTGGGGCCAAGACGTCGGCGGGATCGCTAAGATGGTGGCAAACACGTCCGTGTTGGGTAGTGTTTCATTTGCTGCGGTTTGGAAAGGCTGATCCCGTGGGTCTCGTAGTGACCCTTGACTTCTGTCCGCGCTCAAGGGTCGTCGTGGAGTGCTTGCTACAAGTACTCCCGTGGAAGCTAGTCTGGTGAAGGTATCAGTCGCCTTGAGACGTACCATGGTGGCAGCGACGTGGTATAGAAAGTCAAAAGTCTTGAAGAGACAGCAATGTGTGGTGATGATACCTACAGGGGATGGGGTTGCTGCAGGCGTCCCGCCTGCTAAAAGAAAGTCGTAGACACCCCCCCCCTGCCCTGTGAAGGTCCTTGCCTAGCCCTATCGAGAGTTCTGCACGGGTGCAGCAGTGTTTGCTTGGAGCAGCTATAGAAGAGCTGCTCAAAAAAATAAGCGTTTGACTTTACGTGGCCCCGCAACTGAGGTGGACCGCACGATCACG
>JACEEZ010020722.1:110000-122500 GCA_016584305.1 Chionoecetes opilio | reverse complement strand
CCCTTACCTGTGTTTTCGTCGGTATGATACATCAGGTTATTAGCTTCACAACTGTTCATTGGTTTGATTTAATCTTATGAACCCACGAGGGTGAATCATTTTCTGTTTTAACTTTCAGTACGTGGACCACCACTGCCTGTTCAACATGCCGCATACAATCATATCAAGTTGTGGCATTGAAAATTTTGTTTACGATCCTAACTTCATTTACACTACACATAAAAAATGCCGATGGAACCAAGCAATACTGCCGATGTGAGGTTACTGCATACAAGGTTCATGTTCACACAACTGTTGGGGATGAGACCTTCACTATCTTGAAAAGTGTGAACGAGCACAATCATTCTACAATTGCTGCGGTTGTGTAGGCGAAGGAGACCATGGTCGAGTTGAAAGCGGTTGCTACTTCCACCAAAGAATCCTCTTGTGCTTTGGTGTCTAATGTTTTGTCAAAATTGGATGAACATTCACTGGGTTATGTGCCGTCTTCTTCTACTATGAGCCGCTACATGCGGCAATGGTGACAGGACGCACAACAAGATCCTCCAATTCCCCAGACTCGCATAAGTTATTATAGATATTCTAGTTCAGAATCTAGTATATACTTGATTTTTTAGAGGAATTTTAAGTGATAAAAATTAAGCTCTCTAGATACATGCTGCAGTAATGGAGCTTCGTAACACTACCAAAACAATACAGCCAGGGGGACGAATCACCCTAGGGAAGAGGCTCTCAAACTTTTTGGCCTGCGACCCCTACAAATAATTTTGAAAGGCTTGCGCATACCCCCCATACCCTTACCAAAAGCATTTGACATTCTGACACATTTTCATTCCTCTCTCTCTCTCTCCGTCTTCTCTCTCTCTTCTCTCTCTCTCTCTCTCTCTCTCTCTCTCTCTCCTCTCTCTCTCTCTCTCTCTCTCTCTCTCTCTCTCTCTCTCTCTCTCTCGCTCTCTCTCTCTCTCTCTCTCTCTCTCTCCTCTCTCTCTCTCTCTCTCTCTCTCTCTCTCTCTCTCTCTCTCTCTCTCTCTCTCGCCTCTCTCTCTCTCTCGTCTCTCTCTCTCTCTCTCTCTCCTCTCTCTCTCTCTCTCTCTCTCTCTCTCTCTCTCTCTCTCTCTCTCTCTCTCTCTCTCTCTCCTCTCTCTCTCTCTCTCTCTCTCTCTCTCTCTCTCTCTCTCTCTCTCTCTCTCTCTCTCTCTCTCTCTCTCTCTCTCTCTTTCACACACACACACACACACACACACACACACACACACACACACAACACACACACACACACACACACACAAACATACACGTACCTACACTTCGGTAGAGTCTTATTGCTCCGTATCATAACATTCTAAGTATAATATATTCGGTAAAACATTATGAATATTTCAATGATACCGTAATCAGTGCAATCTATATCCTATATTCTTGATTTAGACGCATCGAAAACATAAGTCTTAAGGCGTATTTTGTGCGGGTAAATTTTAGTAAAATTTTACTCTTTTAAGCTCCGCCCCTGCTTACCATCACAAAATACGATTGTAGCGCTGCCAAAACACTTGCTAGATGTTGCCGGGAGTGAAAGTGTCGTACACTTCATTACCTCTTACAGAGGCTCAAGGAATATCGTTAAGGTTGACATTATTGAAGGCACAGCAAAGAGTAGTAGCGTGATTGTCAGTATTACACATCGATATATAATTATTTTGAGCTCTTAGAAAGGCGATAGCATCGTTTTCTAACTTATAGAATATAGATGGACTTGATATCAAACTGAAATGTTTAGGGGGCTATGAAAATGTTATTTGAATATTTATTTGCCACACAGCCATTTCACGATGTGCGTCGAGGATGTTTAATGCTTTCATGGACACGTGTGTACGCACCTACATCTACGTTTCCTTATATACCAATTATTCTTTGCCTAAAGCTCGATGAATGCTGGTTGTGATTCATCCCCCAGTGCATCTCGCCCATCGCACCTCTTATGTTGATAGTATTCGCGTATTAACGCAGTAATATGCCTCCTTCTTCACGACATGAGTGTTGTGGATAGCTACCAGGATATATGTGACTGTGGGAGGACGCAGTATCTTCCTATTCCTCATGAATATTGACTTAAATGCACGTGGGAGAGCGAGGCTCAGCGAGCTCCATACTGTGGCAGAGCTGAATCAGACTAAGGAAATGTTCGTATTCATTGCCTGCGATAGGGCTTCTAAGAGACTCTCTTTTGTGTGATATGACATATGTACCTAATATATTACATTTCTATTGCAATTGTAATATCACTCATAAATATATTTAAGTATTTGATTATATTATAGCAAACATACAACAATTTTGCCGCTCTAGCCACGAACATCAACGGAGATTCAGACGGTATGTATGGATGACGAGTATGCGGACAAGATTTCAGATGTCGCTGCAGGATTTAATTATTCATGAGCTCCTACTTCCATATGTAGCTGTATACATGCCATCAAAGTATCATATCTACACCTAACTGCAAACAGTATTATTTGTATATGATCTTCATGTTATGAATACTGAATGAGATGATAAAAATAATTAATGGAAAACATAAACTTTTACGGGGTCATGTCAGATAAGAATGTATGGTACGCCCGCTCTGATTCGCCAGGACCTTGAAGGCTCCATCCACACCCAAAAGAGTAAAACTTTATACTTTCTGAGAGGCGAGAAGTAACTCATATCCACCAGTAGTGCACTCAAAGGAGTAAAATAAAAGTGGGAGGAGCTACAAAGTGTATAATTTTATTCTTTCCTTGACCATACAAAATACGCCATGCCGATGTAGGATGAGGGGAGGACTTCACAGTTTCCTCTTTGTGAAGTCCTCCTCTCATCCTACATCGGCATGACGACAATGAAGCTGTCTCGACGTCTTACTAGCCACCTAACTTCCGGAGCCCCAAAAAGTCACCTATTAGAAAAACATGGCATCATCATCACAAGAACATTTTTAGAAGAAAATACAGAATTGGTCGACATGTGTGCAGATGTGCGGCGACTTCCAATTCTAGAAGAACTGTACATAAAAGACATCAATCCCAAGCTTAACGTACAGGCAAACGACCTACAAGCTCTACCAAGCATGAATAGAACAAAGGCTAATAACAGCCTACTCACAGAGAAACAAAGCAAAGAGTCAACAACCAATAACCATTGCCCACTCACGGAGACAAAAATCAACGAGAAGCAGAAGTTATCTACCAATCAGCGCCGCCCACTAGCGCGTGCGGCAGTCAGACTTCATCAATAAATAGCGCTTCACGCCACAATTAAATCATGCTCACCTCTACAACTGAGGAGAAAACATCTTCTACATGCTGCTGAAGAAGGGTTCTTAGACCCGAAATCGCGATACAGCAATGACAAGCTACGGCGAAGTCATACAATTGATTTCTAAAGAGAATAAGACACTCTTAAGACAAAGAGAAAATATCTTGAAAAAGACAGTAAACGTTGAACTAGCTATCACTTTTAACGAGATAATATATAAATATATATATATATATAATATATATATATATATATATATATATATATATATATATATATATATATATATATATATATATATATATATATTATATGTATATATATATATATGTATATATATATATATATGTAAATATATATATATATATAATATATATATATATATATATATATATTTTATATATATATATATATATATATATATATATTACATCTTGGCCGATAGAGCCTGTAGGCAGTGACCTCCACTGGTAGGCCAAGGAGGTTCACTCGAGGACAGTGATGGTTGGCCCTCGCCCGTGGTGGCGCAAGCAGGATTTGTATAGTGACGCCTGTAATTAGAGGTTCATGCCGCCCCTCTGTTTACTCCGATGCACTCGCAATCGTAGGTAAATTTAATGGACAGCATGTTGGTGTTCTTAGGCCACTCGAAAGATTTTAATTGTATTTTGGTATGTATATATATATATATATATATATATATATATATATATATATATATATATATATATATATATATATATTATATATATATATATATATATATATATATATATATATATATATATATATATATATATATATATATATATATATATAAATATCCGTAGAAAATATAAACACTTGACAACGTGAAAAGTTGGAACTCGCGCCGACGGGGACGAGAGATCCGGTAAACGAGAGTATCATAAATCGTAAAAAATGGGTGATGAAAAGCTAGCTAGCCAATGTTTTGATGTTGCGCTATGCTCAGTTCATCGTACTTCACATCAATATAGCATATATTGTGAATCCATTTTTATTCAAATGGTACATGAAAACAAAATACCACAACATTATACAACATTATTTTCGAGTTAAATATCCCTAACAAAATGCAACATCTACTTTACCGCCCTCTAACTGACAGAGGGCGTCTACAAATTGTGTCTTCATAATCAAAGACGGCTGGCGAGTTGTTGAAAGAAGATATTCGGTATTTCTCTCTTGTTATGTGTACGTCTATTCGATTACTTGTCTTGATTTGTCTCTGTACCAACCCATCTTATCTCTCTCTCTCTCCTCTTCTCCTCTCTCTCTCTCTCTCTCTCTCTCTCTCTCTTCTCTCCTCTCTCTCTCTCTCTTCTCTCTCTCTCTCTCTCTCTCTCTCTCTCTCTCTCTCTCTCTCTCTCTCTCTCTCTCTCTCTCTCTCTCTCTCTCTCTCTCTCTCTCTCTCTCTCTCTCTCTCTCTCTCTCTCTCTCTCTCTCTCTCTCTCTCTCCTCTCTCTCTCTCTCTCTCTCTCTTCTCTCTCTCTCTCTCTCTCTCTCTCTCTCTCTCTCTCTCTCTCTCTCTCTCTCTCTCTCTCTCTCTCTCTCTCTCTCTCTCTCTTTTCCTCTCTCTCTCTCTCTCTCTCTCTCTCTCTCTCCTCTCTCTCTCTCTTCTCTCTCCTCTCTCTCTCTCTCTCTCTCTCTCTCTCTCTCTCTCTCCTCTCTCTCTCTCTCTCTCTCTCTCTCTGTGTGAAGTAAGTTGATAATCTTTGTTTCATCTTCACTCTCACCACGTTATTCTTAATATTCTTACCATCGTGTTCTTCTTTACCACAAATTCTTCTTTTTCTCCTAATTTTTCTCCTCAAACTCCTCTTTCTTCCACCTGCACCGACGCGTCTGGCTACCCGTTATCTTACGGGTTGTGAGTTGGAAGCGGGGGATGGAAGGACGGTGAGGCAGGAGACTTCTCGAGGTTGAGTATTTATAGGTATGCATAAAAGATGTTGGTGGAGGAGCCTGGAGAGGAGCATTGAAGAAGGGGAAAGCCATGGAAAGCAAAAGGTACAAAACTGAGAGAAAGTGAGTGTGAGGGAATTTTATTGAGTGTGGTGTAATTTATAGATACTGTTGAGATAAATTAAATTTGGCTTAGTTAGACATTCATTATTGTCAGCCAAATAACCTTATCATGGACATGACTACTTGTCAAATAAGTTGAACATAGTAAAAAAATGATGACCGCAAAACTCTATATTGACTGTACCTGAAATGAGTACAATTCACACTCTAACTTTACCAATTTTGTTAAATTATTCGACATACCTAAAATGAAGCTTGTAATTATTTTCCATCATGTCGCAGTGAACGGGTCAATATTGAGATATATCTCACAAGGTAACCCTCATCCATATGACGGTCGTGTCACTGATAACTACTTGGTTCTGTGTTAAAGTCGCCAATAATATGTGAAGGAAGAATGGAGTCTGTAGGACTGTAAGAGTATGTATCATGGTTTGATTTTTGAGTGACCGATAACTGGAGCCAATGGAAGGAAATTTGATCATTTAATGAGGCTGATACACGCGAAAAGTGATGTATTTCTCTGAAGCATTAATGTTCCGTAACATGGATGGCGACACCTCGCAGCTATCTTGTCTTGGAATGTCTTGCAAGAGACCTAAGTCTCAGGTGTTATACTTTATGGGCGGCAGCTAAGCTTGTAAACGGTCCGAGGGTGACATGTGGAACTTCCATAAGCGTGAGAAGGATGCTGTGGAGTACAAAATAGAGCAAAAGAAATCATGGATAAATAATGTACCTGCAAACCGCACGCCACGTGTCGAGGAAGGTATCACAGAGGGACCGGCAGCTCATCCTGCTACTGCTGCGTCCAGGACTATTCTGAATCTTACATCTATATTTGTTCTCTTCCAAGATGTGTGAGGACGATACACAAACGTGGTGGCATCATGAGGACACGCAGATCAGTTCAGGGTTAACTAATTCCTCCAAGAATCAACTTCATGGTGTCTGTGATATGATTTGTGGAAGATAGTGAAAGCTCAAGCTGAGGAGGTGTATCCAAAGAGTTGCCACAAGGCGCTGGGAAAGAAAATAGTCACGCAGTGTGCCCAGCGAGTCCCTTTTGCCTGACACGAGAAAAAACAAAATACTAGCCAATACACGGTGACACAAATAGATATATTCGCAGATAAACGAGATGCATTCTTTTTTCAGGTAGATCGCAATGTCTCACAAGCATGTAGAGACTTAAGTGCCTGTCAGAGTGACGCTAAAGTTAATGATATAGAGCCGTATAGGAACCGAGCGATAAGAGGTCAGTAAGGCTTTGGTGAGGTAACAAGAACAGCCAAATATCACGTTGCTCTCCAGTGATGGTGTGTGTGCGTTAAGAAGTGGAAACTGTGGTAACAAAATGTGATATAAGCAGTGTGAGGAGGTTTTTTTCAAGAGAGTGAAAAACAACTCTCTCCCGACCCTCCTCTGCCAGCCTCCCGCCCCATCCCTCTACGAAACTGACCTCACCTCTAACGCACCCCCCTAACACCCTACCCCCTCGCAACATAACCAAAAGATGGAGATGAGAGCTACCTGACGGATACTACGACCGCAATCTATCAAGTATGAGGGCGCCATCCACCCGGCTGCTTCGCCGAATACTCATAGGGTAGGTGCTAAGAACCGGTTTTTTGACGGCTGTTAAACCTTTCGCCACATAGCCACACATGCAACATCTTTGAAATGTTTCCCACATGTACTGTTAGTCCCAGGAAGTTCGTTTCCGGTGAAGATAGTTGATATATGTCGTGACTCCTAGAAGCTCTGGTGTGGGCGCGGCGCTTCCGTCACGCGAAAATATGAGTGCTGAAATAAAGTTTAGGCCAACAGGATGACATTTAAAGTGACCGATTTGAATAAAAACATGAATATTGCTGATACTTACTGAGGTCAAGTGGTATAATAGCTTGCGGTTTCTATTTTTGTATGTGAATGTTTGTTTATTTGTGTTTCAACTTCTCGAAACACAAATACGTGGGTATTTCACTAAACTCTCACTTTTGGCCACAAAATGTCGCACTTTTCTCTGTCCATGGGCAGAGAAGAGTGCGTATGTTGTTACCTCTCGAGTTGTCAAGTTCTCGAGGAAGTTCATTAGAAATCCCTTCTATCGCAATCCTTTACTTTTCTGAACAATAAATTTTGAGAAAAGTAAACATGGTAAAAAGTGGGAGTAGAAAATATATCAGGTGCATATAATGGTGCTGCTGGAATGAGTTATATGACATGAATCCTTCTCTACCGGTAGAATTGGCAGGAGTGAGATGGAGGCATTTCCTACCTGTGCTGTTATCTCATTTGGGCATTTCAAAAACAGCGCTTCTAAATAACAGCACGTCTCGAAATGTTTAGTTCGTCGATTTATTCAAAAACTTACACACAAAAATGACGTCAATATTCGATATTACGTCTTTTTTTAAACACAATGAACGAATTTAGATTCTAATTGAAACTAGTGTGCTACTTGCTGTCAGTTTAAGGATATACAGTCTCCACGTACGGATAATCACAAAACTCTTGTATAATATGTAGTTCAATTATGTTTAAAAATGAAGCTCGCAACGTGAGAGAAAGAAAAATGACCTCTACATGCGTGTGTATGTGTGTGTGTGTGTGTGTGTGTGTATGTGTATGTGTGTGTGGTGTGTGTGTGTGTGTGTGTGTGTGTGTGTGTGTGTGTGTGTGTGCGTGTGTGTGTGTGTGTGTGTGTGTGTGTGTGATTATATATATATATATATATATATATAATATATATATATATATATATATATATATATATATATATATATATATATATATATATATATATATGTATTTTTTTTCTTTCTTTTTTTACATAACAAAAGACTGGACAAAGGCACAACCAAAAGAGGTAACACAAAGCCCGCTTAGTTGCCAGTCCCTGTAAAGAAGACAGTAAGAGAATAAACAAAACAAAAAGAGGGGTGGGCCAATTTAGTTCGGGAGATGTCTTGTTACTCTTCTCTTGAAAAGGTTTAAGTCATAGGAAAGTGGAAAAATAGAAACAGGAAGATAATTCCAGAGTTTACCAGTGAAAGAGATGAAAGAGTAAAAATACTGATTAACTCTTGCATTAGGAAGATGGACATAATAGGGATGAGAATGAGTAGAAAGTCTTGTGCAGCGAGGTCGCGGGAGGGGGGGAGCCATGCAGTTAGCAATTTCAGAAGAGCGGTGAGCATGAAAATAACGGTAGAAGATAGCAAGAGAAGCAACATTGCGGCGGTGATTTAAAGATTGAAGACAGTCAGTCAGAATAGGGGAGTTGATGAGACGAAAAGCTTTTGACTCAACCCTGTTTAGGAGAGCTGTATGAGTGGATCCTGCCCAAACATGTGAGACATACTCCATACATGGGCGGATAAGGCCCCTGTAAAGAGCAAGCAACTGGGAGGGAGAAAAAAAAGGACGCAGACGCCACAGAACATCTAACTTCTTAGAAGCTGTTTTAGCAAGAGATGAGATGTGAGATTTTTAGGTCAGATTTTTAGTAAAGGATAGTCCAAGAATGTGCATTGCATAAGGAGATAGTTGAGTGTCATTGAAGAAGAGGGGATAGTTATCTGGTAGGTTATGTCGAGTAGATAGGGGAAGAAATTGGGTTTTTGAGGCATTGAACAAAACAAGGGTTGCTTTGCCCTAATCAGAAATTATAGAAAGATCAGAAGTTAGGCTCTCGGTGGCATCTCTTCGTGAATCACTTAGTTTCTGTTGAGTTGGACGTCTAATAAACGACGTTGAAAAATGCAGGGTAGAATCATCAGCGTAGGAGTGGATAGGGCTTTGAGTTAGACTTAGAAGATCATTAATTAATAATAGAAAGAGAGTAGGTGATAGGACAGAAACCTGGGGAACACCACATATATATGATATATTTAGAAGAAAAACAATGTCCGTCTACAGTAGCTGGAATAGAACGGTTTGAAAGGAAACTTAAGATGAAGGTACAGAGAGAAGGATATAAACCAAATGAGGGTAGCTTGAAAATTAAAGATGTGTGCCAGACTCTATCAAAAGCTTTTGATATTTCAAGGGCAACAGCAAAAGTTTCACCGAAACCTCTAAAGGAGGATGACCAAGATTCAGTTAGGAAAGCTAGAAGATCGCCAGTAGATCGACGTTTACGGAAACCGTACTGACGATCAGATAGAAGATTGTGAGCAGATAGATGTTTAATAATCTTCTTATTAAGAATATATTCAAAAGCTTTAGAAAGGCAGGAACTCAAAGCTATAGGACGGTAGTTTGAAGGATTAGAACGGCCACCCTACTTAGGAACAGGTTGGATGTGAGCAAACTTCCAGCAAGAAGGAAAGGTGGAAGTAGATAGACAAAGACGGAAAAGTTAGACCAGGCAAGGTGCAAGCACAGAAACACAATTTTTGAGAACAATAGGAGAGACTCCGTCAGGATCGTAAGCCTTCCGAGGATTTAGGCCAGAAAGGGCAAAGAAAACATCATTACGAAGGATCTTAATGACAGGCATAATATAGTCAGAGGGTGGAGGAGAAGGAGGAACAAGCCCTTCATCAACCAGAGTGGAATTTTCAGCAAAGGTTTGAGCGAAGAGTTCAGCTTTATAAATAGATGAGACAGCTGTGGAGCCATCTGGGTGAAACATAAGAGGGAAAGATGAAGAAGTAAAAATGTTAGAGATTTTATTAGCTAGATGCCAGAAGTCACGAGAGGAATTCGTTTCAGAGACATTTTGACATTTTCTATGAATGAAGCAGTTTTTGGTAAGGTGAAGTAAAAATTTCGCATGATTACGGGCAGAAATATATAGGGCATGAGTTTCAGGAGATGGATATATATATATATATATATATATTATATATATATATATATATATATATATATATATATATATATATATATATATATTCGTGTACACATTTAGATGCCAATTACTGCGTGTTACCACCTACTATGTATGGTTCATGTGTACAGTGCTAACTTTTGCATGGTGCTTTATCATTTATCAGAAAACTAAATATATCAATGGAAAGCTAATTCAATTCTGCTTCTTTTGATTTATACTTTATGTCGAAAGTTTTCTTAAAACATTTTTAATGGCGACGAGTTTGATTAAATTTCCTGTTTATGCATATTCCTTCAGAGTCACACAATGACATTTATTTAGTGTGTTTTACTGTGTTTTATGTAATAATCTTATAGAACAAACATTACCGAAGATAACAGTATATCATTTATACTGATAAACGTATTTGGTAGGGGCACATTACTCTTGAAAGTTCCATAAACCCTAGCGATGTTATGAGAGAAAATCATCTCTGGCCGCTACCCGCGTCCCTGCCATCGGCGCTAATTTCTTATCTAATCAAACCTCACGTCTAACCTTCTATCCTGGTGGTGAGGCACGCATTTTTAACTAATTTTCTAACCTAAGCTAAGCTAGACCTAACCCCACATTTAACATATATATTATAACATTATAGCTATATAACATTATATTAGTAGAAAGATTCACTCATTGTCTAGCTGGTTTGTTTTTTAGGAGGGATAATAACGGCAAAATGAGGCCTTTTCGACAACCTTTAATGTGATCATCATTCTTAACACTTCAAAGTACATGGGTAAGGAGTACTTTTGACCTTGTACTCAATCTCAAATATCAGTTTACCGCCGTGGTAAATGATGAGTCGTGATGTCCTTCGACTTGCCGCGGTATGTTATAAGGATCATTCTTCATTCCCTATTTTCCAGAGTTGGACTCTGGAATATATCCAGAGTCCAACATCTGAAGGACATAGGCTGACAGATGAACATCATCAATCACTTTCCCAGCCATAAAGGAAAAGGTTAGTAAGCGTGAGGGTACCGCGTTTACAGGGGAAGTCTGTATTACAGGGGGACTCTGGATCTATTTCTCGTTACATTAAAAAATGCAAGAAAATAGGGAATAAAAAAAAAATCTTTATAACATACCGCGGCACAAGTGGAAGGACATCACGACTCATCATTTACCATGCCGGTAAATTGATAATTGGAATTGAGTACGAGGTCAAAAGTACTCCCTACCCATGTAATTTGTAGTCTTCAGAATGATGATCACATTAAAAGTCTTCGAAAAAAGCCTCATCTGGCCATTATCCTCCCTCCTCCAAAACAAACCGGTCAATGAGTGAATTTTTCTATTAAGTTAGAAGATTAGATGTGGGGTTAGGTTTAGTTTAAGCTAGGTTATATTGAGTTTAAAACAATGCGTGCCTCACCAGCAGGATAGCAGGTTAAACGTGAGGGTAGATTTAATAAGAAATTAACGCCGATGGTGAGGCCGCAATTTGGCGGCCAATGTTGCATAACATAGCCTCGAAATAAGTAGCGCCTTACCTCACAACCCCACCGTTCCTTACTTATTTATCATAAAATACTCTTTTATAAGTGATTAACCAGGGCGTGTGTGGTACTGTGGTTGCTGGATGTACTGGAAGAGCCAGGAGAGAAGAGAGGAAGGCATTGGAGGTACCGGAGAGAAGGGAAGAAGGCATTAGTGTAGTGATTAGTTAGTAAGAGCAAGGCATTGAGTGATCTAGTTTTGTACAAGTCTTATGTCTATTGTTAAGTGTGCTAATATGTATGACAAGGCAGGTGAAGGGATTATCTTGTTAAACACTTCCATCTCTGTCTCTCGATTCGTCTTCTTCTTGTGACCTTTAACGCTTAGTATCGCTTCATAGGTCCTCTTCAAACTTCGTCTCCTTAGTTAACAGACTTGTCAACTCTTCCCTTGTCTATTTCACCTGGGATACTAATACATTTTCATTAGTTTTGGTCTATGTGACTGAGGGCGTCAGCTGATGGTTATGTGACAGTGTTATACGGCAATCTCTTATCTCCTGTCTCCTCCAGTACCTCTAGCAACCACACTACCACACGTGTCCTGGTTAATCACTTATAAAGGAGTATTTTGTGGTAAATAAGTAAGGAACGGCGGGGGTGTCATGTAAGGCGCTACTTACTTAGAGGCGGTACCTATTTTATGCAACACCGGAATCATGTTCTTATAACATCGCTAGGGTTTATTGAACTTTCCAGAGTTAACTGCCCTCTACCAAATACGCTTATCAGTATAAATGATATACCGTTATCTTCGGAAATGTTTGTTATAT
>JACEEZ010020722.1:92500-102500 GCA_016584305.1 Chionoecetes opilio | reverse complement strand
CTCTCTCTCTCTCTCTCTCTCTCTCTCTCTCTCTCTCTCTCTCTCTCTCTCTCTCTTGTGAAGGACAAAAATATCCACCATAACAAAGGACAGACTACTTCTCGAGGACATACAAACCCTTTGCCGCAACACTGCCTCCGGGGCTCACCTGTGCTCGCAGTCACGGTAACTTCCTCAATTCAAACTGATTAGGTGAAAGTTTTCAGAAGGGTGTCAAGTGTACCGTGGTCGTTTGTGCTCATTATTTCACGTTGAACCCCTCCATTCATACACAGTCTGAATGTGCTGATAGAATAAATCTTATAGTTGTAATGTAAAAGGTTACCATTAAAATAAAGTGAAAAATTAAGTTAAACTACCTTAAGAATCTCTCCTCGTAATATCAGAGTGTATAACTTACGCACCTAAAAAGCATGTATTTCTTTTTCAAGGTCTTAATGTCTTCTAAGAAATCCGTACCTCAGTTTTGAGTAATGAAACCACGACTGAACTCGTGAATTCTTGAGAAAGATTATGGGGCGGGGCGGCTTTACAAGGGGTTAGACGAGTTGTGACGGGAGCAATAGTCAAGGGCGGACCCAAGGACGGGACTTGCGGCACCCAAAAAAAATAACAGCCACGGTAATCCTTGGGAAAGACAGCACATAGTGATTCTTACGGTGTTATAGCCTGCTCAAGGTTCACATTACCTTCAAGGGCTGCAAAATCTATGTTTTTGAGGAACTGCCTTCAGCATATTTGTCACGATGACGAGATGTTTAAAGCCTCCATCCTGGGGTTTGGTTGGCGTCAGTGTTGCTTTTTTCCTGGCAATTATGGGTGTGTCCTTGCGTTGTTCCATGGACCATGATTTTGTTCACTGTCCATGTAAGTACTGTTATGTAAGGGTAAATAATCCTTGCTCAACAATGCTATACTTTTCAATCTCAAGTGATGCATAAGTTAGAACATCATATTTTATTCACAGCGTTCTGTCTAGTTATATCCGAACCACGCCACACCCTGTCCTTCCCATCCTCCTTGCCTCGCTTACTAATCTTTTTATATACATGTTTTTCTACCTTAAATTTTCCATATTTTCATTTCTTGTGACAGTATTAAGAAAAAGTCTAGTCTAGCGAACATGCAGTTACGAATTTATGTGCGATTTTACTTCAGTGCTCGATTCCACGTATCAAATATAACACCTGTACCAACAGTGTTTTCCACATGATACCTGTAACGCCAGTGATTTTTCTCCTGCGGTCTAAGACTCAAGAAATGTCACCTTTCACTTTTCGTAGCAATGTAGTGGCAGAGAAACGATCATCTCACGTGTTAAGTGCGAGGTTTCGCGAATCAACATCGCTTTCGTGGTTAATATAGGTTTTTTTTATCAACTTTGACCGTTGCTGGTATACTGACAGTTGAAATTGATAATAAGATATTGCAATAGATATAGAGATTAATGAACACATATGAAAAATAAATTAATGAATTAACTAAATGTATTGATAAATATATAAATAGGTGACAATGTAAATATATGTTCATACGCAGCAATTATAAATAAGCATGATTGATATATTTAAATTTAGGAAGGAAGAATATATCGATATGCAAATAATTAATAAAAAACACATTATATCATCAAAGTTTCTTGCAACAAAACCAATAACAGCTGATAGATAGCAAGTATCACCAACATTCACACCTGCAGTTCCATCACCAAATATTCCCACTCACCCAATATCACTACAATCACCATCACCACTACTTCCCCTATCACCTGCACTTTCACTACTATAATTACCGAACAACTACCAACACACCACAATCATAACCACCAATGTCACTTGGGTCTTGAGTCAGATGTGATGCCAAGAAACAGGTTTGTCACAGGTTTGCATCTTATTACTTGTAACAAGACCATGTGAGGAGAGTGCGTCTTTTGAAGTATTCATGAAAAGTAATTAATTAAAATTATTAGTTTGAGAGTTTACATAGTGCATAGCTACATAGTACAAAAGTATCATATTTGGAGGTTGTTGTGTTTTTGTTATTGCCGGTATTGGTGGTGGTGGTATTAGTGGTCGTGGTGGCGTTGATATGTGTGTGTGTGTGTGTGTGTGTGGTATTAGTGGTCGTGGTGGCGTTGATATGTGTGTGTGTGTGTGTGTGTGTGTGTGTGTGTGTGTGTGTGTGTGTGTGTGTGTGTGTGTGTGTGTGTGTGTGTGTGTCATTCCTTCACCCATGATCTTTTCCACCCTAGACGGACTCGCGATCGCCAGTTTCACCCTCCCTGAGAGAGCTTGGAGCTCATTATGACCGATCTAAGGGTAATGCTGAGACCTCACACACCACACACACCCACCCTCTTGCTCAAGGGGGACAGTAACCGCCCGAATATGTCAGTGAAAAATCCCCGGGTGCCAATGAAAAATCCACGTGTGTGTGTGTGTGTGTGTGTGTGTGTGTGTGTGTGTGTGTATTCACTCACGGTCTTGTCCACGTGAGCTGGACTCGCGATCGCCAGTTTTACCGTCCAGGAGAGAGCTTGGAGCTCGTATGATCGATCTTAGGGTAATGCTGGAAACTTGTCACCACACACACACACATCCCATTGCTCAAGGGGAAAGTAACCGCCAGAATTTCTCATTGGAAAATCCCGAGGAATAATCGGGGCCGGGGATGGAACGCCCGACCACAGAATGGCATGTGACGCTCAAAGCAATTTTTTTTTTTTCATTTTTTTTTCATTTTTTTTTTTTTTTTTTTTTTTTGTGTCAGAGGTGGGCACCTCGGAAGTAAATCCACTTCCGCAAACGCACTTCCGCATAGCCTAATCATTACTTTCCACAACCGCAAGTCCGCAAATTTCTTGAAGTTTGCATTTCCGCAAGCGCAAGTCTGCACATCCGCAAACCAATTACGTGATATTTTCCCTTCATAAAGTGCAATGATATAGGTAAAGCACTTTGTAGTAGTAAATTTATATACTTTTACTAAATCACTTTTGTCAATTATAACATATCAGTAATTTTTTTCATACATACCCGTCAGCGCCCCACAAATGTTATAGTTCATATTTCACTTCCCCGTCATTGTGGTGACTCCTCACTCATTTGATCAACTCAAGTGCATACTTAGGGGTTAAAAATTGGTACACATACACTACATTCCAAATTATATTTCGTTGATATAATATCAGGCCTTAAACCTCAGACTCCTCATTCAGAGTCCTCTGGTGATTATTTCATCTTGAGCTGGTCCATGTTCCCCTTCATAAAGACCAATCTCACAAAATTATCGGAGGTCAGACTCGCTCTTTTGGCCTTCATGACGTCTGACCCATGGGGGGAGAACAGTCTTTCCACGGCTGCAGAGTGGAGTATGGACGTGTTATACTTTACAAACACATCTACCAGGCGACACGGGAAAGGGTGGGGAACATGGCCGCTTCAGCAGCATGATCTTCTGCTTCTCTGAACACCAACTCTCAAGATCTTTCCCCATCTTGTTGGAGAGGCGGGCGAGTTGGTGCCCTCTGTAGCTGTGGTTCCTGGGGTCCTCAAACCCTGGAAATAATGAATGCATTTGTAATATAAGATGTACCCTTATTTTTTTAAGTATTGGGAGTAAGACAATAATATACTGTTACTTAAGGATAAAAAGTGCATCGATTTCTAGAAGATAATATTATTGCACTGGAATTATGAATATTACAATATGTTATCTGCATGACACTCAAGATTGGTAATATATTGACTTGGAGTGATGAACTAACTGTCACTGAACTGGAGATGCAGTAAATCACGATAAAATCAATGTCTCACCTTGAAAAAATATCATCCATATCTTCTTCTGGACTGCTGCTTTCTGAGGTATCCAATACAGCCTGATCCATGATCTCGAAAAACAGCCTCGATTTTACGACATACTCTTTCTCAGGGCTGAGAAGGCGGACCACAGGCAGCTTGAAGAGGGGGTGGATTGTTGTGGCCATCAGAAAGTCCATGTTATCAAAGAGGGAGAGGAAACTAGCTTTGAAACTCTTGGGTCTCTTATCGCTAAGAGGGTTCTCCAGGAGGTACTCCAAAAATGGTAGGGCAGATTTGAATGGCTTAGCCTTCAACGCCCGGAGGCTGTCCCAGGGTACATAATTATAAGGTAGGAAGCAGGACCCCCATGTAGGCCTCTCTTTCTATTTGGAGTTTGTCGAGGAGGGTCACCACTGGCTTCATCACAGTGAGGTACTCGTTGATAATATTTTTATCAACCTGGTTGAAGGTTGATATGCCATTTTACATGCAGCTCACGTTGATCTGAGTTAGCTCCGTTACGAATACTTCACTGAGGACCTACATGTAGGCATAGAGGGAGTTCCAGGGAGTGATATTTGGGGTCCTCAGGTTTCTGCCCACCTCCCTCTGATGTTGGCTGCAGTAGTTGGCTTTCGGTACTGCTTGTGCCACACAACCTGGGACTTCTCTTTCAATTAAGAATACAATTGCTTTTTTCTAAACTACGTTTATGATATTTAGATATAAAATAATCACACAATTTAACGTATAAAATTAACTTAGTTATGTATTGACAAGTTGTTGATAAATGTCAAGCCAATATTATTAGAGGTTTCTGTTCTACTTTATAGAGGCTGTGGTGAGGCGACAGGTTTCTGCGCTTCTGTGAAGGAAGTTTGCGACGCCGCCTCCGTACCCGCACAAAACCTTGCTCACCCTCATCAGGATGGCAAGCGGGACCTTGCAGGGGTGAGGTCGGCGCGAGGTGACCTGGCAAACTTTAGTGTCCCGTGCGTATCCTCCTCGCGCTCTGTTACAGTGGGGAGAGCCGAAGAGAAAGGCAGCGCCTGATAACGTGGGTGTGTAGCAGGGGGAGAGGCAGGCCTGCTATCCACTGGTATAGGAGAGACATCTACCCCCCTCCCCATTCCGCCTGGACCACAGTGCGGCGCACACCATTACCTCCCTTCTATGATCTTCTGCCTCATGCTGAAGAGGAACCCAGGAATATCGTTCACAGCAGTAAATAGCCGGGCCTCGGTCACTCCTGCAAGAGTAGTGGAGGGCGTAGTAGGCGCCATAGTAAACAAGGCACGGCACAAACTACCGTACTGCAGAAAACAGAGGGCAGATAATATAATTGTTGGCGCGGCACGAGGAAATATTTTTCTTTTTGACTAAATTTACATCTATTCCATTTTAACTTAGAAGGAAAAAAAACAAAGAATATAAAATAAAATATAATAACAAAATCAAAATTAAATAGATGAGCGGGCATTAGCCCGCCGCTGGAGCCGCAGCAACGGTCAGGTCACAGGTGGGCGGGGCGCGCGATCACTCCCGCTCCTTAGTAGTTGTGTTCATCGGGGAGGTGGGGCGTCACGCGCCACTTCCAACAGGAGGGGCAGGTTTTACTGAACCTGCCGCAGCACGAGGGCGGCCGTGTCCTCCAGCGGGCCGATGCGCTGCCTGAACCGCGCCGTGGCGGGGCAGGACAACAGGTAGTGGGGTAAGGGACGGCGGAACTCGTGTGGAAAGTGTTCACACTGCCGATCCTCAAACCCATCCCTCAGCTCCTCCAGGGTCCCGTAGCCAAGCCGAAGTCGGTGTAGGACGATTTCCTCGACTCGGGACAGCTGCTGGGCGGAACTTAATGGTTAGTTGTCGGTGGCTTGGGCGATCCAAGGACTGCACCAGCTAGCGATACTGCTGCTCCGCGTCACTGGCGGCAGCACGTCTGGTCAGCACCTTGGCCCTCTGGATACTGGGCAAGACGGTGAAAGGTCACCGCCGGCTGTCTGGTGGCTTCCCGGGCCGCCTCATTGGCTACCTCGTTGCCACGGAGGCCTACGTGGCTGGGCACCCAGTTGAGCCTCATGCGGCGCCCCTGTGCGGTGAGGCCCTGGATGTGGCCCAGGATGGCTGTGGTGAGCTGCACGTTGTCCACCGGTGTGCGGGGCTGCTGCAGGACCTGCAGGGCAGACATGGAGTCGGTGCGAATCACCACTACCTCTTCTTGTCGGCCCCGGGCGTGCTGTAGGGCGCGCGGTATCGCCATTAGCTCCATCTGCAGCGTGGAGCAATGGTCGGGCGTCCTCCAGAACAGCACTTCACCGCCCATGACCACCGCTGCGCCCGTCATGCCCCTCTTAGGGTCGACGGAGCCGTCTGTGTAGTAGACACCGTCTGTGTAGTAGTACCGGGGACATTGGCGTGCGCCACCGCCTGCAAGGCGTGCGGCCTCAGCTCCTCCCGCGTGCGCAACGCCTTGCTAGCTGGCAATGCGGTGATGATCACCCGGGCGGGAGGGGGCTGCCACGAAGGCGGCGCGACGTAGCTGGCAGCGGGGCGATCAGGTCCGTCCAGCAGCAGGTGAATGAGGTAGGGGAGGAGGTGGTTGGCGGCGTTTGCCACCCTCTGTAGCCTCTCGCTTTTGCGGCAAGACCCTGCATAGCCTGTCCCGCGCAGCAGACTCCCTTGCCTGGCAGAGGATCTTGGCCACCAGACAGGACAGACCACGATCTGCGAACCCTGGTGGCTATGGGCACCAACCGTGCCTCCGCCACCTGCATGACTCGGGTGTTGGTCCAGCGCCGCGCCCCAAGCATGGTCCTCATAGCCTGATTCTGGAGAACCTCCAACCTCCTCTGCTGGGTGAGTGACAGCGTGACAAGCACGGGCGCGCTGTAGTCCACCAGGGCGCGCACAGACTGCACGTAAAAGAGGCGCAGCACTGAAGACGTGGCCTCGGCGTATGTCCTGGTCATGGCCCTCATGATGTTGAGTCTGGCCTCAGACCTCTCCCTCAGGTACGTGACCTGGGTGGCGAAGGTTAGGCTCCGGTCAAGCCACACCCCGAGATTCTGGAATGAAAGGATCCAAGTCAGCCTGATGCACTATATCTGTAGAGGACAGCCCGGGGGGGTGCGGCCTTGAACACCATGGCCTTGGACTTCTCAGCCGAGATCTTGAGATCCAGTTCTCTGTACTTGCAACTGCCCAGGTGAAGTGCCAGCCTGGTCCGAACCACCTGGTCAGTGACGGAACCAGTGAAGAACTAGCCTAGTCCCCGGCCAGTGACGACCAAGACCAAGTCGTCGGCGTAGCTGAGAAATGCCGTGCCCTCACGGACTGGCAGGCTGACCAGCTCCTCCATCAGGAGGTTGAAAAGAGTGGGGCTGAGGACCCCGCCCTGCGGCGTGCCGTTCTCCAGCTCCCTTGTAGCTGGATTTGTGCCCCTGGAACCTGACCCTGGCGCGGCGGTGCTGGAGGTAATCCTCAATCCAGGCCAGGAGTCTGCCCCGCACGCCCCACCGCACCAGCTCGGCCAGGATGGCGTGGGCGTTGGCCAGCTCAAACGCCTTCTCCAGGTTGAGGAAGACGGTGACAGCAGAGCGGTTGTTAACTTGGCTCAGGAGGGCCATGACGCTATTGGAGGTGCCCACCCACGTGGTGAAGCCAACGATTTGTGGGTGGAGGACTCCCAGGCGCCACTGGAGTCAGGCCAACACCATGCTCTCCACCGTCTTGGCCGTGCAGCTCATAAGGGAGATGGGGCGCGGCCTTGTGGGTTTCCTAGGCTTAGGGATGGGCTGGATGTCAGCCTCTTTTCACGCAGAGGGCAAGCGGCCAGCCAGCCAGGAGGAGTTGATCAGGGCCAGGAGCGCCGCCACCCCGGCCGCCACAGCGTGGGCCAGCATGGAATAGGATTCACCGTCAGCACCCGGAGCGGTGTCCCGTCCCTTCTTGGCTCTTACCAGCTCCGTGGGAGTGAAAGGCTGGTCCGTGGCGTCGGGGCGAACGCGCAAGGTGCCGATGATAGCCTCACGCACCGGTCTGAGCTGAACCTGTAGCCGCTAGACCCGGGCGGGGAGTTGGTCGCTGCTACCCCTCGAGGCAGACATCTCCACCAGGCAATCGGCCTCCTGTAGGGGCTGGGGGTGGGCAGAAGGGCGGTGAGGTCTCTTGCCAGAGGCAGTCCTCACCTTGCCCCACAGGTCGGCCAGCTTGGTGTACCGGTTAAAGCTGGCGCACCACTCGAGCCACTTGGCCTCCCTCACACGCCACGTGACCTGCCGAGCGTGCCGCACCATCTCACGCAGCAGCTCTAGATTGGTGAGCGTCGGCCGCCTGCGGTACAACTTGCGGTGGATGTTAACCAGGTGGTTCTGTTCCCGCACCTCCTGGTTGTAGAACTATCAGTTTTGGTTGTACCGGCGGCCAGGGACCTTCCTTGGTATGGCCGACTCCACCGCCCTCTCTATGGCTGCCGTCAGGTCGCGCTCCCGCTCATCCAGGTCCTCCGGCGGCTCGTAGGTGGTCCACCACTCGTCCAGGATGGTCTGAAACAATGACGAGTCCGCCCGCTGTATAAAATGTATATTTCACCGCGGCGGGGGCAGCTGCGGCAGCGGCCGGGCGACCTGCAGTATGTTGGCGACTGCATAGTGGTCGCTGGTCATAGTGGGGTGGACCCGCCAGGAAGTGGCCGGTGCCAGGTCACTGGAGACTAAGGTGAGGTCCAGCCTGCTACTCCGGACGTGGGTGGGCTCCCCGGTGTTAAGGAGGACAATGTCCAGCACCTCCTCCAGCACCGCGGCCAGGTGGCGGCCCGCAGGGTTGGTGGGGGAGACAGACTGCAACATCGGGTTGTGAGCATTGAGGTCGCCACCCACCAGGACGCTGCTGTGTGTGGCGAGGGAGAGCAATTCATCGGCCTCCAGCTGCCTCCTTCAGCTGCTGTATACGTTGTACACAGTCAACGGGAGGTCGGGAAGCTCCAGCTGCACTGCCATCACCTCCATGCCCTCGCCACATTGCATAGGGTCCGCTATCCTGCGGAGCGGGAGACTGCTGTGCAACACCACCATGCAGCCACACATCCTCGCCACACGGGAGGGAGTGCACCAAGTAGCCCGCTATCCTCCACGTACTCCGGTGTCAGCGTCTCTTGCAGGAGAACGAGGTCAAGGTCCTCAAATACTATGACCTGGATGATCTCAGGTCTCTTGGCACGTAGCCCCTGAATGCTCCATTGGAGCACCTTGAGCCTGCCGAGAGCGGCGGCGGCAGGTCACGTGGCGCCTAACCTACACTTTCAATTTCACTCGGCTCCATTATCAAGATCGGATGACAGTTGCAGGGTAGGCAGCGTGATGGAGGTGGAGGGAGTGGAGAGAAATGAGAGGCTAGCGTGAGCGTGGGAGCCGCCACTGGTCATATCCCTCTCCATCTCGTCCCAGATGAAGGCCTCAAGCTCCGCCTCGTCCCTCGGGACGTCACCCGGCCTGGCCAAACGGCGCTTCACCACGCCCACGAAGCATCGCAGTGTTCCGTACAACCCTCCACTATACAACTCCGACATGAGGGCGGTGGTACTTGTCATGGGGCCAGGGGTGGCGGCAGTCGTGACTCCGGGCTGAGATTGTGTGGAGGTGGCCGTGGGTGTTGCGGGTATCATGGGTATGGGCGCGGGTAGCGTGGGCGTCGCCGTGGAAGGCACAGGCGCCGGAGTGGGAGTGGGCATATCCGAGGATGGCGTGGAAGCGAGTATGGGCTCGGCTGGCGTGGGTGATACGGGCGCCGGTGTGGGCGTGGGATCTGCTGCAGGAGGCGTGGGAGTAGGCGTGGGCGTCGAGAGTGGAGCAGGAGTGGTAGTGGTTGGGGGCCCCGCAGCCTCTGCCCTCGACTCTGCTGCGTCCTCCATCTCCGCCTCTGTCGCTTCGTCGGCCTGGGCGCCTCGTCCCGCTGCTGCTGCACGGCGTGGTCTTCAGTCCCCAGGGAGGGGAGGGTGGTCGATATAAGGCAAAGACCCGCTAATCCCCTCGACCCTTCGTCAGGCGCGGTGTCCGGTGCAACTGCTCCCCCCCACGCTGGCCTCGTGGGAAGCGGGACAGGAACAAAAGAAACCTTGTGGCTCCGGCCCCTCGCCACCGCCCTGCTGTCGCCTCCCTCCTCCAGGCAGCCGTCGCAGGCGTTCTGGACAACGGGGGTTCCAG
>JACEEZ010020722.1:65000-87500 GCA_016584305.1 Chionoecetes opilio | reverse complement strand
TGCCATTATGAGACTCTCAAGAAATATGCATGAACTTAAACTCTTCGCCATTTAATATTTTGCGGAAAAACATTTTACATGGAGAATATCAATAGAAGCGGAATTTCATTAGCTTTCCATTGATATATTTCGTTTTCTCATAAATAAATTAGAATCATACATAAATTAGCGTTAACTAGATAAATAAGATCATCAATCGGGGAAAACTACCCGATTTCATGATGCTATTTATTTAGTTAACGCTAAGCTATGCATACTGCTAATTCATTTATCAGAAAACGAAATATATCAATAGAAAGCTAATGAAATTCATGCGATATATCAGGCCTTCTCATCTCGGTGGCCTCGGTGTTAGCCGGAGGTTTTGTCCCACCTTCCGCGGTGATGGCTTCGGCCAACACTAAGCATTAAGGAAACAAATTGAAAAAAAAAAATTTGATATGGAGACGGGACTATACGAGTGTATAGGTCAGGCCCTGTAAAATACAAATAGATAAATACAAATAGACGAATACACATGCAGACACACACAAACACACACACACACATGTATAGACACATTTACACTAATTTTTGTATTACTTCTCCTTTTTTCTCTCTCTCTCTCAATTATCATGACACTCCGATTATATTTACCTTACTTCTTTGTTTCCCATCTATATTTTACACTTTATCAAGGGCAAGAACGTACACGCAGGTAGTAATGTAACTCGCAATGGAGGCTATTTTTTCACACTTCCTGGTCTCCTTTTTGTCTCGTAGGAAGCCACTATAAGGTCACAGAGATACATTATTAATTGCTGCTTTCTGATTTATTTTATCATTACTGCATGTGGTCATGAAAAGAATGTTTGATACTATTCTTTGCTTTCTGGGCTCACCATCACGTATAGACTATAGAGCAGGGGTTCTTAACCTTTTGATGATAGCAGACCCCCAATGGATTGCCCAATATGGTCCCATACCCCCTTCACTTGACTGTCGAAATAATAATAATTACCATTCCTATTAGTTGACAGTATGACTTCCAAAGATGTCAATAGCTTGAATCTACTTTATATATGGATAGCTAGGAATAGCAAAAACAGTGCTAGTACTGTTAATAATCTAACATTCTATCCAAGTATCAATTAATACATCAAAATTTGATAAAAGCAAATATCCAGAGATCAAGTCCCATACCCCCAGTATTTGGTTCCCATACCCCCAAGGGGTATGGATACCCCCGATTAAGAGCCCCTGCTATAGAGGGTCGTAACTAAGGCCATGAAAGAAGTCTGCTTTTACAAATCCTTGCTTCCATCACTCCATCACGTCGATTATTACGTTATGTCCACATAAAGCCGCTGAGGTAATAATGCCCCAGAAGAGTACGGTCTCAGGTCACTGGCTGAAAGGGAGTGCATGTGACCTGCCATGACTCTCAGCCCCTTTAGTCTTTCGCGTGTGGGCCTTGGAGAGGCACACATTTTGCGCACAATACCTAATCTGTGGGCCTTTTTCTATCTTTCTCTCTTTCTCTCCCTTTTGCCTCCCTCTCGCGAGTTTCACGCCAGTTTCCTGTCTGTTAGCATGTTCAGGGATGAGTTACGACACAGTGCACCTCAGGTTGTGTTGTAACGCCCAAGGTTGTCAGGCTCTTCTTCGGTCTCGGGGCGGGGTTCGGGGTGCAGGAAGTATTCACAAGCGCAAGTGATCCATGCTGTGTTTATTATTACTGTTTGTTGCATATCCAAGGCAACGCAGTCCCTCAGCATTGTGACTACGTGCTTTGGTTGTGACTTGCAAAGTCAATGTTTCTCCGACTTTATGATGCCTAAGATTTTCTTATTTCTTTTTCTGAAGTTTTTTGTGTGTGTATAAGTGTGTATTTTATATATATATATATATATATATATATATATATATATATATATGTATATATATATATATATATATATATATATATATATATATATATATATATATATATATATATATATATATATATATATATATATATATATATATATATATATATATATATATATATATATATATTTTATATATATATATATATATATATATATATATATATATATATATATATATATATATATATATTATAATATATATATATATATATATATATATATATACTGTATATATACATGTGTATGTGTGTGTGTGTGTCATTCACCCACGGTCTTGGCCACGGGAGATGGACTAGCGATCGCCTGTTATTACCCTCTCGGTAAGAGCTTGAAGCTCATAGTAACCGATCTTTGGACAAGGATGGGACTTCGCACAACATACACACCCCATCACCTTGCTCATAAGGGACAATAACAACCTGTGCTTTCAGCAGAATCCACCCTGAGCTGGGCATGAACTGCTGATCTGCTTTACAGCAAACGGAGATGATTTCAATCTGACCACATAGACTATGGAGAAGTGTGTATACAGTATGTATTCACCCACGGTCTTGCCTTGCCTGCGATTACCAGTTTTTAGACTACGGGGTACGAAACCCCCTCAACCCCCTCTTTTTTATACCTGCCATCCTTTTTTTCAGTTAATATGATGTCTAAGCTACAAGAAAGGCATTGTTAGTCAAACGATTTTTGGTTGCTATTACCCGTAAATAGATTTTAAACTTAAAACTGGCGGACAGGAGAGAAACTGAATACAACGCCATTGTTCAACCAGCAAGGCTAAAGACAAGAAGTACTTATGTATTCCAACTGCTTTTGGGATGACAAATCAATTTGAATTGCTATTCTGGGGCTTCGAGATCATTTAACTTATTGGTAAACACCAATAGGTTCTGCAACTACAAAGCTTAGATCGCGGTTTTAGATCTAACTTCCAATATGTGGAACATCACCACTGCTCCTCTAGATCAAGAGGAGGAGCCTAACATTATTGAGCTTTTCCTAACTTCTAACCTTTCTGCTTACTCTGTGAAGTTTTTTTTATCCGTTGGGCTCCTCCGATCATAATCTTATTTATGTAATCTGTCCTATCGCTCCGGTGCCGCCTCGGGACCAACCTAAGCGGAGGTGCTTCTGGCATTTCAACTCAGCTAAATGGGAGGACCTACAGCAGTACAGTTATGATTTTCCATGGAATGATTATTGCTTCCAGGTCAGAGACTCATATCTTTGTGCAGAGCGCATTAATGAGGTCATTGTCTCTGGCATGGAAGCATACATTCCACACACTTACTCTAACCCTAAAGCCCGTCAACCTTGGTTTAACTCTGCTGGTTCTTATACTGTCCAAGATAGAGAGGCGGTTCACAGATGGTACCGTAACCGTCCATCTCCTGAAACTCATGCCCTATATATTTCTACATATATTCCTACTCTCCTCCTATGGTGAGCGAACACATCCCTCATTACCAAAGAGAGGGGGACAAACTACCTCTCTCTATTAATGGAGAGGGTGTTGGTGGATAATTCGCATAATCAGCTTTAGTCCGTGACCACGCATAATCGATTATATTTACAAGCCTTGCTTATTTTTTGCCATATAGGAACTGAATCCTCTTTACATAAGTTTGGAGGCCTATACACTATACCCAGAACCATTTTCTCAGTTCCCTCCGTAACCTCCACCAAAGACTACTGTATACTGTATACAGTAGTCTTTGCCTCCACCCATATATACTTTATGCTATCATTTGTTTTAATAACATTATTAACACAACACTGCAATGTATCTCTTGCATAAAGTGCAACTCCTCCAACTCTCCTGTCAACCTGTCATTGTGGAATAACTTATACCCCGCTATCTCAACCTACGGATTAAATTATTTGCCTGACATATCTAACCATGTTTCTGTAAATGCTATTATATCAAAATCTTCCACACCAGTTATTCTTCCCAGTAAATTTATCTTGTTTAAAATTATCCTACAGTTTGTATAGTAAAGATACTCCTCTTCTTCTTGTCAATTTATCCTATAGCTTTAATTAACCCCTTTCTCTCTCTCTTCTTACGAATCACTTTAGTTCCCTGCCTTCTAAAACTACTTATAGTGTAACTGGTTTCCTTTACTCTGACCCCAGTGTCTAATCCCTGACTCTCTATCTTAAAAAAGCATGCAAGGCACCTACTTCCCTTTCAAGGGATTCAGACAAGATCTGAACCCCTTTCTTCGAAAGGTGCACCCCGTCTCTATGGTAGAGGCTGTTATGCCCGAAAAAGAGGTTCAAGTTGCCGACAAAGGCCCAAGCATTGGCTTTGCAATGAAATGCCAGCCGGCAATTCAGAGCAATAGCCCTGGAGTACCACTCATCGACAACAGAGCATCTTGGAAGGACACCGCACACCACAGGGACCTCATCCCATCCTTAACTTTACCTACAGCCTCCTTGAACCGCCGTAGCAGTTCCTCACTCCTTAAACAATCAACATCGTTTCCTCCTACGCTCAGGCAAACGATGGGCTTGTTCCATTGGTCAACCATGCACTCATCCATCTTATCACTAACATAACATATCCCCTTACCCGGGAAACACACCCGCTTACTACGCATCCCGTCTCTGTCACAAAACTCGCTGTCTAGGTACTTAATCTGACTGTCCATAACAACCAAGATTTTACGTTCGGGTAGGGATGTATCGTTTACATTTTTATCCTTTACCTCCTCTTCCTCCTCTTGCAGTCCCGAGAGTACATGAAATGAATTCATGCATATTACCAGGTCATTGTTAACCTTCCTCTCCTTTGGACGTGCCCCTCCATGATCTACCACCTTCCATCCTCCATTCTCAGGTGACTTACTAGGTACACCACCCTTAATATTCCCACCAGTCAAGCCGCCCTCTGGTGCCCTTCCAGGTACGTCTATCGCATGTGTCCCACCATGCAGTTCACTTGGACCAACCCCCCACATTTAAGAGATAATCAGATTTATATTTCCTGTTCCTTCACAACACTTTTCAACTCATTTACTTAACTTACAAAATACATTTTCCGTTCTTCGATCGCCTCAAGAATAGACTTAAGTTCTCCACCACAACCTCCTTTACCCCACCATTCTCACACGCTCGAACACACTCTAAGCTACCTGAGACTCGATCCCTCCACTCCTTACTTCCACAGCAACACCCTCACTAAGCTCCCCTGACGCTGCCATCCTAATCCCTTTCTGAGACCTCAGTCACGTCAACACAGGGAGATCGCAGAAGCACACGGCTTGTCGCCACCACTGCGACGAGAGAACTGAACCGGAACAAGCAAATGTTACTCCAATACAGAAAATAGGTGACATGACATTACTGAGTTACTATAAGCCGAGAAGCCTCCAATCCGTTATGTGTAAAGGGGGGTTGAAGGGGTGGAAAATGAAGAAAATGCATAAAGAAAAATTATATAAATAGCTTAGGACGTACTCGTAGTCTTGCGCCTGCGCTGGCAGGCGCACAGGCAGCAAGTGTTACATATATTCGGTGATCTAAATGAAATGGTTCTATGTGATTTAAGTAAACTTAGAGTAAAAGCAGATCTTAACTAAAGCCAAACTATCACAGATAATTGCATGTCCTTCCCAGGTAACTACTGATAGTACGACACTACTTGATGTTGTCATAACTAACATGCCAGACTCAATTTTTGCATCAGATGTTCTTACTTGTCCAATAGCAGATCATGATCTAATTTATGTCACTATCAACATACGTAAACCAAAGCATCAACCTGTTGTTATAACAAACCGCATTCTACGAAATTATGCACCAGACTTGTTTTGTAATATGATCCAAAATGAAACGACCAACCTAAGGTGCATCTTTAACACAGATAATGTTGATGCTCAGTACTAGTACGCTTACTGACACATTATGCTCATGTCTTGATGTTTGTGCCCCAATGGTTAGTAGAAAGTTACGAAGGCCTCCCGTTCCATGGTTAACACCACAGTCTATAACGGTCTTCCGAACGGCTGGACGAGTTTTGGCTCACGCGGCGCACCTACGTCACGCGATCCAGGCCACCCCAAGCCCTCTCGATCTGCCTCATTCTATCAGCAGCATAGCTGAGAGGCGGGTGGGACCCGCTCCGTGCGCCCACGTTCATGTCCTACCATATTCCATTTTTAAGATAATATAACTAACTAACAATGAAAACAACAATAATAAAAAAATCATAATAAATACTGCTCCCCATACTATAGTAGTAGTAGTAGTGGTTGTAGTCGTAGTAATAGTAACATAAGTAGTAGTAATAATAGTAGCTGTAGAAGTAGTCGTATAGTAGTAGTAGTTGTAAAGTAGTAGTGGTAATAGTAGTAATAGTAGTGTTAGTAGTAGCAATAACAGTGGTAGTAATAGACTATTACCTTATAAGTTTATAACAACACAATTGGTATTAATGGACATGTTATTTACCAAATAAGCAGTACATGAAAACAGCAGGGCTGTAATAGCACAATACTGTACAAGGCCAAGTGGCATCGTGTTGGGGCGGGGGAGGAAGGAGGGACTAGGCTGCGCTAGGGTACCTACATAGAGATGGTAGCGCCATTCATCTATAATAATATAAGCGAAAGTGTGTCTGTCTGTCTGTCTGTGTGTGTGTGTGTGTGTGTGTGGTATAGGTTCCGCCCCCCGTGGCGCAAACACCTCATATGGCACATTTTTGGAATCAGGTTGACCAGGGGAAGGTCATAAGCCCATTTATGAGATGATCCGATTACTTTTTTTTCTTCTTTTTTTTAGCAGCCTATTAGCGAGAATTGTGAAAACAAAAGTGGGTTGCGAGAATTGAGGAAGCCTTGATGTAGGGTGATGGGTAATGGGTGAGTGAATGGGTGGGGTGATGGGTAATGGGTGTGGGGTGATGGGTGAGTGAATGGGTGGGGGGTGAGGTTGGGTGGGGTGATGGGTGAGGGAATAGGTGGGGGGTGATGGGTAATGGGTGAGTGAATGGGTGTGTGGTGATGGGTAATGGGTGAGTGAATGGGTGGGGGGTGATGGGTAATGGGTGAGTGAATGGGTGTGTGGTGATGGGTAATGGGTGAGTGAATTGGGGGGGGGTGATGGGTAATGGGTGAGTGAATGGGTGTGTGGTGATGGGTAATGGGTGAGTGAATGGGTGGGGGGTGATGGGTAATGGGTGAATGAATGGGTGTGTGGCGATGGGTGAGTGAATGGGTGGGGGGTGAGTGAATGGGTGGGGGGTGATGGGTAATGGGTGAGTGAATGGGTGTGTGGTGATGGGTAATGGGTGAGTGAATGGGTGGGGGTGATGGGTAATGGGTGAGTGAATGGGTGTGTGGTGATGGGTAATGGGTGAGTGAATGGGTTGGGGGGTGATGGGTAATGGGTGAGTGAATGGGTGTGTGGTGATGGGTAATGGGTGAGTGAATGGGTGGGGGGTGGATGGGTGAGTGAATGGGTGGAGGGCGATGGGTAATGGGTGAGTGAATGGGTGGGGGGTGATGGGTAATGGGTGGGGGGTGATGGATAATGGGTGAGTGAATGGGTGTGTGGTGATGGGTAATGGGTGAGTGAATGGGTGGGGGGTGATGGGTAATGGGTGAGTGAATGGGTGGGGGGTGATGGGTAATGGGTGAGTGAATGGGTGTGTGGTGATGGGTAATGGGTGAGTGAATGGGTGTGTGGTGATGGGTAATGGGTGAGTGAATGGGTGGGGGGTGATGGGTAATGGGTGAGTGAATGGGTGGGGGGTGATGGGTAATGGGTGAGTGAATGGGTGGGGGGTGATGGGTAATGGGTGAGTGAATGGGTGGGGGGAATACATACATTTCTACATCCATGATTTCAGGAAAGTTAGAAGGGGCTATCTGGAGAGTCCATGTTTGGTGGGCCGAAGGCCCACCAAACACAGGTGGTGGGCCGAAGGCCCACCAATAGCCCTCCGCAGGAGCTAGCCAAAAGGTCCGCCCGGAGGGCGGCTTTGCGGTATGTTAAACGCTACTGGGCGCCATCTTGGCGCCAAGGCCTCTTCGTTCACTCTAGACCCAGGGAAGTTCTCAAGGCATTATCCCGCAGTATATCATGTTATACATGTATAAAGGATAGACTGTTATCTTCGGAAATGCTTGTTCTATAAGATTACCTACATAGAGAGGGTAGTGCCATTCATAGGCCCTATGTTAAACGCTACTGGGCGCCATCTTGGCGCCAAGGCCTCTTCGTTCACTCTAGACCCGGGGAAGTTCTCAAGGCATTATCCCGCAGTATATCATGTTATACATGTATAAAGGATAGACTGTTATCTTCGGAAATGCTTGTTCTATAAGATTATCACATAAAACATAGTAAAACACATTAAATAAAGGTCATTATGAGACTCTGAAGCAATATGATGAACTTAACATTCACTTAAAACTCGTCGTCATGTATAACTTTGTGGGACAGCTTATAAGATGGCAGATATCAATACAAGCAGAATTTTATTAGCTTTCCATTGACATATTTCGTTTTCTGATACATACAATAGTACCATGCAAATATTAAGGTTAACTAAATAAATTACCGTGGCGGCGTCGACCGCTCTCTCTCTCTCTCTCTCTCTCTCTCTCTCTCTCTCTCTCTCTCTCTCTCTCTCTCTCTCTCTCTCTCTCTCTCTCTCTTCTCTCTCTCCTAAATATATATATATAAATATATATATATATATATATATTATATATATATATATATATATATATATATATATATATATATATATATAGTATGATATATAATGAGAGAGAGAGAGAGAGAGAGAGAGAGAGAGAGAGAGAGAGAGAGAGAGAGAGAGAGAGAGAATTTGAAAAAGGTTTTTGGTTACTCTCTCATATCTCTCTTTCACTTCTCTCTATCTCTCTCTTTCACGGAGAGAGAGAGAGAGAGAGAGAGAGAGAGAGAGAGAGAGAGAGAGAGAGAGAGAGAGAGAGAGAGAGAGAGAGAGAGAGAGAGAGAGAGAGAGAGAGAGAGAGAGAGAGAGAGAGAGAGAATTATAAAGATTTTTTGGTTACTCTCATATCTCTCACTCATCTCTCTTTCACTTATATATATCTCTCTCTCTATCTTTTTCACGGAGAGAGAGAGAGAGAGAGAGAGAGAGAGAGAGAGAGAGAGAGAGAGAGAGAGAGAGAGAGAGAGAGAGAGAGAGAGAGAGCGGTCGACGCCGCCACGGTAATTTATTTAGTTAACCTTAATATTTGTATGGTACTGTTGTATGTATCAGAAAACGAAATATGTCAATGGAAAGCTAATAAAATTCTGCTTGTATTGATATCTGCCAACTTATAAGCTGTCCCACAAAGTTATACATGACGACGAGTTTTAAGTGAATGTTAAGTTCATCATATTTCCTCAGTCTCATAATGACCTTTATTTAATGTGTTTTACTATGTTTTATGTGATAATCTTATAGAACAAACATTTCCGAAGATAACAGTCTATCCTTTATACATGTATAACATGATATACTGCGGGGTAATGCTTTGAGAACTTCCCCGGGTCTTGGGTGAACGAGGAGGCCTTGGCGCCAAGATGGCGCCCACAAATCGAGTTGTCGCTACTCTATATAATATAGGTTCTCTAGGCTGCGCCAGCTGAGTCACGTGTCAGAGTCACGTGTTACATCCTCCCGCGCCCCAACACGATGCCACTTAGCCTTTTACTGTATTGTTTATTACATCCATGCTGTTTTCATGTACTGCTTATTTGGTAAATAACATGTCCATTAATACCAATTTTCTTGTTATATGGTAATGTAATGCTCCATTACTAGTAAAGATAATGATTAAATCATTCATAATTTCACCGAGTGGCAACCGCGAGTACACACTGTATCACTGTATCGTCACCTGGATCGCGTGACGTCACTCATCCCCCACCCCCAACTTGCGCGTCGGATGACCGTATTAGACTGTGGTTAACACAGTAAATTATTCGCTTGATGAATGTAAGGGACACTAAACAAAAAACTTTAAAGAAGACAGACATGATTTTAACTTACAACAAGAATACAAAGCTTTAAAGAAAAAAGTCAGGGCCACAATACGTGCTACTAGAAAGGAATATTACACTTAAGAGTTCAATATCTCTAGAGTTAATACAACGGATTTATGGTAACTTTTAAATTAAATAATTCATAATACAAAAAAGAAATCTAGTAACATTTATGAAGAGGATATCGACATCAAAGTTGAAAAGTTCAACCATTTTTTAAAATTCATTTTAAAACCGCAAACTTAGAGGAATTTTTTTTTTTTTTTAATATCAGGAATGTGCAGTGAATAATGCAGAAAACCCTTGTCATGTCACAATAACAGTCATAGCACTTTCCGTCCTCAAACCATTGACATCAACACAATTATTCATATCATAAAACACATCAAAGGAATCAATGAGTCTTTAAAGTCTTCAACTTAAAATTTAAACTAACTTTTCTAACAATTTTACTTCCTCATATTTCACTTCTATGCTTCATCCAGATGGCTCACCAGCTGTCACACCTATTTCTAAAGTTGAACTCTTTGCTCAAACTTTTGATAAAAATTCAATTCTGGTTGACGAAGGGCTTGTTCCTCCTGCTCCTCTAGTATATGTCTATATTATGCCTATTATTAAGATCCTTCGTAATGATGTTTTCTTTGCCATTTCTGGCCTAGTTCCTCGGAAGGCTTATGGTCCTGACGGAGTTCCTCCTATCGTTCTCAAAAACTGTGCTTCTGTGATTGCACCTTGCCCGGTCAAATATTCCGTCTTTGTATATCTACTTCCACCTTTTCTTCTTGCTGGAAGTTTGCTCACATTCAACCTGTTCCTAAGAAGGGTGACTGTTATAATCCTTCAAACTACCGTATTATAGCTTTGACTTCCTGCCTTTCTAAAGCTTTTTAATAATAATTAATAAGATTATTAAGCATATATATGCTCACAATCTTCTATCTGATCGTCAGTACGGTTTCCGTAAGGAGCGATCTACTGGCGATCTAGCTTTCCTAACTGAATTTTGGTCATCCTCCTTTAGGGGTTTCGGTAAAAGTTTTGTTGTTGCCCTTGACATATCAAAAGCTTTTGATAGAGTCTGGTACAAATCTTTAATATATAAATTACCCTTATTCGGTTTCTATCCTTCTCTATGCACCTTCATTCAAAGACTACTGTATACTGGACTTGCTACTCATTTTGGGCTATTTCCAGTGGAGGCCAGTTTTGCGATTCCTGACATTTTCGAACATCACTCCCATTTCCCTTCCTATGGTATATCAGTATAAATGATATACCATTATCTTCGTAAATGTTTGTTCTCTAATATTATCAAATAAAAAATGTAAAATACACTAAAGAAATGCCATTATGAGAGAGTGAAGAAATATGCATGAACTTAAACTCTTTGCCATTTAATATTTTGCGAGAAAACATTTTACATGAAACATATCAATAGAAGCGGAATTGTATTAGCTTTCCATTGATATATTTCGTTTTCTGATAAATGAATTAGAACCATACATAAATTAGCGTTAACTAAATAAATAAACTCATCAAGCGAGAAAATTACCCGATTGATGATGTTATATATTTAGTTAACGCTAATTTATGCATGGTTCTAATTCATTTATCAGAAAACGAAATATGTCAATGTAAAGCTAATAAAATTCCGCTGCTATTGATATGTTGCATGTAAAAAGTCTTCACGCAAAATATTAAATGGCGATGAGTTTAAGTGAATTATAATATATATGCATTGGTTCATGCATATTTCTTCAGAGTCTCATAATGGAATTTCTTTAGTGTATTTTACAGTTTTTTATTTGATAATATTATTGAACAATCTTTTACGAAGATAACAGTGTATCATTTATACTGATAAGCCATAGTCTACTGTATTCATGGAACACTTTTTACTTGCCGATCCGATTGATGATGTTATTTTTTTAGGTAACGCTAATTTATGCATGGTGGTAATTCATTTATCAGAAAACGAAATATATCAATGGAAAGCTAATGAAAATCCGCTTCTATTGATATGTTTCATCTAAAATGTTTTCACGCAAAATATTATATGGCGAAGAGTTTAAGTGAATATTAAGTTTATGCATATTTCTTCACTCTCGCATAATGACATTTCTTTAGTGTATTTTACTGTTTTTTATTTGATAATATTATAGAACAAACATTTACGAAAATAATGGTATATCATTTATACTGATAAACCACAGGAAGAGAAATGGGGGTGATGTTCGAAAATGGCAGGAATCGTAAAACTGGCCTCCACTGGTCATGGGCGGGTTGGCGCGGGGCACGAGTAGCAAGTCCAGTATAGAGTAGTCTTTGCTTCATTTTAAGATTCCTTTCAAACCGTTCTGATGTAGCTACTGTAGACGGTCATTGTTCTTCTCCTAAGTTTAACAATAGCGGTGTTCCGCAGGGTTCTGTCCTATCACCCAAATTCTTTCTATTATTAATTAATGACCTTATATGTCTAACTCAATGCCCTATCCCCTCCCATGCTAATGATTCTATCCTGCATTTTTCAATGTCGTACATTAGACGTCCAACTCAACAGGAACTAAGTGATTCACGGAGAGATGCCACAGAGCGCTTAACTTCTGATCTTTCTATAATTTCTGATTGAAGCAAAGCAAACCTTGTTTTATTCAAAGCCTCTAAAACCCAATTTTTTCACCTATTAACTCGATATAACCTTCCAAACAACTATCCCATCTTCTTCAACGACACTCAACTGTCTTCCTCTTCTACAATGAACATTATAGGACTAACCTTTCCTAAAAATCTGAACTGAAAATCTCTTATCTCTTGTTAAAACAGCTTCTATGAAGTTTGGTGTCTTGGCGTCTGCGTCCATTTTTTCTCCTTCCCAGTTGCTAGCTCTGTACAAGGGCCTTATCATAAGAACATAAGACCATAAGAAAATAAGGAAGGTACAAGAGGCCGTGAGATCAACACGTAGTAGTTCCTATTACTTTATACTACCTACTTCCACCTTTCATCCCCGCCCATAAAATTGTCTAGCCTGCTTATAAATCTCCCTATTGACTCCGCCCAAACTACCTGACGACTGAGTCCATTCCAATCATTTACCACCCTATTTGTGAACCAGCTTTTCCCTATTTCCTTTTTAAATCTACGATTTTCCGTTTTGAATCCCTTACTTCTTGTTCTACCCTGCTTACTAGCCGTAAAATATGTTCCTACATCTCCTTTATTGTATCCTCTTAACCACTTACAAACTTAAACTTAAAAATCAGATCTTTCCCTACTCTACGGCTCTCGAGTGAGTGTATATTTAATAGCTTCAATATCTGCTCATAACTAAAGTTACGCATCCCCTGTATCATTTTGGTCATCCTTCTCTGTACTGATTATAACAAGGCTATATTCATCCTGTAAAACGGAGACCAAAACTGAACCACATACTCTAGGTGAGGTCTGACTAGAGTCAAATTAAGCTTAGAATAACCTCAGCCATAGACCACTGTATACCTGGACTGCGCACGGAATATCGGCCTGTTGCACATGGGCCTGAACTTGCCCTGAAGTCGGAGGGCCGCTCGGATTCATATATATATATATATATATATATATATATATATATATATATATATATATATATATATATATATTATATATATATATATATATATATATATATATATATAATATACGCATCATATAGACTAGTTTATCAGTATATATGATATACTGTAATCTTTGTAAATGTTTGTTCTATAATATTATCAAATAAAAAACAGTAAAACACGCTAAAGAAATGCCATTACGAGACTCTGAAGAAATATGCATGAACTTAATATTCACTTCAACTCTTCGCCATTTAAAACTTTACGAGTCAACTTTTATCATGAAGGGTATCAATAGTAGCGCAATTTTATTAACTTTCCATTGATGTATTTCGTTTTCTGATAAATGAATTACCCCCATGCATAAATTAGCGTTAACTAAATAAATAAAATCATCAATCGGGTGATTTTCCCGATTGATGAGGTTATTTATTTAGTTAACGCTAATTTATACATGGTACTAATTCATTAATCAGAAAACGAAATATATAAGTAAATAAATAACCTCATCAATCGGGAAAATTACCCGATTGATGATTATATTTATTTATTTAACGCTAATTTAAGCATGGTTCTAATTAATTTATCAGATAACGAAATATATCAATGGAAAGCTAATATAATTGCGCTTATATTGATACCCTTCATGATAAAAGTTGACTCGCAAAGTTTTAAATGGCGAAGAGTTAAGTGAATATTAAGTTCATGCATATTTCTTCATAGTCTCGTAATGGCATTTCTTTAGCGTGTGTTACTGTTTTTTATTTGATAATATTATAGAACAAACATTTACGAAGATTACAGTATATCATATATACTGATAAACCAGTCTATATGATAGTCCATAGACCACTATATCTCTTTGTCGGGCGGGCGCAGGCCGCTATGCAACTTGTAATTTCAAAACATTGTCGCATGAACAGTCCAGGTATACAGTGGTCTATGCCTCAGCACTTCTATATTTAACATTCTAGTTAATGAATCCTAAAACCCTATTAGTTCGATTTCTAACTTTAATACACTGTTTCCTAGGTCGGAGGTCTGAGCTTACCCTCACTCCCCTTCTGGAGTGAATCAGCGATACATTGCGTATAGTGTACCTATTACCAGGATTTTTTCTACCAACATTAATTACGCAACACTTATCAATATTAAATTCCATCTGCCACCTGACTACCCGCTCATTTAATTTATCTAAGTCTCCCTGCAATATGTTTACATCAGACTGTGATTTAATAATCCTACTTGCCTTAGTATCATCATCAAACTTGTTGATATCACTGCAATCCCACTATCTAAGTCGTTGATGTAAAAAAAAATAGTAATGGAACCAAAACAGACCCTTATACAACCCCACTTGTTACCTGCCCCCATTTATATTTATAACCATTAATTGTAACCCTTTGTTGCCTATCACTTAGCCAAGATTTAATCCAACAAAGAACCTCCCCATCTATTCTATGTGCCTCAACCTTATTTAAGGGGAGACTCCGAAGGAAATTGGTATTTCTTCCCCGTATCCCGTAGTGCAAATATGTCTTCGCCATCGATTTTTGTTGTCGTTTATACATAATCTGACCATGTTTTATTGTGGTTGGATAATACTTAGTATTTTTTTCCGAGATTTTAAATTTTCTTTCAACAAAAACTAACAACAAATCGAAGCATTGTTTGTTTCATAAAACGTTACTTGTATGGTGTTTCTAAGACATGTATCTATAAAACTTTGTAACATTTTTTATATCACTTCAAAAAGGTAAAAAAAAGTGCACTCCAAAACTATGATAGTCATTTCTTTTGATACAAAAAATCGCAGAAAATTAGATTTCTTTGCAAAGCTTATTTCTTCACATACTTTTACGTGTATATATGGTGATATAGAGTGAGAAAAGTGGTAAGACTATAGTGCAAGAACTGTAGGTGGTGTTAGAAAAATAATGTTTACATAAACAATGTATTTATATTTAAGAAAAAAATGGAAATAAAAAAATTTATCAAAACTGCTAAGTGGCTATAGTCTTACCTTATTAGCGTCTCGTTTTCTGAGGTGTGTTACAGCAAGAGTACGTCAGACTTGAGGGGTAACATAACAATTTTAGCGGAAAAAAAAAAAAAGCCGAATTTGAGTGATTTCCGACTCCCAGCCCCATAGACTCCCTCCCCTTAAGAATCTCTCATGTGGTACAGTGTCGAAGGCCTCACTAAAGTCCAGGTATACAATATCATAATCGTCATCATTATCTGCCGCTTCATAAACTTAACTATAAAGATTCAATAAATTGGTGAGACATGGCCTACCCTTGGTAAACCCATGTTGTGAATCATTTACCAAACTATGTTTTTCTAGGTGCTCGCTAATGTTTTTTGCAATAAAATATTTCTATAATATACCTACCTCTGGAGTCAGACTAACGGGTCGATTTGTTGACATTAGTCCTCTATCATCTTCATAAATATGGGGACTACATCACCTTTCCTCAGCATTAACGGCACCTGCCCTATATCAACCGATTTCCTAAAAATGTGCACTAACGACTCACTAACAACCTCTTTGCATTATTTTAATACCTTGGATTAAACTTCATCTGGTCCTGGTGTCTAACATTTCTTCATTCTATCTTCCACCATTTCCCTAGGTATCTCAATATTTATGAGTTTCTCATCATCCTTTCCTGTAAACATCTGTTCACTATCAGGTATCATGTGCATATCCTCCTAAGTAAAAACACTTAAGAAATAATAATTTAAAATATTACACATATCCACATCAGAGCTTACAATCTTCCTTTGATCTGCTTTTAACGAACCCACCAATTCCCTACTTTTTATCTTATAGACCTGAAATTAAGGTCGGTCTTTGCCTGTCCAGCAGCCATAATCTCATAGTTCTTATTTGCTGTTCTTGTTAACTTCTTGAGTGTCCTAGCCATCACATTATACTGCTCACTGCTCACCTGTCCTGCCTAAGCCTTCTTATAGTTATACATGTCCCGTTTTAGTCCAATGTAGTGTTTTAAACTCGTAGTCATCCATTTGGGGTCGTTTTTCCTTGATCTTATCGCCCTATTATCAATATTCTTTTTCTGACCTCCTGTAATTAACTTGTTCACAAAGAATGTATACACCTCATCAGCACTGACCTTGCTGACTCCACCCTTCTTCCCATCCTCAGTCCTCACCTCACCTTGCATCCGACCCCAGTTAATCCCTTCCAGGTGTCTTTCTAATCCTGCATAATTAGCTCTTCTGAAGTCAGGTACCCTATGCAAATTAACACTTCCTCCCATTTCAAGCAAAATCTGATTTCACAAAGATCGCTAACCTAACTGACCTCCAACTTCAACCACCGCAACTACTAAATCTTCCCTGAATGTTAGTACTAAATATAGGATATTGTATCCCTTAGTAGGTTCCTTGATTGCTTGCCTTAGAAAGTTATCCTTAACTAGTAATAACAATTCATCTATGTCATTATCACCTACAATTAAATACCAATCAATGTTCCTAAGATTAAAATATCATACCACACATAATATATTATATCTACAAGCCTTGCGTATTTCCTGCCATATACGAACGGAATCCTCTTTACATAAATATGGAGTCCTGTACACTATACCCAAGATCATCTTATCAGTTCCTTCTCTAATTTCAACCCATATAAACTCTACACTATCACCTGTTTTTATAACATTGTTAACAAAACACTGCAATGTATATCTTGCATAAAGTGCAACTCCTTCACCTCTCCTGCTTAACCTGTCCTTGTGAAATAACTTATACCCCCTTATCTCAACTTCTGGAATAAATATTTTTCCTGTCACATCTAACCAAGTTTCTGTTTATGCTATTATATCAAAATCTACACTAGATATTCCTCTCAGTAAATATATTTTGTTTAAAATACTCCTGCAGTTTATATAATGAACTTTTAAGTTGCACTTCTTCATCTTGTCAATGTCCCTTGTCTTTTTTTACCCTGCCTTTTTCCTAATCCTACTGTCTTTCTTCCTGCCTTGACCAACTGTATTCCTTCTTTGACTATAATGATTACTGCTCTTCACCTTCACATCCTCCTGGCCTCTAAAAAAAACACTGACGCCCATCTCACTCTCCACTCTCCACGCCAACTAACCCATCCCTCTATGAGAGAGGTGCACTCCATCCCTGGCGTACAGATAGTCCTTAGACAAGAATCGGGCCCAGTTGTCAATGAACAACCACTCGTTCCTCCTGCAATGATCAGGCTGCAACCTGATCACAGCAAAAGTTTCAGACTACCATCCCGGTCTCACAGACCTGCGCGGTAAGAAGCCACACACAGCAGGACAGGGGTGTCTCCAAGTTCCTTAACCCTGCCTAGGGCTTCCTTGTACCTCCTTAAGAGCTCCTGTCACCCGACCCTGCCTAAATCATTCCCACCTGCACTATTACATACGGTAGGCGCTACACTCTCCCCAGCCAGAACACTCCCCAGTCTGTCTCCTATATCCCCTATCCCCGCTTCACGAAAACAGGAGAAAACTCCACGCTCCTCAACACCACTAAGACCTCACTTTCCGCCATAACTCCTTGACCTCACTAATACCCAGGGAGCTTATGAAACCACGTCTTTCCCGTACAAGCACCCAGACCAGACTTATTCGCCCATGTATGGACTATGCCTCTCATGTGTTGGGGGATTCCACTCATACAGCTCTCCTAAATAGGGTTAAATCAAAAGTTTTTCGTCTCATCAACTCCCCTCCTATGACTGACTGTCTTCAATCTATAAATCACCGGCGCAATGTTGCTTATATTGCTATCTTCTACCGTTATTGTCATGCTCATTGCTCTTCTGAACTGCTAACTGCATGCCTCCTCTCCTCCTGCGGACTCGCTGCACAATACTTTCTACTCTCTACTGGTAAACTCTGGAAGTCTCTTTCTGTATACTGTATTTTTCCACTTTTCTACGACTGAAATCATTTCAAGAGAGGAGTAACAAGACACCTCCCGAACAAAATTGGCCTATCCAACCGTATGATATGCTCTTACTGTCTTCTTTATAGAGACTGGAAATTAAGCGGGTTTTTTGTTACTTTTTTGTTTTTGCTCTTGGCCAGTTCTTTGTAATGTAAGAAAAAAGAAAGAAAAAGGAATAGTGTCAACAATGATATTTTGCTTTAAAAATACACCCAGTAAGACTTTGACAAATTTTGGTTTGATAATATATAATTATTTATGCAACAGAACTCTGTGCGCATAAAGAATATACTGTATTCGTCATTACCGGTCTCTTTTAGAGTACCTCAAGGGTCTGAACTTGGACCAATCTTATTTAATATATATCTGAACGATCTCTCAGATATAGATGAGGGCTTTTTTCTCATCCAATATGCCGATGATACCCAGTACATTGATAATGGATGCATTGATAACTTGCCTGAATTAATTAATATAACAAAACAAACAGTTGGAAAAATCAAGTACTATTTTAATAAGAACGGACCATTGTTGAATTCTTAGAAGACACAATATATCGTTATAGGCACCGGATCCCTGATATCGAAAATACCTGATGACATTATTATAAAGATAGATGATGCCACTAGTATTCGTTAATGATCTTCAAAATCTAACTCAAAGCCCTATCCACTCCTACTCTGATTAATTATTCAATCTTGCATTTTTCAACGTGGTTCATTAGACGTCCAACTCAACAGGAACTAAGTGATTCCCACATAAATGCCACAGAACGTCTAACTTCTCATCTTTCTATAATTTATGATTGGGGCAAAGGAAACCTTGTTTTGTTCAATGCCTCAAAAACCCAATTTCTTCACCAATCTACTAGACAAAAAACTACCAGACAACTATTCCTTCTATTTCAATGACACTCAACTGTCTCCCTATTCTACAATGAACATTCTTGGACTATCCTTTACTAAAAATCTGAACTAGACATTTCACAATTCATCTCTTGCTAAAACAGGTTCTAAGAAGTAAGGTGTCCTCTGGACAAACTGGTGCTCTGCTCTTCTGGTCCTTTCGAGTCCATTTTTGTACTTTTTCCATTTGCTTGCTCTGTACAGGGCCTTATCCGCCCATGCATGGAGTATTTCTCACCTATTTGGGGGGGATCCACTCATACTGCTCTCCTAAACAAGGTTGAATCAAAAGATTTCGCCTCATCAACTCCCCTCCTATGACTGACTGTCTTCAATCTTTAAATAACTGCCATAATAGTGCTTCTCTTGCTATCTTCTACCGTTACTTTCATGCTCACTGCTCTTCTGAACTTGCTAACTGCATGCCTCCTCCCCTCCCGTGGCCTCGCTGCACAATACTTTCTACTCATTCTCGTCCCTATTATGTCAATCTTCCTAATGCAAGAGTTAATCAGTATCTTTACGCTTTCATCCCTTTCACTAGTAAAATCTAGAACTCTCTTCCTGTTTCTATTTTTCTACCTTACTACAACTTTGATCATTTCAAGAAAGGAGTGACAAGACACATTTTGAACTAAATTGGCCGATCCCTCTTTCTTTATTATCGTACTGTTTTCTGTGTTGGGATTGGCAACTAAGCGGGCTTTTTGTCACCTTTTTGTTTTTTTACCTTGGCCAGTCCTTTGTAATGTGTTGCAGAGCTGCTTTTTGCACATGCAGAGCAAGTAAGAAGACATTAAGATATGGATAGGAGAAAATAAATAAAGAGAGAAATGAGAGAGAGAAAATTAAATAAATGAGAATAAGAGGAGACAAGGACAAGGGAAAGGTTGTTATGTTAACAGAGGAGGGAGACTAAAGCCAGATGTAGGGACACAAAAACCAGGTGTGAAGGAAAGGCATAAGGCAAAAATGACCATATGACCGTTGTAAACATGAAGGACAAGATGAAAAACAGATGTCGTTACACACACCATAACCTGACCTCCCCCCACCCCTGTATGAAGAAAGAACTGGTGTGGGCGTGTATTATATAAATTGTGTGGGCGTGTCTGAAAAGGCTCTCGTCTAATCACAGGAGAGGAAAAGTTTAACACGCCTTAAAATGGGTAGGAGGGAGACAAATAGCCAATTGTGAATGTTAAAATATGGTGTAGAGTGTATGTAGGAGGAGCTTGGAAATACTAAGCTTATGGGAGATGAGAAGGTGTGTCTATAAGGAAGAAAATACCAATATAAATTATGTAGGCGTGTTTAGGAAATAAGTTAGTGAAGACGACTGATAATTGCCAAGTACCTTAAAGATGCCCCTATATAAGATGTAACACAGAGGTAGACGTACTCATTATACCTCTGACTAACCATGGGCTTCCTTAAGGTAAGTGGAAGATGGGTTTATGTGAGGTAGTCCTCTAATTTAGGTAGTAACGCAGCCAATTTCAATGTGTTTGAATGTTTAAGTGGTAGGATGTTTGTGAATTATGAATCAGTCAGGGAGTGACGCATGACTTAAATGAAGCTTTGTCTAATATAGAAGGAGAAATATATGTGAAATAATAACGGCAGAAAGGAAAGCGTGTTTCTTGAACCCGACTATGCCAGAAGATAGGAAACACAAGAAAGTTCGTATACAATAGCAACAGTTGCAGATACGACAGATGTAAACAAAAAAGAATAAGCCGAGCCGAATGCCAAAGACTGGAAACAAGAAACGTAACATGCAATTTGCAGATCCAGATGTAAAACATAAAAGAATATGCACACTCTGAATTCAAGGATTCGAAATACATTTAGAAAAGCAGACAACAGCTTTCAACTCATTGCTTAAGTTAAAAAAGTATGCACACTCATGCATAAACTCGATTCAATCATACAAGAAGCGAGCTAACACTGTCAAATCCGTTAGTGACAACAAAATCCGCAACAGCAAACTGTTCGTTCAAGGTCCACAAGGCGGAGGCAAACTGTGCAAATACCTCGAATCCGAAAAATCCCAAGCCAGGGTATACTATTCTCACTGCGACACAAGTGCGGGGACGGAAACACCCCATGGTGGGTCAACCATGAGCCTCAGACATCAAAAAACGGGCATCTTCCAACGAAAACAATAAACAAAAAAAACACACCAAACTGGTGGGGCACAAATCACAGCTAGAAGTGCAGGGTCAACACAGACTTGCCTCAAAGATCAAATATGACTCATGCTAAATCCAAATCATAAAAAACGCATTGGTGCATATCAAATTAAAGCTAGACCTTCGTAGAACTGCTGCAAGTTCAAACATTCAATCATCATAAAGCAACTATTAAAACAAATAGTCTTTGTTTCCAAATTGTAAGGGCTTAGAATAATACTAATACAAGGCAATAATATTAGTCCACAAGCCAGGTAGGGTCCAACTGCACCCCCCCCCCCCCCACAACTCTCCGAAACCATAATATTTTGAAGCACTGGGTTTTCTCCTAAAGTGGAAAACAACTGGTAACAGAAAATAAACTGGGACTCACTGTCCCTATTGGGCCCATTTTTTATGGTACCCTATAAATCGTGAATTTTCGCCTGTAGCGCGACCTATTTGGGTTTGCTGTCTTTACAGGCAATATCATCAATAATATTAGGTAATATCTAATACATTTATATCCAAAGACAGCATATGATCTCCTGAGTACCATACAATCAACAAATGTCATGCTTGATGGTGCCAATCTTATAAACTTGGATGTCAAGTAGCACTATGCAATATATTTAGGTCTTGTCATAAAATAAGCCACAGTTTTTTTTATTTTGCCATTGCCATGGTTAAAAACATCTTAATAGGCACCAATGAATACTCTTCTCTGAATATGTTAAACCATGGCTTTCCTATGCTGCTTATTGTTAAGCATACGCACCAAGTTGATGGGAAATAGTTTTTTTTAGGAAAGTTTCTTATGCAGTAAAATGACTCGCTACAATAGATAAGTTTAATAAGTATCTATTGTGAATGATTAATATTCACAAAGCTCAGAAAATTTAATGCTTAC
>JACEEZ010020722.1:55000-60000 GCA_016584305.1 Chionoecetes opilio | reverse complement strand
GTGTGTAGAAGGTCCCAAGTTCAAGTCCTACTAAGGAGCAACTGTAAATCCATCATCGAATTGCCGAAGAAACCTGCATGCTACATTGCTGCGACTGCGACTGCGACTTCAAGGGCGGCGGAAGAAACACCAGGTAGCAGCATGAGCCTAAACTGAGTTTTGACAATCACAGAAAACGGACCTTCACCCATAGATCACATGTGTCACTATAAAAATCCAACCTGCGCCACCAACGGGCGAGTGCCAACCATCACGACCCTCCAGAATGTGTAGGGCCAACCATCTAAGTTCTCAAGGAAAAACATAACAGCCTACAGGCTTCAACGTAAATAAATAAACAAAAATATCAGTAACATCTATTTTCATAATTTCATGAAAATAGAGTACTTCTTATCTCTTATATAGTTATAAAGTACAGAGATGTAAAGATCGTAGCTGGCATTTTGGTAGAGATTCTAAATCAACACAATATCCTGCAACACCCCTCATGTACCGAGGCGGCGGCAGTCCACCGGTGAGAGTTGACAGGACGGGCGGGTGACGCGTCACGCACCCTGCCCCCGGGATGGACTCATTACTCCTACAAGAGAGATTGGGGGAGGAGGATGGCTATACTCATCGTATCTCTCTCTCTCTCTCTCTCTCTTCTCTCTCTCTCTCTCTCTCTCTCTTCTCTCTCTCTCTCTCTCTCTCTCCTCTCTCTCTCTCTCTATATATATATATATATATATATATAAAATATATATATATATATATAGTACCAATCAATCATTGGGGCCATACGCCGGGGGTGCGTCGCCTCGCCCACCCTACGACGCCACTCCCAAGGGTTACCACGCGTGAGTCCCCATGCAGGCTCCTTTCCCATACCAAGCAGCTCTCGACAAGAAGCATAAACTTGCCCCAGCCACAAGCCTTGTGGGCGCCCCCTTGGCCTCCTCCACGCCGGATTGTCTCTTACAGATACAACCCGATGGGAAGGATCGGTTTCAGGGTGCCGTGCCACATGCCCATATAGCCGAGGTTGGCGCTGACGGACTATGCAGGTAATAGGCCTCGATTCAGTCTCACGGTGCAATCGCTGATTTGACACGTAATCATCCCAGCGATACCCCATGATTCTGCGAAGACACTTATTACCAAAGGCTTCGATTCGTCTCTTCAAGTCGCTATTTAGTGTCCATGTCTCACAATCATAGAGTAAGACAGGGATCACAAGCGACTTAAAGATCCGGATCTTTGTCCTCCTGCACAGGTACCGACAACGCCAAATACTCCTGCTGAGCGAGTCCATAACACTGTGGCCTATGCCAATCCGCCGTAAGACTTCTTGACGTGACCCGCCGTCATTATGGACTGTGCTACCAAAGTATGTAAAACTTTCCAAGATCTCAATGTCCTCGCCGCACGCATGAACAGACTGTACTGTTTCATCTAGTAAGCCTCGAAACACCTGGACCTTGGTCTTAAGCCAGGAGACCTCAAGTCCCAAAGGCTTTGCCTCGTGCAGCGCCTCGAGAGCCATCACCAGGACCTCCAGCGACTCAGCGACGATTACTGCATCATCGGCAAAAACAAGATCAGTGATCTTGGTGTTGCCGAGGGATACTCCACAATCACTTTGATTTGCAACTTTCCCCAATACCCAGTCCTTACAAGTGTTGATAAGTGATGGGGCAGGGACGCACCCTTACATCACTCCTGTATTAACAGGAAAGAAGCTGGTTACACCTCCCCAACACTTCACATCACTCTCAGTCCAGTACACACCAGTCATCAAACCGATAGTCCTTGCAGGAATCCCGACAAGTTGCAGGAGATCCCAGAGTGACTCACGATGCACTGAGTCAACCGCCTTCTTGAGACCAACATAGGCTGCAAGCATCCCCTGTCGACACCCACGTCGGCGTTCAACCAGGACACGAAGCGCTAGGATACGGTCCGTTGTTGAATTACAAGGCGTGAACCCATACTGCTGAGGTTTCTGATGCTTCAGCAGATGACTGCGGATCGGTGTCTGCAATAGATGGACAAGCACCTTGCCTTTCACGCTGAGCAGTGTAATACCGCGGTAATTGCTGCAGTCCTGACGGTCCCCTTTCCCTTTCCAGATAGGGACGACCAGCCCCCTTTTCCAGTCAGGAGGAATGGTATACCTGATTGCCACGCGGCAGTCAGGACAATATGCAACTCGGGGATCATGGCCTCACCACCAGCTTTGAGGAGCTCCGCACTGATATTACAAACACCAGCTGCCTTTCCACCCCTTAATTTTGCTACAGCCACTCTGACTTCGTCTAGAGAAGGTGCGGTTTCGTCAATGGGAGGGGAGGATCGGCATCCACTGCCTGTACCCCAGTGGTGTGAAGCTGCTCAATTGGAGGGTCCACCGTGAACAACTGAATACCCATACCTCCACTTAATATCTTTCTGCACCGTCGAGGGGCCTAAGAATATTCCCATGCCCTGCCCATTAACTCAATAAATATATATATAATAATAATAATAATAATAATGATATTAATAATATTAATAATAATAATAATAATACTGATAACAATAAAAATATAATAATGATAGTAGCAATAATAGTAATGACAACAATAACAACAGTTTTTGCAATTATAGACACAATTGTAAAGCATGACTTCATGTGACTAACACAAATCAATAACTGATTCTTAATTTTTCTCTTAACTGTAATTTGATTGGATCAATTGGCTTTACTTTGATATCCGGAGGAAATTGGTTCCACAGTTTTGTCCAGCCCCGTGAGGGTCTTACCTATTCCTGTTAGAGCTATGCCCTATCCTCGGTGCTTCCTATAACCAGCCCTCTAAGGGTCCCCTTAGTGTCACTGGCCTTTACGCACAAGCACAGTCAACAACCCTGCACCTAACAGCGAGACTGCTGCTAGGCAGGAACACAATCAACACACAAGGGGACAAAATCCGACTCAAACACACAATTACAATAAAGACACACAAACAGGAAGTGTTTGTGTACAAAACAGTGACAAAACAGTGAAAGTGCAAAGTGTGTCTGAGTGGCAGCCGCACGGCTAATATAAGCACAGCCAACAACCCCGCACCTAACAACGAGACTGCTGCTAGGCAGGAACACAACCAACACACAAGGGGACAAAATCCGACTCAAACACACAATTACAATAAAGACACACAAACAGGAAGTGTTTGTGTACAAAACATTGACAAAACAGTGAAAGTGCAAAGTGTGTCTGAGTGGCGGCCGCACGGCTAAGCACCACCAAGTGGTCCACCAAGGTATGTGGTATGTGGTCCACCAAGCACATGAAGTTTTCAATATAATCAGTACAACCCGGTCGTTTCCAAGCGTATATAATATATAGCGTGTAAGTATGGTGTATAAACTGTATATATGTATAGCGTTATATAGCATACAATATGTGCATAAACACACCAAAAAAAAAATTTAAATCATTTATTCACACTGAAGAGAATATGGCACATATTGCTGCAGCATTAGGCAAAAATAAGTTCCATGTTTCTGGTTTACAGTTCACACTCAAAACGTAAACAGTGACACGGAAATTGTTTTTACTCGAACGATCCAAAATATATTAAGCTATCAATTAAGTTTGTGTCCAGTTAAGGCTTACAGTGGTTCTAACGAACGCTTTCGCAGATTGCTTTTCATATTGCGGTCCTGCTCAATGACTTGAAGTACATTTTGGTAATGTTCTTCACTCTTCGCCGACGCTGTGAAGTCTGCGGTGAGTTTAACGCCACGTTCTGCACAGTCGTTGATCACATTGATTGCCAGAATGTGTGCTGCCGATGTCTGGAACGCAGGGTTATCTGGCCATATTTCAACTGGTTCAGTCAGGAAGGAGTCGTCCAGCTGCAGCAGGTGAAATGTGTACCAGGAATTTGGACCAACTAACTGCGCAAGAGTTGTGGTCGCAGATATATCGTCGGGAAATTTAGGTTTGCCGAAACCCATTCCGAAACGGTTCTGAGATGCGAGCAGCTTTTCATCTGGTTTGATAGCCAGTAGACTGCTGGCAAGAGCACGTCGTTCATCGGCGGGCACTTTCGTGCTGAAGAGAGCTAGATGAACCATCTCTGTTGTACCATAGGTGTGGCCGGAATGCTCGCACTGCACTGTTGGACACAATTTGGTTCACTGCCTCGTACTTCAACAGGCACTGGATCAGCTTCAGATCATTCCAAGGGGCATCAGTCGCGGAACTACAAGTCATCCACCAGTTAGAGTAGATAAGGGTAGCAAAGTGCACAAATTCCCTGAGCTTTGGGACCTGGTGTCTCGTAGTGATTGTACCTGGCGGCAAGTTTCCTATTTGATGGTCAAGTAAGCATATCTTGATTGAGTACAACAGCTTGGCCATCCACCTGGCCTTGTGAAGTGCTCCTGGTCGCTTGAACGATACTTCCGACTCTCCCTCGATTTCTTCGCTTAGGAATACTATGCACAGTTCGATGAACTCCAGGTAGTCGTCTCTCCGTACTGTAAGTTGCGATTGTGCAATCTCGAGCACACTGGACCTCAGGTCGTTGATCAAACTGCGTACGTCATCAGTGAATGGAGTTATGTCCAGTCGCGAAAGCTTCTGATCACAACCATGTGGTACCAGGTCAAACTTCTTGCGAAAGCGAATGAAGAGTGTGACATCTGGTGTGTTTGAGACTTCAATTTTTAAGTCTGTACACACATGTGACAAAATCACCTCTCTGACGTGGTGTCTACAACCTGACCAGATTAGTGCTCGACCAAGATGTTGCTGTATTGATACACATGCCGCAGAGACATGTCCAGTGTGTTATGCTGTTGTGTCAAACGCCATGTTTATAATAGAGTCTGCACAGTTCCATGATTCTACCAAGGTAGCTGTCAGGTCAGTAATGATATCACCAGACTTTCGATCTGTGCCAGGTTGGTACGATGGAACTCCCAAAAGTTTTATATCTTGAGAAGTGCCTACAGCGATAGTGAGACGC
>JACEEZ010020722.1:25000-50000 GCA_016584305.1 Chionoecetes opilio | reverse complement strand
TACTGTGTTTGTTCGCTCCAATGACATTTTTGAACTCCTCCTTTGCTCCTATCGTATATTTTTCTCCGTGTATGTTGCCTGTCTGCCTAAATATTTGTATGTGTGCCGTTCTGTGTAACTCAATAAGTAACTAACTAACTAAAAAATAATATAACAAAAACTCTCTCTCTCTCTCTCTCTCTCTCTCTCTCTCTCTCTCTCTCTCTCTCTCTCTCTCTCTCTCTCTCTCTCTCTCTCTCTCTCTCTCTCTCTCTCTCTCTCTCTCTCTCTCTCTCTCTCTCTCTCTCTCTCTCTCTCTCTCTCTCTCTCTCTCTCTCTCTCTCTCTCTCTCTCTCTCTCTCTCTCTCTCTCTTTTTACAATAACCCTTACCACCGCCTTCCCATCCCCACACACGCCTTTTCTATCCTCCACGTTCATTCAGAAATTAATTATACCTGATGTGGCGTTTGATTCTCTCCAAAACTTGACTCCCACCTCTCACTCTCCCTCCCTCTCCTCATCAAGAACATAATATGAAAGGAATGAACGTCCTCAGATGATGGGTAACTATTTTTTTTATCTTCCTTGGGATTGTCATCGTTGTCTCGTCTACTAAAAAACTACTTCCAAAGTACGGCGGAAAAGTTGTCAATCAAGGAGCCTCATGCTGTGGTCATTTTAACAGCGAACAATTCAAACAAGTCCATAATCTCTATAATCTCAGTAGTGATCTCTTCACCTCAACTCCATAATAGTGACCGGCTTCAATATATACTCCAATCTCTTCCTTCTTTCCTTTCATATATTTCTCCTTCTTTACTTATTTTTTCTTTTTCTTTAACCATGTTCTTCTGAATCTTCGCTTACTGTACCTCTTCTACCTCTTCCTCCACTATCTCTGCCTCTCCCTCCTATTTGTTTTCTTTCGCAACGTCTTGCATCCCTTTGTCCCATTACCGAGATCTCTGAATTCCTGTTTCTGCTCCGCCAGCGGGGAAACGTCTCCCCTTGACCACACTGTTCAAGGTTACCCTTAGAGAGAGAGAGAGAGAGAGAGAGAGAGAGAGAGAGAGAGAGAGAGAGAGAGAGAGAGAGAGAGAGAGAGAGAGAGAGAGAGTGTGTGTGTAAAGACAGATAAGATGTCTCCTTTTAACTTTGTCTCGTCCCTCATAGAGCGCCATAACGAGGGAAAAATGCGAGCAAACACCTGAAATAAATTGGCCCAGGTGAGTGCTAGCAAATACATTTGTGTATTCATCTAGTTGTATTCATCTAGTTGTATTTTACAGGGCCTGAGGTACCCTCGTATGGCCCTGTCAACATATCTACATATTCATTTTGCTTCCTTAGTGCTTAGTGTTAGCCGGAGCCATCACCAAGGGAGGCGGGACACAACCCCCGGCTGACACCCTGTACCCATTCACTGCTGGGTGGACAGATGCTTGAGTTTTGAGAAGACCGCCCATCTTTCTACACTCCGCCCGAAGATCGAACCCGGGAATTATCGGTTGTGAACTGAGCGTGCTAACCCCTACACTATGGAGTACCCTACCGTGTGTGTCATTCACCCATAGTCTTGTACACGCGAGTCAGACTCGCGATTGCCAGTTACACCCTCCAGGTGCGAGCTTAGAGTTCATTATTGCCGATCTTTGGGTAATGCTGGGACCTCACACACCACACACACCTATCCCCTTGTTCAAGGGGTAGAGTAACCGCCCAATTTTGTCAGTGGAAAAAAAAATCGGGATCAAGTGGGGCCGGGGATCAAACGCCACCAGCCTACAGAATGGTGCCGGTATAGCGATCTGACTAGCTAGGCTTTACCCGAGTAGCTACATTGCACATATACGCGTCACTGCGCACGCGCGGCACTAAAACACTGCTCCCTGGGTGAATAGTTGTTTGACAATGTATACCAATTCTGATCTTGGGTAAACCATGGTGCAAACATCGAATGTAGAGTAGTAATTAAAGTAAAACATAGAACATTTTAAGCGAAAGTGCCCTTGCCTAGAACACTACCCTACCCGTATACTGAAACACTGCATCCTGGGTAAATAGTTATTTGACAATGTATACCAATTCTGATTTTGGGTATTTATGGTGGAAATATTGAATGTAGAGTAGTAATTATAGTAGAACAAAGAACATTTCAATCAAATATGCCTTTGCCTAGAACACTACCCTACCCGTATACTGAAACACTGCTCCATGGGTGAATAGTTGTTTGACAATATAGTACACGTATACCAATTCTGATCTTGGGTAAAATGTATAATTTATATTGTTAAACAACTATTCACCCAGGGAGCAGTGTTTCAGTATAAGGGTAGGGTACGTAGTGTTCTAGGCAAGGGCACATTTGCTTGAAATGTTCTGTGTTCTACTTTAATTACTACTCTACATTCAATGTTTCCACCATGTTTTACCCAAGATCAGAATTGGTATGCATTGTCAAACAACTATTCACCCAGGGAGCAGTGTTTCAGTGCCGTGCGTGCGCAGTGACGCGTATTTGTGAGGTGTAGCTACTCGGGCAAAGCATAGCTAGTCAGATCGCTACACCGGACGCCCTAAAGGCGGCGTCACACTAGCACTTTTTCGGTCTAGTTTTTTCAGCAACTTTCTAAAAACTAACAATTTTCTGACTGCAAGCCGTCACACACACACAATTGTTCGCCTGCACTACCAGTCAGCTGTTCCTTCGACTGTAAACAAACATGGCTCCGACGCCAGGGCAAGCTATCGCTGGTATACACTTAATTATGTGTATTATCAATAGTAGACCTAATATCGACCTAGATATAATAAGACCTAGATAAGACCTAGAATATCAAGGCCTTCTTGGTGTACAAGTCTGATCTGTGGTCCCAGAGACAAGGGTGGCCTCGTATGCATTCAACGATAAATTCTTCTGAGCTACATGTCCACAGCATTTCGTCTATAATCTTAAGTTGAAGTCTTAAAGAGTGAGAAACAAATTTTGAGTGTGTCTTGAAAAAGAAACACAACAATCGAGTCATGCGAGAGACTGTTGGGCCAACAGTCTCTGAGTGACTCTTAACACTGAGTGTTGGCTGTTATATAGAACCGGCTTTTAAATGTATCTACATGTACAATAGTCACTTGAATATTTTTAATACTTTCAAATGTATTGAATTATAATTTGCAAAAAATTACTGATTTATATCGAATATCTTTAAAGTAATCACTATGGATTTTGATTTGACTATGAAAGTCGTCTTCAACTTTCCATATGAAGATGATCATGATCGTCTGACACAGACTGACTGATTCAGACGGAAAAACTAGGCAGAACGAGAAAAAACAATGGAAATCGTAAAACTAGACGGAAAAAGTGCTAGTGTGACGCCGCCTTAACCCACCCAGCCGTTCAGGCGGTAGTATGTGTGTGTGTGTGTGTACGATTTACATTGATTTTTATTATTCTATATGTTTTTTCCTTTTTTTTTACGTTGAAGCCTATAGCACCTGTAGGCTATAATGTTTTTTCCTTGAGGGCTTAAGTGGTTGACCCTGCACATTCTGGAGGGTCGTGAGGGGCCTCTCCGCCCGTTGGTGGCGCAGGCTGGATTTTTATAGTGACACCTGTGATGTTATAGGTGAAGGTCCGTTTTCTGTGATGGTCAACCCTCAGTTTTAGGCTCATGCTGCCACCTGTTGTCCTTCCGCCGCACGTGAAGTCGCAGTCGAAAGAACAGGTATGCATCACGCTGATTTCTTCGGACACTCGACGATGTATTTACAGTTGCTCCTTGGTGGGACTTGAACTCGGGACTTTGCGTTCACCTCCCAGGCTCCTGTCGACCACGTTAAAGATGGCTGAGAGAGTTGCCCCCGGCAGGATTCGAACTCGGGACATCGAGCTCACCACTCCAAGGCGCTAACCACTCGGCTCCCAGAGAAAGATTAGAGCTCATAGAGACCGATCTCTGGTTAAAGCACACACACACACACACACACACACACACACACACACACACACACACACACACACACACACCACACACACACTCACACTCACGGAACTCCGTAGTGTAGTGGTAGCACGCTCGGTTCACAACTGTTCACAACCGAGAAGTCCCGGGTTCGATCCCCGAGCCGACCGAAGAGAGATGGGAGGTCTTCTTAAAACCCAAGCACCTGTCTACCCAACAGTTAATGGGTACCGGGTGTTAGCTGGGAGTTGTGACCCGCCTCCTGGGTCGGTGGTTTCGGCCAACACTAAGCACGAAGAATGAGTGATAAAATGTAGATATGGAGACGGGGCCATACGAGTGTAGCTCAGGCCCTGTTGAATACAACAAGATGAACACACACACACACACACACACACACACACACACACACACACTCACACTCACGGGAACTCCGTAGTGTAGTGGTAGCACGCTCGGTTCACAACTGTTCACAACCGAGAAGTCCCGGGTTCGATCCCCGAGCCGACCGAAGAGAGATGGGAGGTCTTCTTAAAACCCAAGCACCTGTCTACCCAACAGTTAATGGGTACCGGGTGTTTGCTGGGAGTTGTGACCCGCCTCCCGGGTCGGTGGTTTCGGCCAACACTAAGCACGAAGAATGAGTGATAAAATGTAGATATGGAGACGGGGCCATACGAGTGTAGCTCAGGCCCTGTTGAATACAACAAGATGAACACACACACACACACACACACACACCATCCCCTTGCTCAAAGGGAACAGTACTATGTAAAGATTTCGAGCTTGTCAGCCAGGCTCGAATATTCGCGTGTTAACTGACACACAAGAGCCCTATCCAACTGTGTACGTGTGCGTGTGTTCGTGTGTGGATGTGTGTGCGCGTGTTCGTGTGTGTGTGTGTGTGTGTGTGTGTGTGTGTGTGTGTGTGTGTGTGTGTGTGTGTGTGTCCTATATGTCAATGATTAAGTTTATTGTTGCTACCAGCAGATGTACTTTCTCTCTGTCCCATCCCCCCCTTCCCATACCAGTCCCTTCTTCCATCCTCAACCACATTCACACTTTCCATGACCTTCCCTCTTCCTGCCTTCTTCCTTTCACCTTCCCTCTAAATAGTAGGTGTACAGCCCTACCCTTTCCTCCCTTAACTCATTCCCTTACTACCTCCTTCTTAATCACCATTCATATTACTTTCCCTTCACACAATTTTTATACATTTTACTCTAAACATTATAAATCATACCATTCTCTCTATCCCAACCTTGCTCTCCTCATCATTACTTTTTCCATAGATAACAGTAGAACTGGATGTGACACTCAGCAACTACGCGCGCTGGACACTGCAGTACTGACCCCATGGTCAGTCTGCTGGCCCATTCATTTGCTGCATATGACTATCATATAGACTGGTTTATCAGTATATATGATAGATATACTGTAATCTTCGTAAATGTTTGTTTTATAATATTATCAAATAAAAAACGGTATAACACACTAAAGAAATGCCATTACGAGACTGTGAAGAAATATGCATGAACTTAATATTCACTTCAACTCTTCACCATTTAAAACTTTGCCAGTCAACTTTTATCATGAAGGGTATCAATAGAAGCGCAATTTTATTAGATTTCCATTGGTGTATTTCGTTTTCTGATAAATGAATTACCACCATGCATAAATTAGCGTTAACTAAATAAATAAAATCATCAATCGGGTAATTTTCCCGATTGATGATGTTATTTATTTAATTATATATTTCGTTTTCTGATCAATGAATTAGCACCATGTATAAATTAGCGTTGACTAAATAAATAACCTCATCAATCGGGAAAATTACCCGATTGATGATTTTATTTATTTTTTTAACGCTAATTTATGCATGGTTTTAATTCATTTATCAGAAAACAAAATATATCAATGGAAAGCTAATACAATTGCGCTTCTATTGATACCCTTCATGATAAAAGTTGACTCGCAAAGTTTTAAATGGCGAACAGTTGAAGTTCATGCATATTTCTTCAGTCACGTAATGGCATTTCTTTAGCGTGTTTTCCTGTTTTTTATTTGATAATATCATTGAACAAACATTTACGAAGATTACAGTATATCTTATATACTGATAAATCAGTCTATATGATAGTCATATGCAGCAAGTGAATGGGACAGCAGACTGACCATGGGGCCAGTACTGCAGTGTCCACCGCGCGTAGTTGCGGAGTGTCACATCCAGTTCTACTGTTATCTATGCTGTTTCCCTTTATTCCTCTACTTATCCGTTTATATCGTATATATCCTTGTCATTCTTCTTCTATTGACCGATCTCATGAAGATCCGCCACCCCAGCTATTTGTGGGGTAGCCGATCTTCATGTGGGTGAGAGTGGTTTAATAACCCAGTTAGGTTAGGTTACGTAACCATTGACTAGGTTAAGTTAGTGAACTAGCGGGGGGCTCTGGGGTGCCGCAGCCCCAGTTATTTCGTTGATTATTACTTGATTCGTTATTAGTTGCCTTTCCACATCATTATTTTTTCCCTTTTATCCCTCTACTTACCCGTTTATATCGCTCATATCCTTGTTATTATTCTTCTATCGAATTTCCAATTGTGGCTTTTCTTCTTTCTTTCGTATAAATATAGCATTTCCTTAATTTCCCTCTCTCCCTCCTCCTCCTCCTCATCCATTTATTTGTCTAACTCGTCATCGACTTTACTGATCAGGACTACGTCTTCTTTGCCATCATGCCCCACTTGTGAGGGTCTGAAGGTCGTCTCGTGTGTTTTGCTCATTCACAACACGTGACACCTAACTACCTTCCTTGGTATTCTGCGCTAACTCCACACACACACACACACACACACACACACACACACACACACACACACTAGGGTACTCCGTAGTGTAGTGGTTAGCACGCTCGGTTCACAACCGAGAAGTCCCGGGTTCGATCCCCGGGCGGAGCGGAAACATATGGGCTGTTTCCTTAAAACCCCAGCCCCTGTCCACCCAGCAGTAAGTGGGTACCGGGTGTCAGCCGGGGGTTTGTGACCCCCCTCCCGGGGTGGTGGCTTTGGCCTACACTAACCACTAAGGATGAATGATAAAAATGTTGATATGGAGACGAGCCATACGAGCGTTGCTCAGGCCCTGTAAAATACAACTAGATGAATACAACTAGATGAATACACACACACACACACACATACACACACACACACACACACACACACACACACACACACACACACACACACACACATACACACACACGAGTATTTTTACTATTTTAGGCTTGCACCGAAATCTGTCCGGTGCATAAACACAGACGGGGTGTGTGTGTGTGTGTGTGTGTGTGTGTGTGTGTGTGTGTGTGTGTGTGTGTGTGTGTGTGTGAATTGAATTGAATTGAATTGAACTGAATTCATTTGATTTGATTTGATTTGAATTGATTTGATTTGATTTGATTTGAATTGAATTGAATTGAATTGAATTGAATTGAATAGAATTGAATTTATTGAATTGATGAATTGAAAATATTGGATAAGCTCAGATATTATAAAAAGAAGTATGGAGCTCAGGTCCAGGAAAATATAATCATTTGAATCATACAAATGCAATGTTACATAACTAACAAAAAACAAAATAGGTATTAAGAAAAACTAATTAGAAAATATTAATGACTAACTATACATATTACTCATCTAAACATACATCAAAACCTCAGTGACGTCAAAAATAAAGATAAATTCTCAATGAAATGTACACTTGTATTTTACATAAACAAAACATATTTGAACGTGTTGGCCTATATGTATAACTAGCCGCAAAGCCACCCTTCGGGCGGACTTTTTGGCTAGCTCCTGCGGAGGGCTATTGGTGGGCCTTCGGCCCACCACCTGTGTTTGGTGGGCCTTCGGCCCACCAAACATGGACTCTCCAGATAGCCCCTTCTAACTTTCCTGAAATCATGGATGTAGAAATGTATGTATTCCCCCCACCCATTCACTCACCCATTACCCATCACCCCCCACCCATTCACTCACCCATTACCCATCACCCCCCACCCATTCACTCACCCATTACCCATCACCACACACCCATTACCCATCACCCCCCACCCATTCACTCACCCATTACCCATCACCCCCCCACCCATTCACTCACCCATTACCCATCACCACACACCCATTCACTCACCCATTACCCATCACCCCCACCCATTCACTCACCCATTACCCATCACCCCCCACCCATTCACTCACCCATTACCCATCACCACACACCCATTCACTCACCCATTACCATCACCCCCCACCCATTCACTCACCCATTACCCATCACCACACACCCATTACCCATCACCCCCCACCCATTCACTCACCCCCCACCCATTCACTCACCCATTACCCATCACCACACACCCATTCACTCACCCATTACCCATCACCCCCCACCCATTCACTCACCCATTACCCATCACCACACACCCATTCACTCACCCATTACCCATCACCCCCCACCCATTCACTCACCCATTACCCATCACCACACACCCATTCACTCACCCATTACCCATCACCCCCCACCTATTCCCTCACCCATCACCCATCACCCCCAACCCATTCACTCACCCCACACCCATTACCCATCACCCCACCCATTCACTCACCCATTACCCATCACCCTACATCAAGGCTTCCTCAATTCTCGCAACCCACTTTTGTTTTCACAATTCTCGCTAATAGCCTGCTAAAAAAAAAGAAAAAAAAAAGTGATCGGATCATCTCATAAGTGGGCTTATGACCTTCCCCTGGTCAACCTGATTCCAAAAATGTGCCATATGAGGTGTTTGCGCCACGGGGGGCGGAACCTATACCACACACACACACACACACACACACACACACACACACACACACACACACAGACAGACAGACAGACAGACAGACAGACAGACACACTTTCGCTTATATTATTATAGATAGTTTGGTTTATACCTATCACGTAACCTCAGAATTTCACCGTTAATTTATTCAAAAAGGACATGAAACTCATCTACTACAACACCAAAGTCACACTTGTTACAAATCCGAACTTTTATATTCACATATTGATATCTAACAGCATTTACAGGCAATATGTTGTTTCAGATATGGTGTGGGGGACGTCCTAAATATGAATATGATAAACATCGGTCGATATATTTCGGAGTTACATCCAAAAATGTTGCAAAATCAAGCAAATTTGCTCTATTTTCACCCATAAGACCGAAAGTTAATGACAAAAATATAAATGGCTCTAATCATAACAAGAATGACCTCTTCTGGCTTAAATGACACCTTGTGACTCTTTCTACCATTTTTGGTTTTGGAGATACAGCCTTTCAAAGAGTAGTATTTTTTGTCTTCAAATTGGGCCAGCGGCAATAACTCAAAGCTGATATCTCATTCAAGTTTTTTTTTAATACTAAATTGAATGTTGACTTCTGTAGAATGCATATCGTTTCACGTGTGGAGTAGGTATATTATTTTTAAATGCATTTTATGGTTGTTACAAAAGCTTAAACATGACCTTTTGATTTTTTTTTCTAAATCGTTTTATTTAATTTTTCATTTGTGTGTATATACTAAGGACCGTTCTAAGCCCAGTCACCCAATATAAACTCTTAATGATAATAAATAAAAAAGATATGAGTGATTAAATATGACGAAAAAAATTATTGTGTACCCTACAAAATTATTTTTCTTTCTACTGACATCATTCGCGCACAATTTCAGTAGAGATAGTTTCTCTATCATCTATAAAAAATATATACTGTTTCTCAATGAAGCTTAGTTTTGGAATAATAGTACTTCAAAAGGTGCCTTTGCATGAATTGTTCCGTGTAAAAGTCCATATTTAGAGCATTATAATTTTAACAGTATTTACTATATTGACATGAAACTGTTACGGCATATAGACAAAAGTATAGTGTGATTGGAGATAAGATTTCAATACTGTATCTTTATTAATCTTGGAGTCTTAGTGACTTAAATAGCGGTAGTAATTGCAGTCCTTTTTAACCCCTAAAAATACTCTACTCAAATGTTGCCAGCGACAATAAGTCAAGGCTTTTATTTCCTGAACATTTTCCCTGAATACAAAATTGGTTATTTTTTTTTTAGAATGCATATAATTGTACGTATAAAATAGGTAGATTATTGTTCAATTAATTTTATGGTTGTGTTACAAAAGCTTAAAAATGGCCTTTTGATAATTGTTTTCACAAATTTTCAAAATCGTTGCATTTCATTTTTTTTTTAAATCTATATAATGGGGACAGTAATAAGACCAGCCACCCAATAGTATCTGTTTTTCATAATAAACAAGAAAGATATGAGTGATTAAATTTGTAGAAAAAATTAATTTTTGTCCCCTTCAAAATTCTTATTATTAAACTGACATCATTCGTGCACTATTTCAGCCAAGATAGTTTATCTATGATCTATAAAACATATATACTGTTTCTCAATGAAGTTTAGAAGAGGAAAAATAGTGCCGTAAAAAGGTACCTTTGCATGAGTTCTTCCATGTAAAAGTACATATTTATAGCATTGTAATTTTAACAGTTTTAACTCTCTATATATATGAAACCTAAACAGCTTCTAGACAGTAGTATAGTGCGATAGAGAACAGAGTTTCATTGTCGTATCTTAATTAGTCTTTGAGTGTTACTTAAATATGGGTAATAATTGCAGTGGTATATCCCCCCAAAAAATATTTTAAGTATGTATTTGCAAGAAAACTGAGATTTTTTTTTTTTTTGGCACTCAAATGACAAGCAGCATTGGATTCTACACAATATAGAGTGAATTGCATGCCTGAATGAACATCCCTTTTGAAACGGGAAGACTTGGAATATCTTCAAAAAAGTGATTTTAAGCTCTTTTTTGAACAATTATAGAGAGCATATTTTTCATTGAATTCCTCAAACGTTTTAATTTGGAGGTAGATACCATTACTTTATAAAATTATACCGTAACTCAAGTCTCTATAATTATTGGTGCGTGAATGGGACGAGCATAAAAATGTACAAAAAAAAAACCTTTTTTTTTTCATTTTTCAAACTAAGGCCCACTCAAAGCTCATTTTTTGCACATATATAGTGGATAATGTCAATGATATGCCCAGTAAAAATGAACACTCGCCGTCAATAATTAACTGAGATAGAGGGTAACAAAGTGTAAAATAGATACAAATTGTAAGAGTTACCGCTCTCATACTTTTTGACATACCCATACCGGGCACTAATCGAATAAAGTCCACACTAATGCCGTCTAAATGCAACCATTTTCAATCCCCAATGAAGCTTAGTTTTTTAATAATAGTAATTCAAAAATTTTATTAAACCGATTTTTTTCAATTTTCAGCAGTTTGACCTGAAACCCCCAATTAACATATGGACAAGCATATTCTATCATATACAATTTTTGAAAAAAATTAAAGGCTAAATAAAAAAAATAAAAATAATTCAGGCCCAAAAAAAGTATATACGAGACGTTATAGGCCTATATTAATTATTTATAAACATTAAAAAATATATTTCATTATTTCCAATAAGTAAACTATTCGGTGACCGGGGTATGAATTAGCATGATATGAATTGTCCGGGGTATTATTAATTGTCCGGGATATGAATTGTCCGGTGTATGAATTGACTGGGGTATGAATTAGCATGGTATGAATTGTCCGGTATGAGTTGTCCGGGGTATGAATTGTCTGGTATGAATTGCCCGGGGTATGAATTGTCCGGGGTATGAATTGACCATGGTATGAATTGTCCGGGGTATGAATTGTCCGGGGTATGAATTGTCCGGGGTATGAATTGTCCGGGGTATGAATTGTCCGGGGTATGAATTGTCCGGGGTATGAATTGACCATGGTATGAATTGTCCGGGGTATGAATTGACCATGGTATGAATTGTCCGGGGTATGAATTGTCCGGGGTATGAATTGTCCGGGGTATGAATTGTCCGGGGTATGAATTAGCATGGTATGAATTGTCCGGTATGAGTTGTCCGCGGTATGACTTGTCCTGTCACCGATAGGAACTACTGTGTATCATCTCCAGTGGCACATACACATCAGTAGTGATGCTATAATTCGTAATATTTGGCGCCTGGCGACATTATTGCAGCTGGCGACTATACTGTTATCTACGGTAGGGTTATCACTATAACTGTCCAAGGTAAAGAAAATTTTTCCTGTGGAAACACTGAGGCAAAGTGTCCGTAGGCAAAGTGTCCGTAGGCAAAGTGTCCGTAGGCATATTGTCGGGTAGGCAAAATGTCCGGTAGGCAAACTGTCCGTAGGCAAACTGTCCGGTAGGCAAATTGTCCGTAGGCAAACTGTCCGGCCACGGGCTACACTGCCTACAGGCGCTAGAGAATGGAATGTAAAACAAAAACAAACAAAAATATATGTTTATAGAACTTCATATGCAATGTCTCTAACTCTCTAACAACATAATATCCCTAGATCATAGATGCATAAGTCAATATAAGTAGCACCATCATGGAGGTAGTATGGGTGGAGACGCCCTGAGCCGCGCGGCTTGATGCGAGCTGAACTGTCAGTCAGCCACCTTTTTGTGGGTTAAGAGAGCGACTGCCAAGTAGAGATAAATCATCCCATGGAAGTTTTTTTGAGATTCCTGGGATGAACGTCGGTCCATTCAAAGGTGCACATATATGGGTTTTATTCCCGCTATTGTTTTCATGATGAGAATTAAACTGATCTCCTAACATGGTGATATCATCATATGTAGGTCTCTCGGGTTTGTGGGTATAAGGTTTGCTAAGTTGGGGTGGCACGGTGGCTTCATAAGAACATAAGAAAATAAGGAAGCTAAAAGAGGCCGTGAGACCTACACGAGGTAGTTCCTGTTACTTAACACTACCTACATCCACCTTTCATCCCCATCCATGAATTTATCCAGCCTCCCTTTAAAGCTCCCTAATGACTCCGCACTAACTACCTGTCTACTGAGTCCATTCCAATCATTTACCACCCTATATGTGAACCAGTTTTTCCCTATTTCTTTTTTTAAAGTACGATTTTCCAGCTTGAATCCGTTACTTCTTGTTCTACCCTGGTTAATAGCCGTAAGAACTTTTCCTACCTCTCCTTTATTAAATCCCTTTATCCACTTAAAAACTTCTATCAGATCGCCCCTTACTCTGCGTCTCTCGAGTGAGTGTAAATTTAAAAGCTTCAATCTCTTCTCATAACTAAAGTTGCGCATCCCTTGAATAATTTTGGTCATCCTTCTCTGCACTGATTCTAACAAGGCTATCTATATCCATCCTGTAATATGGAGACCAAAACTGAACCGCATAGTCTAGGTGAGATCTGACTAGAGCCAAATATAGCTTTATAACTACTTCCGCCTTCTACTTTTAACACTTCTGGTAATGAATCCTAACACCATATTAACTATATTTCTAGCCTCAATACATTGTTTCCTAGGTCGGAAGGTCTGAGCTCACCCGCACCCCAAGATCTTTCTCACCTTCAAATCTTTTCAGCGATACATTGCGTATGGTGTATCTATTACCAGGGTTTTTTCTACCAAAATTCATAACGCTGCACTTAACAATATTACATTCCATCTGCCATCTGACTACCCACTCATTAAGTTTATCTAAGTTTCCCTGCAATATGTTTACATCAGACTGTGATCTAATAATCCTACCTATCTTAGTATCATCAGCAAACTTGCTGATATCACTGCTAATCCCACTATCCAAGTCGTTGATGTAAATCAAAAATAGTAATGGACCCAAAACAGACTCTTGTGGAACTCCACTTGTCACCTATCCCCATTCAAATTTAGAACCATTAATTTTAACCCTTTGTTGCCTATCACTTAGCCAAGCTCTGATCCAACGAAGAACCTTCCCATCTATTCCATGAGCCTTAACCTTATTTAAGAGTCGCTCGTGTGGTACCTTGTTGAATGCCTTACTAAAGGCCAGGTATATTAAATCATAATCCTTATCAGTATCTGCCATCTCATCATTGCTTCGTTGTTAAAGGTGGGGTTGTGAAGTCAAAGGTGTGAGGTCAGGTAATTACTAGGGAGTGGCAGATCTGTTTAAGGGTTGGGCTATGCTTACTCAGGTCAAATCCCTTCTACACGTTCACACATACTATCTCAAGTCTCATTTAGTATTGACCTCGTGAGGAACAAAGGCAGGCGTGTCGCTCCTTGTGTGTTCTGCTATGGTGAATAATTGTGTTGCAATTGGGTGCAATGAAAGAGCGAACAAAAAATATGACCCATCCATTACATTTCACCAGTAAGTTAATAATCTAATGATTTCGAAAATTATGTTTCAAACAAACGTGTATGTATTTGATAAACCAAGACAATGACCTTGTTAGAAATGTGTGATAACTACTGCACCACTGGGTTAGTAATTGCGTTACTGATAGTAGTAATAGTGGTGAGGGTGATGGTGGTAGCTGTAGTAGTATATGTAAGTGTTAGCAATTGTGTTAGTAGAGTTTATATTAATAGTAATATTATAGTAATTTGGGGCCACTACTATTGTATATTTGCATAAACGTCTAAGACAGTGGAATTAGCAGTGATATCAGTAAGCTTGCTGATGATACTAAGATAAGTAGAATTATCGGATCACAGTCTTATGTAACCGGTTAGCAGGGAGACAGATAAGTTAAGCGAATGGGTAGTCAAGTGGCAGATGACTATTTAATATTGACAAATGTAGCGTAATTAATGTTGGTAGAAAAAATCTTCGTAATAGGCACACTATACGCAATGTTCTTATGTACTTATGTAATCAAAGTAGTATTAGTTATTATATATGCAAGTACTAAAGACTTATTATTGTGTATGTTAAGGCCGGCTCCCACCTTCCCGCTTGTACGGCCGCCGTACAACAACAAAGACGTCACAATGACGTCACAACAAAGTCTACCGCACCGCCGTACCGCTGTACGGCCGCCGTACAAAGTTAAATTCAAGTCATCTCTCCCACTCGGCGGTGTCCGCTCGAGCGGAGTTGCCAACTGTGCCCAGTTACCACAAATACCACTCAAGCGGTGATGATGGTGACGTCATTGTTGTTGTGTGGCGGCCGTATGAGCGGGAAGGTGGGAACCGGCCTTAACAATGATCATAGTTTCCTTACGATTATGAGTAAAGTTATTTGCTTTTTTTATAATAACAAAGATGGATGGCGTGTGTGTGTGTGTGGTGTGTGTGTGTGTATGTGTGTGTGTGTGTGTGTGTGTGTGTGTGTGTGTGTGTGACAGGAATACACGACCTTTCGAGCGAATGGCTATTCGAGCAGAGGACCAATTGAGCGGAGGATCATTCCAGCGAATGTCTAATTAATCAGTAGTACCATAGATATGCTATATAGATATATGAGTAGATAGAACCAGAACTTGCAAGCAGAGAGGCAGAAAATACAGTCTGTGGAGAGCACTGACAGCAACGCCACTCAAAGCCAGCAGAAAGTTTCGTCAGCCATTCTAACAACGAGATGCCAGTGTTGTAAAGTGTGTGCTGACATCTACCCGCAGCAGTCACACTTGAAAGCATGTTGCTTAGTCCGCAAAAGGTACAGGGATTATCTGAAAGGGAAGCGGCTGCTAGAAAACTTTGGGACATATTGCCGTCCTGCTCAAGCAAGTCCAGAACCCAAATGCCCGACTGCATCCCGATAGGCACCATGTTACCGTCCTGCCACAGTGGGTGAACCTAAATCTATAACCTGTCCAAGCACGGCTGATTTTAATAAACTGTATACATTTATGTGTATTTTAATAAAGCTGATTCTAATAAACCGTATAAATATATGTTTATTATTTACTACAGTAAATTTGCTTAAATTGTCCTCCGCACGAAAAAGTCCACGAATGGTCCAGACACCTGTGACAGGCATTGCAAAACTCAATGTTTGTTTTGTGTTTAATCCTTACACTGGGGCTCAAGTTGCAAACGTGTTGTGCAACTCGATTTTCGTGTTGCGTGCAGCCCAAGTGTGTTGCTCGAGGCAAGTCTAGCGCGGGGCATTTCTGCAACTCGTTGCATTGCCTCAGTTTTTCCCTTGCCGCTGACACTTTTTAATGAGGATTTGGCTTTAGTTAGGAGGTTAAAAAGTGGAGGTAGTTTATATTAGGTTAGACAACTGAGTCAAAAGGTGGGGTTAGGTTAGTTGATTTTCACATCTCTTATACACTCTCCTTCCTACCAAAAAACATTATTTATATCAGAAAGGATAGATTTGCAAGGGAAACTCATAAAGAAAATTTCTCAGAACCTATTTAAATAAGCAGAGACCACACTCTCAAGTATGTAGAGAATTATGGTCCTAGAGTAAATTTACCATTTGTTTTATATGATAAAACAAAATAAGGAGGAATAAGTAGGACTACGTTGAATATTCTTGCATTATTTAGTGGTAAGTAAATCTATGCAATATATAGAATGTAGTTTTAAGGATATTATTTCAAGCATAATATGCAATAATATAATATGTAATATATGGTTAGCAGTAACACAGAAGTGTAATTTCACACACCGTGATATCATTGAGTGCAAACATTGCAAAAAGTTAAAAGAAAGATTGGGTAGCTCATTCACCCAGTGCGTGACATTGCCCACAACGCTATGGCGGACGGGGGAGAGCGGTGGCTTCACCAGGCATCACAGACCGCGCGGATCAGGGTGTCTCGTCTCCACCCATATTACCTCCATGAGCACCATGGTATTAAATAGTTCAAGTTGCATGTCAACTGGCAACTCAAACATCCTACACTTACCTAATAATGATTACATTGCTCTTGTTGCCTGTTCTTTAAGCTCCAGCTCACCTTTACGAAACCTTCCAATGTAATTAAATAACACACCTAGATACTTATGGTCCTACTACTACCTCAATATTTTCATCACCAAATTTAAATGTATAGTTATCTAGGTTAGCTCTTCCCCTACTAAACAAGACTATTTTTGTTTCTTCACAGTTAAGCTTCAATTTCCATTCATTACAATACAAATTCAAAGCAATCAATGCCTGATTCATTCCTTCCACGCTGTCACAGAATATGATTGTATTATCTGCATACATTAGAACAAGAAGTTTCAGATATGAATTTAGTAAATCATCACCAAAATCTAGCAACATAATTACAGTTATATTCAGGTAATTTTCTTTCAAGATCATTAATATAAAAAGCAAAACGCAAAGATGACAAATATTCCCCTTACCTAACACCTAAATTACATAGGTGTCTGATATGTGTTGATAACGGTAACGGTATCAACAGTATTGTTGATAACTGATAACGGTATCTGATATGTGTCGGTTTAGCATGACACAAGACCTGATGTTATTGTACACATTTCTGATTACATTAAATATTTTTCCACTCTCTTTTTCCCTCACTACCTTTTCCCCACAAACCTTCAAGCCACACCATATCAAAGACTTTCTTGTAGACCACAAACAGGCAAAATTCCTTCCTTTTCTTCCGGTTGAACAAAGCAATTACACACTTCAGCAAAAAAATTGATTCAGAGTGGAGTATCCATTCCTAAACCCTGCTTGTGTTTCATTAATAATTATAATTAACAAAGTATTTGATATTCATTAAATATTTCGTTATGTATAGAGATGAACAGCTACCCCATGCAGCTAAGCAAAGTGATCCCAAGGTAATTATTAACATCCTGAATGTCACCTTTATTCTTGTAAGGCATCATACCAACCAACCACTCAGATGGTATAACACTATAGTCGGCCCAGCTCAACTTGGTCCCGCTGGTGGAGTGGGGAGATTACTGCAGCATTGTCACGTTCACCGTTGACAGGCTGATGAGGACTCTCTCTCATACTGTTAGCTATTACATTAACTATTTTTGAATCATATAGTTTTATAATACGGCTGCATGGTTTTGTGAATGGCTTGCGATTTGATGGTAAAACAACGAGTGTCTACCTTCCATTACACTTGGCATAGTAGCTCATGCGACGTTGCCGGCCGACTGACCTTGACACAGCCCCACCCGTCGGTCATCCGAGAGAATGAGGTGAGGAGGGTGGTGACCTGGCGGGGGTAGTGGGGTGGTGTGGCGTCACCGCGGACTTGAACCGCTCCACCCGTGGGACCAGCTTGAGCTGGGCCGACTATAGTATCAAGTATTTCATTAAACAGCCTAACATAATATAGGGGACACAAAATATGCTGATTACTTTTAATGTATTCATTTCATATCGTGCTGGGGATTTATTGTTTTTTTATTATTTTAATATTTCTAACCACCACTTTCTTACTTATTTGATCATTAAGTAATGATGAGTGTTCATTATCCATATTATCATAATCATTTATAATATTTACTTTATCATCTATAATAATATAAGCGAAAGTGTGTGTGTGTGTGTGTGTGTGTGTGTGTGTGTGTGTGTGTGTGTGTGTGTGTGTGTGTGTGTGTGTGTGTGTGTGTGTGTGTGTGTGTGTGTCTGTCTGTCCGCGATAGGTGCCGCCCCCTGTGGCGGAATCCCATCATATGTCACAGTTTTGGAATCAGGTTGACCAGGGGAAGGTTTTAAGCCCAATTATAGGATGATCCGCTCACTTTTTTTTCTTTTTTTTAGCAGCCTATTAGCGAGAACTGTGAAGAAAAAAAAGTGGGTTGCGAGAATTGAGGAAACCTTGATGTAGGGTGATGGGTAATAGGTGAGTGAATGGGTGGGGTGATGGGTAATGGGTGTGGGGTGATGGGTGAGTGAATGGGTGGGGGGTGATGGGTGATGGGTGAGGGAATAGGTGGGGGGTGATGGGTAATGGTTCAGTGAATGGGTGTGTGGTGATGGGTAATGGGTGAGTGAATGGGTGTGTGGTGATGGGTGATGGGTGAGGGAATAGGTGGGGGGTGATGGGTAATGGGTCAGTGAATGGGTGTGTGGTGATGGGTAATGGGTGAGTGAATGGGTGGGGGGTGATGAGTAATGGGTGAGTGAATGGGTGGGGGAATACATACATTTCAGGAAAGTTAGAAGGGGCTATCTGGAGAGTCTGTTTTTGGTGGGCCGAGGTGGTGGGTAATGGGTCTATCTGGAGAGTCTGTGTTTAGTGGGCCTTGGGCCCACCAAACACAGCTGGTGGGCCAAAGGCCCACCAATAGCCCTACGCAGGAGCTAGCCAAAAAGTCCGCCCGGAGGGCGGCTTTGCTTTCAGGAAAGTTAGAAGGGGCTATGATGTGAATGGGTTGGCGTTAATACATACATTTCTACATCCATGATTTCAGGAAAGTTAGAAGGGGCTATCTGGAGAGTCTGTGTTTGGTGGGCCTCCACCAAACACAGGTGGTGGGCCGAAGCCCCACCCATAGCCCTCCGCAGGAGCTAGCCAAAAAGGCCGCCCAGAGGGCGGCTTTGCGGCTAGTTATCAATAAAGTCATCACCCGCTAATTGTCTGAAGTGCTCATGAAATTCATTTAATGGAATTGGGATCTGGTTGTTCTTTTTTGACCATTTAGATATATCCAGTATACTTTTGAATCATCACATCTGTCTTTTCTAATTTTTTTTACTAAGTTTGTTTTCTCCTTAATTATTAACTTTTGGGGGGTTTGTTTTATATATTTTGCTTTCCTCAATCATGCTGTTAAGGTTTACACTGTTCCTATGCAAATTATATTTATGCCTAGCTTTGTGGCACTCCTTTATAGATTTCCAGCATTGTCTGTCATAGACCTCAATGCTGGACATCTAGAAAGGAGTGCCACAAAGCTAGGCAGATATGTATATCATTTGCATAGGAACAGTGTAAACTGTTACTGTGTGTGTCCATGTGTGTGTATGTGCGCCAGTGAGGCGGGACACAACCCCCGGCTAACACCCGGTACCCATTCACTGCTTGGTAGACAGGGGCTCCGGTTTGAATGAGACCGCTCATCTATCTCCGCTTCGCCGGGAATTGAACCCGGGACCTCTCGGTTGTGAACCGAGCATAATAACCACTACACTACGGAATACCCTACTGTGTGTGTGCGTGTGTGTTTGTGTGTGTGTGTGTGTGTCATTCATTCACCCATGGCCTTGTCCACGCGAGTCAGACTCGCAATCGCCAGTTTCACCCTCCCAATGCGAGCTTGGAGCTCATTATTACCGATCTTAGGGTAATGCTGGGACCTCACACACCACACATACCCATCTCCTTGGTCAAATGGGACAGTAACCGCCCCAATAAATTGGTGGAAAAATACCCGGGAATGAGCGGGGGCCGGGGATATAAAGCCGGACCACATAATGGCGCCTGACGCTCTAACCCACCAAACCGTTCAGGCGTGCGGTGTGTGTGTGTGTGTGTGTGTGTGTGTGTGTGTGTGTGTGTGTGTGTGTGTGTGTGTGTGTGTGTGTATGTGTGTGTTCTGAGAGTTCTGTAAATATAGGAATCACGTGTAAGGTAAAGGTAAATACGGGGACATGCACAATGCTGCGCGTGGCCTCGGTGCTCATCTCCGTCGCATTAGCCTTTGAGCATGTGGTGGGTGAGAACCCGTTACCCCGGGACACAGGGCTAGTGTGACATCCGAGTTACCATAGTTACCTTCCCCAGGTTTCCCCAGGTACCCATTTAAAAACCCCGAAAGGAAAGATGAACAGCTTTTTGGCTGGCCGCCAACCTGCTCTGGCCCGGATTCGAATCAAGGCCGGCTGCTACCCTTTTCTATCTTGTTATTTACAGGTAACAGGGATCAACCCAAGTAACTTACAAAGTCAATGACCTGTAGGGGTGATTGCCAAGGTGAGGCCTATCTTGAAAGGCAGGTGTAATATACACAGCCCAGAGGCACACGTCAAATGTGGTAGTAATGAAAGTGGTCGAACGGTTTAAGTAAGGCTTGCTGATTGAAGTAACGTATAAGTATTGTAAGTGCCAAGGAATCGAGTAAGACAATATGCTATTATAAATATATAATATATGATATACATATATATATATATATATATATATATATATACTATATATATATATATATATATATATATATATATATATATATATATATATATAAATTCAATATACATATACAGGGTGTAACACGAGTTTCTGCAAATATTGCGACAGATGATATATCGTATAATTCTAAGTAGAAAATGCTCTATACACATATGCTTTTTGAAGCTTCCTTTAGACGTGAGATGAATTGTAAAAAATCACGGCGGCCGCTATTGTCACAGCGATGCAACGTATGGAGTTGCATTCGCGGTTGCCACTCGGTGAAATTTTGAATTATTTAATCATAATTTTTACTTGTAATGGAACCTTAATTTAGCTTTTAACAACACAATTGGTATTAATTAAATTAATTTAAAAGCTAAATTAATATTCCATAGCAAGTAAAAATTATGATTAAATAATTCAAAATTTCACCGAGTGGCAACCGCGGATGCACCTCCATACGTTGCATCGCTGTGACAATAGCGGCCGCCGTGATTTTTTACAATTCATCTCACGTCATAAGGAAGCTTCAAAAAGCATATGTGTATAGAGCATTTTCTACTTAGAATTATACGATATATCATCTGTCGCAATATTTGCAGAAACTCGTGTTACACCCTGTATATATATATATATATATATATATATATATATATATATATATATATATATATATATATATATATATATATATATATATATATATATATATATATATAAAGTTTTTGAATCTATACTTAATAAGAAGATTCTTAAGCATCTATCTGCTCACAATCTTCTATCTGATCGTCAGTACGGTTTCCGTAAAGGGCGATCTACTGGCGATCTTCTAGCTTTCCTAACTGAATCTTGGTCATCCTCCTTTAGGGGTTTCGGTGAAACTTTTGCTGTTGCCCTTGACATATCAAAAGCTTTTGATAGAGTCTGGCACAAATCTTTAATTTCAAAACTACCCTCATTCGGTTTCTATCCTTCTCTCTGTACCTTCATCTTAAGTTTCCTTTCAAACCGTTCTATTGCAGCTACTGTAGACCGACATTGTTCTTCTCCTAAATCTATCAATAGTGGTGTTCCCCAGGGTTCTGTCCTATCACCCACTCTCTTTCTATTATTCATTAATGATCTTCTAAGTCTAACTCAAAGCCCTATCCACTCCTACGCTGATGATTCTACCCTGAATTTTTCAACGTCGTTTATTTGACGTACAACTCAACAGGAACTAAGTGATTCACGGAGAGATGCCACCGAGCGCCTAACTTCTGATCTTTCTATAATTTCTGATTGGGGCAAAGCAAACCTTGTTTTGTTCAATGCCTCAAAAACCCAATTTCTTCACCTATCTACTAGACAAAACCTTCCAGATAACTATCCCCGCTTCTTCAATGACACTCAACTGTCTCCTTCTTCTACAATGAACATTCTAGGACTATCCTTTACTAAAAATCTGAACTGGAAATCTCATATCTCATCTCTTGCTAAAACAGCTTCTAGGAAGTTAGGTGTCCTGTGGCGTCTGCGTCCTTTTTTTTCTCCCTCCTAATTGCTTGCTCTCTACAGGGGCCTTATCCGCCCATGTATGGAGTATGTCTCACATGTTTGGGGAGGATCCACTCATACAGCTCTCCTAAACAGGGTTGAGTCAAAAGCTTTTCGTCTCATCAACTCCTCTCCTCTGACTGACTGTCTTCAATCTTTAAATCACCGCCGCAATGTTGTTTTTCTTGCTCTCTTCTACCGTTATTTTCATGCTCACTGCTCTTCTGAACTTGCTAACTGCATGCCTCCCCCCCTCCCGCGGCCTCGCTGCACAAGACTTTCTACTCATTCTCATCCCTATTCTGTCCATCTTCCTAATGCAAGAGTTAATCAGTATCTTTACTCTTACATCCCTTTTACTGGTAAACTCTGGAACTCTCTTCCTGTTTCTATTTTTCCACTTTCCTATGATTTACATCTTTTCAAAAGAAGAGTAACAAGACACCTCCCGAACTAAACTGGCTCACCCCTCTTTTTTATTTTATTCTCTTACTGTCTTCTTTATAGGGACTGGCAACTAAGCGGGCTTTGTGTTACACATTTTTGTTGTGCCCTTGGCCAGTTCCTTGTGATGTAAAAAAAATAAAAATAAAAATATATATATATATATATATATATATATATATACATATAATATAAAATATATATATATATATATATATATATATATATATATATATATATATATATATACATATATATATATATATATATATATATATATATATATATATATATATATATATTATGTATATTTTATTTTTATTTTTTTACATCACAAGGAACTGGCCAAGGGCACAACAAAAATGTGTAACACAAAGCCCGCTTAGTTGCCAGTCCCTATAAAGAAGACAGTAAGAGAATAAAATAAAAAAGAGGGGTAAGCCAATTTACACACACTATGTGGTTATGTTACAATACAGAGTCACGGGTTCTTATAAACGGCCAAGGAAGCTTAAGTCTTGTAGACAGGCCAGAACAATTATTTACGTGACAAGTACTCACACACTCAGGTGTGTGTGTAACCACACAGACTCACATGGAGTCTGCTCTTGGAGCGCCTGGGTCGCGTCTCCGGTGGCTTCTGCCTCCCTTCCGGCCTCTCGGCGTGTTATATAGGAAAGGTTTCATTGTTGAATAGCTGTTTACACAGGAACTGCTGAGTGCGTGGAATGCGGAAGGTCCGCTCGCTGTACACACGGTGATGACTCAAACACACCCAAAGTTAGCTGTGTATGTCCAAGTGTACAATGTTTATCAACTAAGATAAGTGACAATTAGCCACAGGCACACGCAACAGCTGACTGTGCATTCTCAAGAATGCAAGGAGCGAGAGAACAACACAATTATGTTCATGTCAACATTATCAAAGAGGTAGTGTCTGTCCGAGCAACACAATAACAAAGGTGTGTTGCTGAAAGAGGCAGACACTCGTACATACACCTCCAAAATGATCACATGCTGATAACATATATGATTCATCATACACATACATATAATATCTATCCACTGCCATAACACGGCAGCTTTGTAACTAGGCGCGCTATCCAATACACCACGGAGGTGAATCGCGTATAAGGGCATGTAAATGGCCATACTTGTAAACTTCAGGGTTCCTGCCAGGGGCTCAGACGAAAGGATGAGAAGAGGGAGGTGTTAGACGCCGTATAGGGCACATAGTGTTAGTGAAAACTACATTGAAAATAAATAAACAAAAATACTAACAATCAGATGTATAAAATTTAAGCTAGCTTACCTGCCGTATTACAAGTGATTAAACACATATATAATTGAAATATAGAAAAATTGATGAAAAATAATTGCCATTGAATGATAATAAAATAAATATAACTACCTATGTAAAAGCCTGAAAACACCAACTCAACTATCACAACTAAGAAATCGATCAGGCACGTGATGCTCACAGCAAATAATTAATTAATTAATTCATTCATATATATGGTATACAAAAATATCGTCATGGCTAGGGGAACATCGACTTTTCTCATAGCTTGACATGGCAGCGAAGACACTACAAGGTAACACGGTTCTGTTCGGCATCCACACACACATCAAGGCAGCGGGTGTAATGTTTGCCGCGTAGCCGGGAAAGGAAAAGTACAAAGGACGAGTTCAAATACGTGATGCTGTATAGCATCTGTGTTGTGTTGAATAGCTGTGTTGCCATCATGATGGGCTTATTGGCAACTTGGAATGAATAGTGGTTAAGGTTTGCGTATGAATACACAAAAACACATATGAATACAAAGACGCTTGGATATTTTGAGCTATAAAATGTGGTCTCAAATCATTATGACGTAGAGGTGACTTTTTTAAAGGCATTAGGTGCTGGAGTGGGTGAAAGGTATGACGAGAATAAGGTTAAAGGTAAATAGGAAGAAATGAAAAATAAAATAAAATTTATGACATGATCTACTATATGTGGAATCGATATGGATACAGGAAACAGCTAGTAACGAATGCAAAAATAAATTTGAA
>JACEEZ010020722.1:0-22500 GCA_016584305.1 Chionoecetes opilio | reverse complement strand
AAACCTTAGAAAGGGAAATGAGGGTGATGTTCTAAAATGGCAGGAATCGCAAAACTGGCCTCCACTAGTCATGGGCGAGTTGGCGCGGGGCACGAGTAGCAAGTCCAGTACAGAGTAGTCTTTGGATATGCCTAAGGAACGGGTTTTCTATTGTGCGAAATAAAAGGTAAAACAAAAGCAGGGATATCAACATAACAACGATGACAACCAAAACAACCATTCCATCTTCAAAATGCCACAACAAACAAAACAAAAAATTTCACTTCACTTCACTTACAAACTCCCCCAACTACTGATTCCACCATGCACCCACCATCATCGCCGCTGGTTATGATGGAGATCCATATAAGCCGAAAATAACCCGTGAAACCTGTTCAGAGAGATACCCATTACGAGTGCGCGAAGTTGTCTGGGAGGAGGGGTGGGGCTGTTATTCAGAAGGAGAAGGAGAAAGAGGACAGATTTATCGGATAATGACTTGGGAATCAAAATTTTACCGTTGAGTAGAGGCAGAGAGGTAGAGGAGGAGCAAGAAAAATAGAACAAAAAGTGAGTTTAGGAGGTGGAGTGGCGGAATGGAAGGGAGTTGCAGCATCCTCATCCGACTCGCATCTTTAAAGTGAAGCGGCATTTTGAGCTCGTCAGTGGCTTGCAGGTCTCCATCGAGGGTAAAGACCACTTTTCTACCCTCACTGTGTGTGAGAGAGGAGAGAGAGAGAGAGAGAGAGAGAGAGAGAGAGAGAGAGAGAGAGAGAGAGAGAGAGCATAGGAGGAAGGGAATTATATGCAAAATTTAAGTGAGATGGATAGAAAGCGGTTCCAACCCTGCAAAAAAAAATTATAATAGAAAAAAAGTAGGAGTTAAGGTAACAGCGGAAGGAGGGAAAAGATAAGCTTGTTATTCGGTCTTCCACCCGTGCTGTGTCTATGCTGTGATCCGATTAAGGGGGAACAAAACACGGAAACACTTTGGTATCAAGAATGCAAACCGAAACACACTTACGATGGAAAAGAAAAATGCATTTAAAGAAGGAAAATTTTTCTACTTGCGGAAGCAGACTGAAGAGAAAGAGGAGAAAGAGGAGAGGGAGGGCGAGGAGAAGGAATAATACGTGTAGTGATGAATAATTCGCGTACACCTGACATGTAAATGAAAACCCAGCATTATATGAGGCTCTTTCATTTTTCCTGAAACTTCATCTGGTTATATAAATGCATGGTGCGCAAGCACCTCCTCTTATTACTACTGCTCCTTATCCTCCTTTCGGATCTTCCTCACCCTTTTTCTTCTCTTGCTTAACATCCTTTTCTTTATCTTCCCTCCTAAATTGAAAACATACAACACAGTGTGAGGTGCCAGGATCCTCTTATTATCTCTCCTCGATAAGTTTTCACTCTCACTTGGGCAGTTGCCTCATGACCTCCATAAGAGCCGTGCCACACAAGCCTGTAAGCTCCGCCCCCCTCCTCTTCCCTCTCTCGCTTCCACTTCCCGGCCTCACCCCTTCTCCCCCTCTGCCTCGCTGTCGGTCGCGTCTCTCAGTCTCACTCTCAACTTTGTGACGGGCACACCCGCCTGCCCAGGGCCTCCCGCTCCTAGTGCCTCCTTGGACTCTGTTATTTGTGTTTCCTCTCCCTTTCGTCGGCGGCCACGGGTGACCAGTGCCCTTACCAAGTGTTGCGGCGAAGGACAGTTTGTTACTACGGCCCGTGTTTAGGAATTTGTGTAAAACGTGCATGCTTATGCGTGTGGGCGACTGGTAATTTTTTTTTTTGTCGTGGTCACATTTGCTTCAAGTTCTTCTTATTACGTGTCTTAGAGGCCGACAAGGAATCAACTACGGCTGCGTCACGGCTGAACTTGTAGTGTGTAGTTAGTTGTACATTGACGCACGTGCGTCAAGCCGTCAACAGAAAATATTCAGTAATATAAAAAGACGAGTAGACGACCCAGAGCCGGGAGCAAAGTTTAATTACATAGAAAAATAAGGAGAGTAAAAATATAAACTAATTCGACAAAAAAGTTGAAGTGCGCAGTGGTAAGAGGGACGCAGAAGCAAAGACAGGGAGAGACGACCCCCTAGTAGCAAGTCCCAGGTTGGACGATGTTGGTTCAGCTGTCGAATGTGTGATCGGAGCGCCAAGAAGACTCTTTAGTGCTTTTATTTACACTGTCATTCAACACGACCATGAGTAACGAGGAGAAGAATAACACGCCGACTGTGACGCAGGATGAATCTACCTGCGATGGTCGGGTGGATACTCAAGACATGAACCGCCAGCTAACTGAAGAGAAAGTAAAAAACTTGAAAGGAGAGAAGGGGAAGGCAGAAGGTGCGACACAGAAGGCAGGAGAGACAGCAACAACTGCAGAAATGCAAAAGGAGAAGCAGGAGGACACACACAGCACTTGTTCCACCGCCTCCTCCAGTGCATCCTCTTCTCCATCCCAAAGCTCTACTTCTTCTTCAGATGGAGGGAGTGGCTCCCCCTCTACACATGGAGCCTCGAGGGCCATTAACATTGAGGACTCGGATAAGAAATACGTCGTGCTTGAGTCAAGCAAACCCAAGACCTGGCAGGCAGCTTACAAGTTAGTCTCTTCCTCCTAAATTTGGTAATCTCTCTTTTTTGCCCATTAAGGGGAGGTAGAGGAAACGACTCACCCTATAGTTTTAGAAATATGAGAGACAAAGGAAGGAATCGTCTATCCAGCCGAGAAATGCCTCGGCAAATGGGGAAGCTTGGGGAAGGAGAAAGGGCGATGTTTTATAATTATGCTGTATTTATCCCTGTTCAAATCATGCTTAACCTAAGCATGATTTGGCCTTTACCTAATACCTAATAATTTTACCTAATTGATAAGCATTTGCCCTTTACCTAAACCATGGAGTATTTTTTTCCCTTCACTTGCAGGAAGACATTCAATAATGACGCCGTGATTGGGGTCAGAAAGAAAATTTACCGAAGAGCGAGACGATTCTTACTTCTTATAGTTAAATTACTTTAATTATTTGCTATTTTGCTTCTACCTTCCTGTCCTCTCATTACCATCTTGCCTCCTTGTTTCCCTATTTTTTTAACACTTTAGTCATTGATTTGGTTTCGCATCTTCTCATTTATTTTTTGTTTATCGGTCTAGCTCTTTCTGCATCCACTAATTAGTTTTCTTGCTTATTTCTATAAAAAAAATTATCTTCCCTTGTTTCTTTATTAACGTTCCTCATAATTTTCTGAATTACTATATTTCTTGCTTACTTAAAATATATCCTATTCAATTACCACTTCATCACAAATTGTCTCACTCATTTGCATTTATGTTCCCTTTCTTTTTTCTATATATATTTATCAACAATTGCATAGTTTATTTGATTTATCTTCAACATCCGAAAAGCTCCCCATCGCCAGCCTCTTTCCTCCTCAATCTCTCCTTCCATTCCCTTCTCCCAATGCTCCCAACTACCCTCCCTCCCTCCTTACCTCCCTTCATCTTTCCCTCCATCACTAAATTCCTCTCCTGCCAGATTATAACGCCATAAAACCTAATATGGACTATAAAGCTTATATCAGCTTTACATGACCCTAACTTTCCTTTCTCTCTCTCATATTTCCCTTATCTTTCCTTCGCTATTGATTACCTGTATATTTCATCCAGCATTCTAAAATACCTATAAAGGGCCATGGAGATGGACACACACACACACACACACACACACACACACACACACACACACACACACACACACACACACACACACACACACACACACACACACACACACAAACGCATAATATATGGGGGGGTATACCGTCCGTGTGGCTCAGTTGGTTAGGGCGCCTGGCATCATTCTGTGATCCGGCATTCGATCCCCGACCCCGCTCATTTCCGGGGATTTGTCCACTGATAAATTCGGGCGGTACTGTCCCCCTTGAGCAAAGGGATGGGGGTGTGTGATGTGTGAGGTCCCAGCATAGCCCAAAGATCGGAAATAATGAGCTCCAAGCTCGCACTGAGAGGGTGAAACTAGCGATCGCGAACCAGTTCGCGTGGACAAGACCATGGGTGAATAACAGAAACACACACACACACATACACACACACACACACACACACCACACACACACACACACACACACACACACACACACACACACACACACACACAACGCTTGTGTGGTCAAGGGTATTAGATCGCCATACAGGCAATTCTGTGGTCTGGCGTTCGATGCCTGTTTGCTCCTGGCGATTTTTCAGTTACAAATGTGGACGGTTACTATTCCCCTTGAGCAAGGGCATGAGGTGTGTGTTGTGTGCAGGGTTACAGCATTACCCAAAGATCGGTCTGTACGAGCTCCAGAATCTTTCCGGGAGGATTAAACTTGCGATCGCGAGTCCAGCTTGCGTGGACAAGACCGTGCATGGGTGAATACACACACACACGGACACACACACACACACACACACACACACACACACACACACACACACACACACACATTATACTGACGCCATGCTCACCAAAGCTCATCAACTTTCGTACTCAGGCCGAAGCTGCTTAAAGGTCGACCAGTTAAACACATATTCCTCCTTCCCCTCCCTCCTCCTCCTCTTTCTACCTCTGTACCCGTACGCAACAGACCCTCAGCCTCCTCCTCTGTTTCCTCTTCTTCTTTATCCTGTTCCGTCTGTAACGCCTCAGGGAAATCGACACTTGACATTACTTTCCCTTTCTAAATGACAAAAAATACCACCTCGTCCCATTAACAGGTTTTCAGTGTGTAACTCCTTCCTCCTCCACTTCTTCCTCTTTCTCCTCCTCCACACCTTTTTCCTCCTCCTACTCCATATTTTTCTGCTTTTTTCGTGGTGTGTGTACTCACTCGTTTAGAAGATTGGGAACATTGTCATTTTCGCTTAGTTAGTGTGCTTTCAGAGGGTTGTTTCCTCTTGTGTCTGGTGGTGCAGGTGTCGCCATGCCGCCGCTCTCTCAGCTGATGAGAGGAAGCAGAGGTGGGGCCTGGTGTGTGAGTAGTGTGGTGTGTGTGTGTGTGTGTGTGTGTGTGTGTGTGTGTGTGAATGAGTAAATGGATGACTAAGGAAATTAGTAAATAGCTGAATAGACGGGTTGACAAACGCTGGTAACTACGTGTGTATGGATCGTAATATGACAAGGCATGCATATTTAAAAAACAACACAACGGGGAGCATAATCCCTTCCCCCTCTACCACACTCCTCTCTCTTAATAGACAAGATTAGTGTCAGTGAGGAGAAAGCGAACAAGTCCCTGTATTCGAGATGCTTCATAAAAATGATGACGTAAGCCCTTCCTCTTGAATACTCTTTTTTCCTCGCCTTATGCTCCTTCGTGCTGATCCATTGAAAGAATAAACTATTACATGTCACGTTTTTTTATCATGGAATTTATTTTGTACGATGAAAGAGGGTGGAAGGATGAAAGAACGATGGGTTACTTTTTTTTATGTATAACGACATAGTTGTTTTATAAATGGTGTATCAAGGGGAAAATCTTGGGCGAGGCACAATCTATGTAAGCGCTAAGAACTGTTACTGCCCAGTTCAAGTGGTAACTAATTAGGGAGAGATGTGGGCGTCCCGGTTACATCTGGCCAAGCAGAGCGAAACATTTGATCAGCTCCCAGTGCACAGTCAGGCTTAGCAGTGGTGGAGGGAGCGTTAATTCCGTAGGCAGGCTGTGGGGATATGGCCGTTTGTAGACGGGATAGGGATGGTAGAATGAGAGCGAGAGGATGGTGGACCAGGGAGTTAGTGGATGGAGGGATGGAGAAGGGGGGTCCAGATGGTCAGGCATGGACAAAACGGGACCGGGCAGACCTTGGATTAAGCTCTCATGCAAGACCTTTCTCCTCCCTCCGTCCCTCTATCCCTCCCTCCCTCGCTCTTCCCCCTCCCCTTCCCTTCACTTCCCTCCTCCCATCCTCCTCTTCCTCTAGCATAGGCAACCAATATTCAACTACGTCTTGACAGTCCCTAATGCTATCATATTACTCCCTCCCATGTTGTAGACTGATACATGGCGCACCTCATTAATCATTACCTCATCACTACAGCCTCATTACCACCACCATCTCCTCATCTCTCCTCACCACCTCCACACCCACTGAGCACTCACCCACCAACACGATCTCAATTCTTCACCACCTTGTTACAATTCCTCAAAACACCCTATATATAAATTTATCATCACTTCCCATGTATCCCTAATCACCGCCCTAACACTTATTAAACATCTGGACTCCTTAACCTTAATTCATTATCACTATATCCTCATTCTTTAATCATCGATACTTACATTCAACTCATGATCTCACGATAAAGTTAACGCTTCAATTCCACCATTAGAAACAACTCTTGCCTCATCAACACTATCACTTCACTGTTACAGTACTTTGGTGCCACATAAACGCCACCTCCAACTTTAATCTCCTAAAATAGTATTATATACCACCATTAAGTAACCACCAATACCATGAATTGACGTAAACCCTAAAAAGAACATCACTACCACCATCAGGTTCCTGTCCACCACTCACTAACAAGAGGAGTTCGCAAACAAGGGAAACCAGATTTACCTACATGTAAAGACAAACAATGTAACAAAAATTGTTGTGAGCCGTCCTCCTCATCTTCCTCCTGCATCTCTTCCTTTGCTCTGATTAGGTTTTTGTTTATTCGCCTTCTCCCTCAGCCTCCGTAACACAATGAGTCAGGCGGAAGGGGCCCCGTGTGTGTGTGTGTCAGTGTGTGTGTGTGTGTGTATGTATGTGTGTGTGTGTGTATGTGTGTGTGTGTGTGTGTGTGTGTGTGTGTGTGTGTGTGCGTGTGGGTGTGTGTGTGTGGTTGCTTAGTGGTAAAGGCAGGTGTGGTCTGTCACTGCCCCGCCCTCAGCTCATATAAAGTATGAACAGGTTACGAAGCTGTTTTCACGATGTGGAAGGCGAATATTTTTTAATATTTTATATTTTCTGATAATTAATACGTACCTGAAATGTATGTATGTATGTGAGCGCGTGCGTGTCTTTGTGTGTGTATGTGTGTGTGTGTGTGTGTGTGTGTGTGTGTGTGTGTGTGTGTGTGTGTGTGTGTGTGTGTGTGTGTGTGTGTGTGTGTGGGGTGTGGGGTGTGTGTGTGCTTCTGCTTATGTGTGTGTTTGTGTTTGTTTGTGTAATGCCTAATAATTCCCTTTTTTTCCTACGAGGGAGTTATGCTCATGTATATATATATATATACTAGCCGCAAAGCCGCCCTCCGGGCGGACTTTTTGGCTAGCTCCTGGGGAGGGCTATTGGTGGGCCTTCGGCCCACCAAACACAGCTTTCTGGAGAGTGCTTTCTGGTCAGGGTTGAAGGCCGAAGGCCCACCAAACACAGACTCTCTAGATAGCCCCTTCTAACTTTCCTGAAATCATGGATGTAGAAATGTATGTATTAACGCCTTACCCATCACCCCCCAAACCCATTCACTCCCCCCATTACCCATCACCCCCCACCCATTCACTCCCCCATTACCCATCACCACACACCCATTCACTCACCCATGACCCATCACCTCCCACCTATTCCCTCACCCATCCCCATCACCCCCCACCCATTCACTCACCCATCACCCCACACCCATTACCCATCACCCCACCCATTCACTCACCCATTACCCATCACCCTACATCAAGGTTTCCTCAATTCTCGCAACCCACATTTTGTTTCACAATTATCGCTAATAGGCTGCTAAAAAAAAAAAAAAAATTCGGATCATCTCATAAGTGGGCTTAAAAGTTGCCCCTGGTCGAGCTGGTTCTAAAACTGTGCCATATGATGGGTTTGGGGGCAGGGGGGACGGCACTACCCGCGACACACCACACACCACACACACACACACTTTCGCTTATTATTATAATATATATATATATATATATATATTTTATAATTTAGGGTGCCCCAAGATCATAGAGGGAAAAAATGAAACATGTTTTTTTCACTTGCTCGTGCTTTACCCCTGTTTACACATGCATAAGAAGAGTTCTTGTGAAATTAGATGAAATTCGGAGAATATTTAGGGGTCACGACAAACTAAACAATTTTCTAATAACCTTCAAAAACAAAGAAAAAACTCAAAACATCCCACATTTTTAGAAAGAAACTTATAAGGAAACCAAAACAGACAGTTTTCATTTTTTCCCATTCAGAAAGCCTTCTTTGAAGGCCCTCCTTTTCCCGCCCCACAAGTTTCCGATGGTGGGGGGACAAACCCTGGAGGAGATACTTCTCCTGTGGGCCGATTCGTGGACCCCAGGTAGCGCTGGATAGGGCGATGCTCCCCCTCCGCGGCATCGTTGACCACTCGGAGGCCAAGTGCCCGTTTCCGAGCGTCCTTGAATCGGTCGTCCTCCTCCCACAATGCCGGGTCTTTTGCCAGGAATCCCTCGTCCGCGTCGAGTTTCTGAAAGAAGGACCGTGTCTTCGAAGTGACGAGGGACGAGAGGGAGGAAGACATCGTCATCTTTTTTCCCTCCAATCGCTTGAGTTCCTTCTTCGAGGCGGGCTTGTCCAATGCTTGACCATCTGCTTCTTCTCCCACCAATCAATCCTTGAGTCGAAGAAGGCCAGTCCCGCGTTTTCCTCGAAACGTACCACAGGTGGCGTCGCAGGGCTTGTTCGCTCCCTTTGGCAACGGTTTGGTCAGGGTATGTCTTGAGGATCTCGAGGAAAAAGCACGTCGTTCAACGGAGCTTTCACAGAGATCGGTGCCTCTGCCATTGCTTGCAGTACACCAGAGCAACGAAGAGGGCCACTCGTTCCACTCGGCCTTCTCTCGACCAGTCAGCGACCAGCTGGGATTTCACATCTTGAAGCTTGAGGCAGTAGATGGCCTTGGCCATCCACCGGCTTGATGGAGAGCTCCAGACGGCGGAAGGGGTTTGGCTGGACCTCATCACCGAGGAACAGGTAGGAGAGACGGAGAATTCTTCATAGTCTTCCCTGGGATGGTTCTTCGACATCAGAGCCTCCTTCGGGAAAGGGCCAATGCGTCGTCCTTCAGCTTGCTGGCAGTGTCTTTGGTGGCGAAGAAACTCTACGAGGTCCTCCGTGTTTCCACCGTCTCCCCTCTGCGAGGAACCACGAAGGACCATCGATCACTGAGTCGTTTGAAGTTTCCCAATGTCAGGACCAGAGGAAGAGCCGAGGCTGGCTTCGAAGACATCCTTGAGGATCACCTCGTGGACATGATGGCGGCGGGCCCAAACCCAAAAGCAAGCTTCGCCGAGTTCTTGCTCAACCCAAAAATGCAAGCACCTTGCACCATGCCGTGTTCGAAGCCGTGGTGTCGAAAACAGAAGGCGATGATCTTGTCCCTGACGCCCGCTTCGTCCACCTCCTTCAAGACCACTGCAGCCACGTTTTTGCCAGTCGAATCCGAGCTTGCTGGGACCCCAAGAAGGAACTCGGCGTCATCTTCCCCTGTGAGGAGGACGGCGATGCGGTCCTCCGTATCGCCAGAGAGGGACGGGAGGGTTTTCCGTCCCAATGCAGGACCAACCTCTCAGGTATTCGTGGTTCCGCAGTTCCACGATCTTCTCGGCGGTTTTGCTTTCTCCCCGAAAATTCGTGCTCGATGGACCGTGCTCTTCGAGACCGCCATATCCCCAATGTCCATTCCAAGAACTTGAGCGGTAGCTGCGAACGTTGACGTTGCTTGCCGCACCGACAACTTCTCTCGATCCCAAGTTGAAATGAGGTTAAGATCCTTCACGGAGATCGATAGCGACTGTTTGAGTTTTTTCCTCTGGCTTCGGGATCCACGAGCCGGTGATGACGTCGTCGACACAGGACTGCTGCTGCTGCTACTGCTTTGGCTTGGGATTTCCGCCCTTTCAGTCAGCCTGGCAATGTCGCTGTCTTAAACGTTCCCGGAGCTGCTTGAGTCGAGTTCCGCGCTCGCCCTGCTTCTCCACCTTCTTCGCTGTCACGAGGTCAATTCCAGCCATGGAGGATTCCCCTTGTCTTCTCTCTGACTCCGTAGAACTCCTTTGTCCTCGCCCTTCACGTCTGCCCGTTGGAGAGAGGAGGAGTGTGCGAGGTCGAAGATTTCTTGGAGGTCTCCTTTGAAAATTTCCTCATCCATACGATGTTTCGGCCTGTCTTTGTTCTTGTTCTTCTTGAGGTCATTGTACGCCTTTACCAGCTTTGATAGCTTCGTGCCGGCGTGTATTACTGTAGTTGTCGGAATCCCGGCGCGCAACCAGAAGGGGAGAACCTCCACCACCGCCTTCCTGCTCCCGCTCGCCGTCTTCCCCATCTAGCGGTGGTGGTGGTAGTAGCGGAGGAGGACCTGCTCCTTCGATGGTAGCCGGGCTCCGGTGAATTCATCGATTGGAGCCTTGTCGATCATCCAAAGATTACTAGCGGCTCTTGTTGCCATGTTGATAACCTGAGGGAGAACAAAAGTGGAAATTTAGAAAAATCCTGAAATTCGAGTCACGTCACCTAAATGTTCACTTTGTCGGGACCCCTAAATATTACTCAATTCGCCCAAAATTTCAACGCAATACTGTTTTACTATGAAAGAACCGGAATAACACACGAGCGTGCAAGATTTCAAAACTTTTGCATTTTGGGACACCCTTATATATATAATATATAAGTTATATATATATAGTATAAGTATTGTCCCGTATAAATTGGTAGGACGTGTGACCTCTGCCATGAGTCGCCCTTACTCCCTCACTCACTCAGTCCCAGGTCACAGCTAAAGCAAGTTCGTTATCTGGCTGTCTGCGCGACGCCGCAGTCTCTAGTCTACAAATCTACAGCTGCGTATCATTCCATAACTCAAACATACTCATAAGGGACATGGCCAATATAGTAGGGCAGCTTAGCACCGAATTTCAAATGGATGGGGACATGCCGGATAAAAGCACCAACATTTTATCAGGCAATCTTCAGGGTCCCCGCTATGATTCTATAACCGGCGCCAAGCGGTAGGACCACTCTTATTTGAAATTTTTCATTATTTGTGAAAAAAAAAATTGAATTTTTTAGTTTTTGGGAAAAAATGTTTTTTTATTGCAGAAATGAGAAATATAGTCTTTTCCGATCATTTTGGTGTAATTGTTTTTAAAATCGAACATTAGAATTTTTTTAAAACAATAATTTGAAAATTAGGTGTCCCCGGGTGCATTTTCCCCAATTTTTTTTAAACGTTCTAATTAAAAGTAGGTCACCCGGGTATTCAAAAAACCCCAATTTTCGTTATCATTTTTATTTCGGGAATCGCCCTGGTCGAGTGGCGGTTAACATAGTGAATCGCGTAGTCTAATTAATTCGGAGCCTGCCCTTAACACATACGAAAATCAAGAAAAATGGATACTCTTTCAGACCGTGCGTATATTCACCCAACATGGTGCAAAATTACTTCTCGGCTAAGCTATTCACATTGGCAGCTGCATAGTTCGGTGCACTTCCACTGCGCCTTCTTGCATGAGCATCGTCCTCCGCACGTGGCGCTTTTGCAGCCACACTTGACCAGTTCTGCGCAGGCCTGAGATGCTACAGGCAGGTTGGACCACACAGGACGCCAGGTCTTCGTTGCAATCTCTAGAGTCCATCCAAAGCCCTCTGGGGTTGGAGGCTTCTGCTCACATTGATCACTGGTTGCCCAGATTCCAGCTTGGTAGACTGCGCGCAGTGTGTGCTGCAGAAGGGCTTCTTGCGTTGGGGAATCTTTTCCATTGGCCTGTTCTTCTGTGAGAAGAGTTCCCTACGTGCCTCGTTCACAGAGTCCAAGTTGCTCGTCTTATTGTAGATGATCACGGTGAAGCGCTCGAGCAACTGGAATTGCTTGCAGTTCACTGTCACAGTCATGTAAGGGTGATTCATGAAGTTGTTGAAGGCCTCCGTCACCTCCACGTAGGCATTCCAAGCCTCCATGCTGATTTCTTCCCTTTGCCGAAGAAAGCGGAAGTTGTGTCGCAGCCCGTGAAACTGTGGAACATAGGCAATGCCGTTGACCTATCTTTCCCAGAGCATGGCATATGGCATTGATATCCAGGTACATGAAGTTCTTTCCAGTTCCAAATGCTACCCAGATGGCTGCCATCTGATGCTGCTGGTCAGGGAATGGTACTTTCCTATCAGTATGGCAACGACGTCTGTGTCGACAGTGCGTACCAAACAGTTGGTGCATCCCTTGTCCAGCGCATCTTTCAGGTGAACAACAATCCTTGTATCGGCCTCTTCGTGGTCACATCGTGGCATGGAGTGGTCTGAACCTCTGCTGATTACATTTGTGCCTGATGTTATGAAGCCCCCTTTCCGTCTGGCCAGTCACTGGAGCCGACTTTGTCTGAAAAGGGAAATGGAAAAAGCTCCTCCTTGTTTGTGGGATCCCCAGGAAGTCGGGCCAGTTGCTGGGCACCTTCGTTGGACCACCGACCTTTCTTCGTACACCTTTCCCCCTTTTCCTCCTAGTTGACTCCTTGATAAATGCTGGCAATGTAGCTGTCCAGACCACATCGACTCTTCTGCAGGATTCAAGAAGCTTCAGGATGTGGGGGATGAAGACCTCATTAGCGTAGTCATTGAATGTGGTAACATTAGTAAGAGGAAGCAGATACACCACAGCAGCCCCCGTCGAGTATTCTTGCATCCAGAAACGGCGGGGTTTCCTTCTGAGAGTTTTGTGTTTCTTCCACAAGGATACCAATGAGGTCTGACTTTTTTCCTTGGCGCAGTGTTCCTCTTTCAGATAGAGAAGGGGGGTGCGGATGATTTCATGTTGGAAGAAGGTTCCCATATCTGTATCCCCGTTCTGAGCAACTATGTACAGACGAGAGAAGAGGGACACATCATCTTTCAACAGGGGAAACACCATCTGACTGCTTCCTCTTCCCCTTGGATGATGATCTGAAGAGAGGCAATGAGTTCCTCTTCACAGGGGTCATGGATGGACTGCCTTCGTTCAGTGATGATAGCCTCGGGGTAGCTGTCGTACTGAGGCCTGTCCCATTCTTCTATGGTTTGCACAGTGTTGGCCCACAGATTCTCCAATCACACGCCGCGTGTCGAGTGCAATCAGCTCGCTTCCTTCCTCTAGGAAAGGGTTGCTCATCTCGTTGATAACTTGAAAAAGGCCCAGTGTTTGCTCGTGAAAAGTCCCTTTTGCGCAGACAGACCTTCTTCGTTTGGGGCTGGCGTTCTTCTTCTGAGATGGCAGTGTACTCCCGCTCAAAAATCAGTGAGGGAAAGCGTGCCTGCTCAGGTCCGGCGATCAGCCACTTCTTGAAGGCTGTTGGGTTTTCAGTCAGGCCGACTGCTCCCAGGGCCCCTTTACAAGCTCATTATTCTGTTCATGGGCTTGGTCGATCGGAATGCTGGAGAACCTTCTGGCTGTCTCTGAACAACCCAGTTGCCTCTGATAATAAACTCCTCTTCGATTGTTGGAGGGAGGCTCTCCATGTCGCGGATGGGACGGGACCCATCTGGCATAATTATGGTGGTCAAGTGCGAAGAAAACCCTGGTGCAAGGGCTTTCATAGACTCGACATACAGGGGAAAGTCTCTTTCTCTGTGAGCGCGAACGAAGGTGAGTCCCAGGAGCTCAATCCTCAGGATAGTGTTCCCCGTACTGAAAGGTTGGATCTTCCTGACCATGCTTTGGTTTCCAGTCCTCTTCCTTTTCCTATCTTCAGTTGCTGCACCAGCAGCGCTCTTCTGTAGGCATCATGTTGCAGCTTGGAGAGTGCCAGAGCGTTGACTTGGTGGGCATGCCTGGTTCTCGTCAGGTGTGATGCCTTCAGGAAGGAGTCAGCTGTGCCAGCAAGGCTATGCCTGCCTGGTTTATTGCTGTCGCCCATCCAGATCCGTCTAGGTAGTCTCCAAGTGTCTTCCACACCGCCATCTCCAGGTGGAGTCCGCCGAACAAAAGACAAAATACTGGTCTTCACCGTGTGTTGGAGGGCAAGTGCCACTGAATGAACTTGGCAAGCGCATACAGCGGACAATCCATTCTATTATTGGAATCTGTCCAGGGTTCAGGAACTGTGTAGATTCGCGGATGACATCCATTCCATGCTTGATCATTGCAGGTGTGTCTGCCTTCTCATTGAAGAGAGGCATCTAATTAAATGAAAAAATCTAAATGTCCATTGTGCATGCATCTTGCTGTTCGGATCGTTTGGCGCCGGTTCTAGAATTGAAGCTTAGATGCTGAGGAAATGCACCCGAGACACCTAATTTTCAAATATTGTTTAAAATACTTCAGATGTTCGATTTTAAAAAAAAATTACACCAAAATGATCGGAAAAGACTATATTTCTCATTTCTGCAATAAAAAAAAATTTTTTTTCCCCAAAAAAAAAAAAAAAAAAAATTCCCAAAATTTTCAAAAAAAAATTTCACATATAATGAAAAATTTCAAATAAGAGTGGTCCTACCGCTTGGCGCCGGTTATAGAATCATAGCTGGGACCCTGAAGATTGCGTGATAAAATTTTGGTGCTTTTATCCGGCATGTCCCCATCCACTACCTAAGCTGCCCCACTAATACGACATATCAGACCAAAGACCCACGTGTGCCTTGCCCAGCTCCTCGCCACAGCTACCACGCGCTCGTCTCACACACCGCCACTACCAAACTACCTCGATTGCTAATTCGATTCCTGCCAGCCCACATTTCCTCAGTACATGAATGGTAACCCTTACATTATATATATACCATTACTCGTTCCTCTTTGGCTCTTCTATACTTCTAATGTGTGTTCTTTGTTTATCATTTTTACCAATCTTCCGTCTTATCACCCCTTTTCCATTTTTTTGCTCTCCACCTCCACCTCCACCTCCACCTCCTCCTCCTCCTCCTTTGTTGCTGTCTAACTAAAGTCAAATCCTGCAATGGCTCATTTTTGTTGCCACTGATTTCAGTCAAAAGATGCAGCTTCCGCAGAATATAGAAAAACAACACAATATAACGATGGAAAATATGAAAATAAAAAAAAACGGAATTCCGAGGAGCTAATAAGAGCTAATCTCACACTTATGCTAATTCTTGCAAGTATAAATACTAGGAATAACGACTGATATGAAAACAAAGCAGCGGGAAGAAAACGAAATACTGTATAGAGAAACGCAACAAGAGGTAAAAAATATATGCGAAGAAACAATGAAAAAAAAACGTCATGAGACAACTTTTTTTTTTAAATGCTGCCGTATTCCATAATTTCCTTCCATTCACATAATTATATTTTATTATATTTCATTATATTGTATTATATAATATTTTATTACATTTATATTCAATTATTATTGAATTATATTTTATTCATCGGGGAGGTGGTGGCAGAGTTGTTAGCACCTGCAAGTGGCGTGTTCAGTGAGCAGAGTTCGATACCCAACTGATGGCAAAATGTACTGAAAATCTTTCTGCAACCGTCGAGTGGCTGAAGATAACCGACATGCTACCCATTAACTCTACCTTCGACGATGAGTGCATCCGAGGACACAGGAGGGCAGCTTGAGCCTCTAATCACAAGCACCACTATAAAAATCCTGTCTGCGCCACCAGAGGCGAGGGTAATCCATCACAGCCCTCAAGTAATCCTCCAGGGCCTATACCCGACCCCTGCCAAAGGGCGCAAAAAAACCAAAACAGAAAAAAAACAATATATCCCACCATCACCCCCCTAACCCCCCCCTTTCAATCACGGCCCCCTTCTCCAATAAAGGTAATTTCAAGCGCGACTCTTGTTTTTTTATTGTTTAAGGGAAAATTTAAAATTTTCTGAGGTTCAGTCGGGCTCGACTCGCATCTAATCGTCAGGCGAGAGTGTCCCTTTTCGTTTTCTAATTTTTTTTACCCCACATTGTGGATATGTGATATGTGTATTCATCCCTTAATAATTCCACCATACATGCTGTTGCAACACTGTATATGAACATGACAACAGCGCGCGCTGCGTCGCCGCTGGTCAGTCGTTGCCCGGGGCCGGGTCGCTACACCAGCCCCCACGCGGTTGATTGGTCATTCTGTTTAAAAAAAAACTACACCTCGGAAGATTGCTCGTTCTCCTTTGGAAAACCCTTCCCTAAACCCACTGGGGGTTCATCACTGCAAACCAGAGCCCGGGGGCTCTTTTGATCTGGCCTTTCCTGTTCTAAAAAAAAAACCACCTAGGGGAAAAATTGCTCGTTTCCCTTTGGATAACCCCCTAAACCCACCCCCGGCTATCACAGCAAACCACGAGCACCATGGCGCACTGAGTTACAAGAACTTAGAGACGGGGAGCGATCCCGCCATTCCAAGCAGCACCGTTTTGCACCACGAGGGCATCCTTCACCGACTCCCTTTTTCCCTGGTTTTACTTCACCCCACATCGTGTGTTCGTGTGCCCGTGGACAGACGTAAGGGCTGTGGACTGCTTTTGACGGTGGGGGTAACCGGTGTATTATAAGTGCTGTGTGTGTTTTTTCAGTGTGCTTTTTTTTGTACCGGGGTTCCGTTGTTTGTTCTGGGTTCACGCTTGGTACGGCTGACCTTGAAACCGGGTCGGGCGGTAGAGACCAAAACCCCGCTCCAACCCCCCAAACACACACACCACCACCTTTACACACACAACCCAAATTCCCTTGTTTTTTGATACTCCACGAACGGTGGTTATCTGTCAACCAGTGTCCCTTCAAATGCTTTCCCCCTTTGTCACCCGGGCTAGCGGGTCCGAGGATGACAAAAGGGGAAATGCTTCCCCACCCTTTAAAACCACTGAACACACTTTCCCCCCCCTGAGGGGATATCAATTTTTGATCGCTATTTGGGGGAAGCCCCCGGTTTTCAGTATAACCGCGCATCCAGAATGGGGAACGACGATAAAGTGACAACGAACCCAGGAGAAAGGGAAGGATTAAAAGGGTTTCCCAAAGTCCTTGTCACATTTCTGTCTCCTGTGCACAACCGCAGTCTGGTCGAGCGCAGGGGAAATTTCCCTTCACCTCCACCACCCTCGATGTAGGTGCGAGCGGCGGAGCCCCAAGGTCCGACCCCGCGACATCCCCCGCCCCATGCCGCTTCTTCTTTTTTTCTGCCACCCCGCCGTCGAAAACCCTCAGCAGGAAAACATGTGGCCCACAGTCCCCCGACGTTGTGCCGACTTTTTCCTTAAAATTTTCCCCGGCAGTGGCGCCCTGTGGGAAGATACTTACCATGGGATTCACATCAGAGGTGCCACGACAAAAAGAAATCATCCAGCTGCGGATGGCTGTGTCACTGAAAGTACAAAAGGGTCCCAGAACATACCCTAGGGACGCACTGACACTTTCCTTTTACTGGACAGAGGTCTTAGACACCCTACAGTCCCACTTCAAGAGTCAAGAAAGAAGCACTACGCCGCGGGAATTACTGTGCTGTAAGCAGGTGACGGCGATCATTCTCCCCATTTCTTCGTACGCCCGAAGAACCTGGAGAAGAGGTCGATTGTGTATGGTAACGCTATGACTGCGCGAAATCCCAAATTTAAAAAGGTTCTCTTTTGGGGGGCAGATGAAGAGCTGATTTAACGCCTTTCTCCCTCGAACAGGCGCTTCTCTTCAAGAGTGGCACCTGTTGCCGTTCCTTCGAAGCCACCCGCCCCACAGCCTCCGCTATATACTCGTTTTCCCAAACCAGCTTGCGCCTTGCTACATACAAGAAAGGCAGGCGCCCCCGACAAGACGCCTCATTCACCCAAAAAGCACCTTTAGGCCAGCGCGTGAAGATCAACAAGAACGCGGTTTCCCCGCCCTGTTCAACCCCGCCCGTCCTGTCGCGGTGCATGGCCCCAAAATGTCCGGGCCCGGAATGGTCTTGCTATAATGCGGTCGTCAAAGGGCATTGGGCGGGGACTGACAAATATCCCGCCAAGACAGCCCAAAGCCCCCTCTGCACCAGGGACTGGCACTACGACAGGTTTTTGCCGCAACACCCCTAGCCCCGATGGGCCCGGGTGGCGCTTTAAAAGCTGGTCGCGCATCACCCCCCCCAAGGCGTAAATACAGCAACTGTCGTAATCAACAGATGTCTCACCTTTCCGCGCCATGACTCCCACCCCGGCTGGTCCACCGGTGCACGGCGAGTCCCCTTCAAGGTCCCGAGTTACCAACACAGGGGCCGCGTCACTGTCACGGCAGAGGGGGCACCTGCAAAGCTTTCCCTCCCCCTCAGCAGCCCACAGCCCTTACCCCCATACTACCTGACAGCGATGGGTCAGTAATGACACTGCTGTGGGATGTTTATACGTTTTACGGGTCCACGGGAAATCTTGTTCCCGCCAAGTACAGGTGCACGAGGGTATTCAAAAAACCCCTCCTGTCCCACGGCCACGCATGGGGCTGGTATAATTTTACCTGCCTTCCCGAAGCCCCTATTGGAGGTCAAGCTGTCAACAGATGCGCTGAGATGACTCTCCCTCCTCCATCCCCGTCAGCTGCACGGGCGCACTTTCTGCGCGAGTTCTCGGACGGTTTCTCTCCAAGGGGGATCCAAAAAAAGTCTCCTCTGAAACCCCGGTGGGCAAAAACCCGAGGATTCACCTGAAGGAGGGAGCCGTACCATAAAGCCCCTTCCACACCGAGGCAGGTTCCCTTCGCTTTCCCAGCGTCAAGTTTCAGGAGGGAAATTGAGTCGATGAAAAACAGGGAATATAAGCCCGCCGGTGCGACCCTTTAGAGTGTGTCAACCGCTAGTCGTCGTGGCAAGGGTAAAGGCGTGAGAATCACGGTTGACTTGACGAAAATAAAATCTCAAGTGGCCCGCCCAAAAAATCCTGCCCCAACTCCATCACCGCTGTCCGCAGGTCAACCCCTCAGCCGATTTTTCACCACAGCGACGCCTTGTGAGGGATGGCAGTTGGGTTACCGAGGGGCGACCAAACACGACGACCTTTATCACACCATACGGGCCCCCTTTCAAAACTGCAGAGGTCCCATGGTTTCTCGGACCGGGGACGCTTACTGTCTCCGGCGACCTGGCCCCGCAGGGGGGGAAAACTGCGTTAAGGTGGTTGACGAATTCTCCTCTTCGACGACGCTTCCCCACACATCTCCCAAGTATTCACCAGAGCTCATGATGTCGCAAGTACGGGTCACACTTTAAAAAGGACAAGTTTGTGGGCGCCGGCCTAGTGTGAGTTTCTGGGGGTATAACCTCTCAGGGGGCGTGGCCGCGGATGAGGACAGAGTCAGGCCTCCGGGACTTCGCGGGCTCCCGTAACTTGATGACCTCCGCTCTTTCAGGGCCGGGTGAACCAGCCCGTCGAGTTCACCCAGCCACGCCGCTGCCGCCCCGCCACTCCCCCCCTGAAGCCGAAAAGAACATTTATTTTGGGCAACTGATCACGACGAGGCCTTTAGTCGTGTCAAAACGGGGCTGCTTCGACCCCCGATTCTCGCTCATTTGACCCAGCAAATTTCAGTTATTTTTCAAAGGGCCCCTCGCCGTCGGGTTTGGTTTCGCCTTCGCAAGACCATGGCCAGGGACGCACATGCCCGTTCGTGTGGTCAAAATCCGGGGAAAAACCCGCTACACCCGGCCCAGGGAAACCCCGTCAGGATTCCTCCTAATCGGTACCCCCTCCCACAGCCCTATCCCCTACTGGAAATTTCCCCGTGACTCCCGTCGCAGACGGAAGCTGGTCCTGTATGGCCAGAGAATTGTGGTTCCTGCAGTCCACCGCCCCCGCACCTTGCTCGGTGCACGAAGTCCCCCGAAGGTGTCGCAGCCCCCCGAAGCCCCGGGGCCAGCAGACTGCTTCTGGCCAGGTACGATCCAAACATTACCAGCACCATCCAAGGCGAGCCATGCCAGATCCTACAGCCCGGGTGCAACGGAACCAAACTGGGACGACCACCCTCCGGCCTTTCGAGCCCACCCCGGGCGGGACTTTTCTCGTCCCCGGGAAGTCGCCCGGGTCACCGCGGACAGATCTCGGGTGGCCTGTGGTCGTCCCCGGGGGGGCCGATATACCGCCACCACACCATAGGCTTTCTGCCGGTACAGTGCCGAAAAAAAAAAAAATGTATACATTTAAATTTTGGACAATAAAACAACAATAGTAACTTACAGTACTTTAGTTTCAGGACACAGGTTCTTTTTCAATTTTATACTTGGTCATTTTTCCCCTTGTATTGGTGACCACCCCAACCTTTTGGGCATGGAAGTGGCGATTGGTGAAGTAGGAGGGGGCCCTTTTCCCACCACAGCTTCGTCGGGCCTGCTTAGCCTTTGATGTTCGCGGCCTTTTCTTCCGATCGCCTTTTTCATTCATTCCAGGCGTTTTAATCGGTTTTAGGTCCGGGGAATTTCCCCAGGCCGCCCAAAAACACGGGGATGTATGTCTTTTTAGGAACTTTTGAACAACTTTGGCCCCGGTGGGAGGGGCAGAATCTTCCCATGAACACCTCGCACTCGTGAAGGCATAGGGCACTAAAAAAAATAAGTAAATTTCAATGTAATTTGCCCCTTTCATGGAAAAACATTCTTTGGGAGGAAGTACAGACCCCCCCCCTGCCCCTTTTTGCCCCCAAAAAACCCCCCCAAACCATAACGCTATCTGGGGGTTTCACGGTCTTCACGGTATATTTTTGGGTGGACCGTGACAATCACTTGGCGGGGCACTGTCGTTTTAAGCCACCTAACCAGTCTAAAAATGCTTTCATCATGAAAAAAGACCTTTTTCCACTCTCTGGGTCCACGGGGTATCTTTACAAAAGGAAAGCCCTTTTTTCTTCATGCTCTGTCAGTAAAGGCTTTTGGCGGGCGGCGGGTTTGGGAATTTCAGCGAAATTTTAGGCGGGTGTGAATGGTGCGAACAAGGTTTTTCCTAAAAAAGCGGATGCTTTTTCTTCAGTTCTGCGGCAGTTATTTTTCAGGAACATTCAATACTTTACGCCTCATAATTTTTTTAGTCCCAGGGATGTTTTTTGTGGGCTCCAGAACCAGGTTTTTTTGGCGGGAACGGTACGGGTGGCAATGGGCCCCCCCCAAAAAAACAGCTTTTTTAGGTTGTAAATCGCCATGGTGTAACGTTCACCTCTGCGGCCACACGTATATAATGCTCCTTCCCCTTTAGGAGGGTAAGGGCAGGTTTCTTTCAATTGAAAGTTTGTTAGTCCCCTTTTTGAAAGTGGGACCGAATTTTTAAAAACCCAAGGTTCGCTGCCAAATCAAAAAGGGCGGTCCGGAGCATTCGAAACACACCTCTCTCTATCGGGTCTCGAAAAAGCACTGGTTTGTGGTTGGTATGGTTGTGGGGTGGAGGGAGACTTCCCCACCTCCCCCCCTCCTCACTAGCTCCGCCCCCCCATTTATATGGCGGGGAACGAAGGTGAAACCCTTTACGCGCTTTCGGGTGTTACTTTTCTTGCGGTCAAAAAGAACATTTTTTGCGGCCACTGTACTTCCGGGATGTTGGTGTCCCGCTCCCCCTCAGGATGACAGCGGGCCCCAATTCACCAGCACTGCCTTCCGGAACTTCACGGATCGCTGGGGGGTCTACCACGCGGTTTCTTCGCCGCATTACCCCCAGTCCAATGGCCACGCCGAGGCGGCCGTCAAGTCGGTGAAACACCTCATCCCCAAGACGGCGCCCAAACGGTAACATCGACAGTGAAGACGTCGACAGGGGTCTCCTGGAGCTTCGCAACACCCCTAAAATCCACGGGACGATCCCCTGCGATGACACTTTATGGCTACCCGCTCCGCTCCTGTGTCCCTGCCCATCCCGAGTTTCCTTCTCAGAGGAGTGGAAGGGACTGTGATCGCCGAGATGTCGCCCGTGCTGAGCAGGTCAAGGCTCAGTACGACCAGCATGCCCGCCCCCTGCCCAGGCTGTGTCGGCCAGACCGTCCGTGTCCAGGACCCGACATCACACCGCTGGGACAAGGTCGGGGTTGTTTTTGGGCTGCGGCATGACCAGGGACTTCGAGGTGGTCTCCCTAGTGGGCGCATCTGGTGGCGAAACCGTCGTTTCCTCCGACCCGTTCCAACCCCTAGTGACGACACCCTCCCCCACACCCTGTGTCCCCCTTTCTCGGACGAGAAAATCAAGTCCCCTTTCATTCACCCCTGTGACCCCAACGCCGTTCTCAGAGCTCAAAGAACAGGAGTCCGCTCGAGACTAGCGCTACGAAGCGTGAAGGGGGAGGGAGGTGTGGATATGTGATATGTGATATTTATGCCTTTAAAAATTTCCCACACATACAAACATGCTGTTGCAACACTGATATGAGACATGACAACCCCGGGGCGCTGCGTCGCCGCTGGTCAGTCGTTGCCCTGCGGCCGGATCGCTAACACCAGCCCCTCACGTGGGGTGATCTGGTCTATTCTCTGTTCTAAGAATAAACTACACCTAAAGGAAGATTGCTTTGCTTCTCCTTTGGATAACCTCCCCTCAACCACTCGGTTTATCATACAAACACGAGCACACACATAACCGTTAT
>JACEEZ010020721.1:163344-209715 GCA_016584305.1 Chionoecetes opilio | reverse complement strand
TAGATTTTCCCTTATCATCTAACCCATAAAAGATGTGAATATCTATCTAAATTTTTTTCTTCTCTAAATCATTGCCTGGGATCAATTGCAAGTAGTCGGAAAAAGCACACAAATTATATTCAGTCTACGGATTATACGTATGTAGTAGTAGTAGTAGTATAAGTAATAGAAGTAGTAGTAGTAGTAGTAGTAGTAGTAGTAGTAGTAGTAGTAGTAGTAGTAGTAGTAGTAGTCCTTTAATACAGGGTTCTTCAAAGTACGGGTCGCGACCCAGTACTGGGTCGCAAGCTTTTGCTCAGTGGGTCGCCAAGTCGTAAACATATAATTATATAAATAATATGTGAAATGCATTAATATGAGGTAGAGAGAGAGAGAAAGAGTGCCGATGGGAGGAGAAGGTAGGACTTTACCATAATCTTCATTTGCCAATTAAGCAATACTATTTTTTTCTACTTACGTAGTTACAATTTACACAGTACTTCTACATTTTTTTCAACTACTATTAAATTAATAGATAAAATTTACTTTGCCATACTCAAACATATGCAATTATTTTATATCCATAGATGTATGTATGTATACCGTATGTATATGCACATTTATATGCATATGTATATATGTATGTATGTATGTATGTATGTATGTAATTGTAAAAAAAATCACAACGAAGAGAGAAAGCAGCATCAGTTGTAACATAGGGTCGTGAATGTAATGCATAAAATCAAACTGGGTCGCGATGAAAAAAGTTTGAAGAACACTACTTTAATATATTCCTCGTTTCAAGACGTATCATATTGCGTCACTCACCCATGCCTATTCACGACCCCGTGTTTAAAGTGAGATCACTCATGGAATATGAAAAACTGACGATTTTTTTTTTTTATAATGACAAGAAAGATATAACTACCACCTCCACCACTAGCAACATCAACAACATAACAACAACAATAATAACAACAACAACAAAAAAAATAACAACAACAATAACAACAACAATTACAACAAAAACAATAACAACAACATCAATAAAAACCATAACCACAGCAACAACAGCAACAACAATAACAACAAAAACACCCATAATAACAACACTAACAACATAAACAACACAAATAAAACCCACACGCCCCTGACAGAAGCAGCCACACACACACACACACACACACACACACACACACACACACACACACACACATAACATACACATACACATATAGATAGAGATAGATAGTTATATACTCATTCATACACACACACACACACACACACACACACACACACACACACACACACACACACACACACACACACACACACACACACACACACACAACACCACACCACACCACACAACACACACACACACACACACACACACACCACACACACAAACACACACACATACACCACGGGCACACATTACACCACATCCCACTCACACACCACACACAAACAAGCAATACAACACTATCAATCCCTACAACCATCACATCAGTTCATCTTCACCCCTACAGACACACATAACAAACACACATACACAACTATCACAAAACTAATCATCACACGAGTCACCATTCACTTGTCTCTTCCCATTCTTTCCCTTGCCCATGCTCAGCCAATTAACCTTGATCATCCTCACCATTAATCATGCCTCTCATCTTCCCCTCTAGACATGATAACAATGAGATAAACGAATAAGAGCGATAAATAATCTCCAGGGAGATCCATCTACTTAGTCTCTCTTCACCATTTTTGTCGCTGCCCCTTCTCACTCTGTCATCTCGTCTCTCCTCTTATCGTCCTCCGCCCCTCCTACAATGCTCTCTTCTCTCTCTCTCTCTCTCTCTCTCTCTCCTCTCTCTCTCTCTCTTCTCTCTCTCTCTCTCTCTCTCTCTCTCTCTCTCTCTCTCTCTCTCTCTCTCTCTCCTCTCTCTCCTCTCTCTCTTCTCTCTCTCTCTCTCTCTCTCTCTCTCTCTCTCTCTCTCTCTCTCTCTCCTCTCTCTCTCTCTTCTTCTCTCTCTCTCTCTCTCCTCTCTCTCTCTCTCTCTCTCTCTCTCTCTCTCTCTCTCTCTTCTCTCTCTGCTCTCTCTCTCTCTCTTCTCTCCTCTCTCTCTCTCTCTCTCTCTCTCTCTCTCTCTCTCTCTCCTCTCTCTCTCTCTCTCTCTCTCTCTCTCTCTCTCTCTCTCCTCTCTCTCTCTCTCTCTCTCTCTTCTCTCTCTCTACAACTGACATGGTATACATGGGGCTACAAATAGCAAAGAAGTTGTTGAAGGCAATGGGTGGCAGAAGCTAAAGATGTCCCCTGTCCCGGGGACATCTATCTGAAAGCTATGCCTTATAGGATAAACTAAATATATAATGTTACAGACTGAGGGTCACTGTCCGTCACAGGCACTTTTCAGGCGCACTATTTACACGTACACGGTGTCACTTGTCAATGTCTCTCGCTCGCTCTCTCTCTCTCTCTCTCTCTCTGGCCTTTTCGTCGCCTTCTTTAGTGAGGACAGGAGAGTCAGATCAAAGAAAATGGAAGGTAATCGTGCAGAAGACGTTTCATTTCAGGCTGAGGGAGACAGAAAGAGGCACGAGGAGGAGGAGGAGGAGGAGTACAGTGGTAGATATTTTACCCTTCTTTCTCCCTGCTAAGACGCCCACTGCTAATCTATTTTGAGGAAGTCCTTTGTCAGTGGTTCAGGGTGTGTGTGTGTGTATGTGTGTGTGTTGTTGTTGTTGTTGGAATAATGGATAAAAACACACACACTGTCATATAACACTGTCATATTCCTAATGCAAGAGTTAATCAGTATCTTTACTCTTTCATCCCTTTCAATGGTAAACTCTGGAACTCTCTTCCTGTTTCTATTTTTACACTTTCCTATGACTTAAATCTTTTCAAGAGAAGAGTAACAAGACACCTCCCAAATTAAATTGGCCCAACCCCCCTTTTTTTATTCTCTTACTGTCTTCTTTATAGGGACTGGTAACTAAGCAGGCTTTGTGTTACCTCTTTTTGTTGTACCCTTGGTCAGTCCTTAGTGATGCAAAAAAAAAAAAATATGCGCCCCCACATTTTCTCATATACATCAACAGATAAATCTTCTCTCTTTCTCTCTTTCTATTCTCTTTCTCTTTCTCTTTCTCTTTCTCTCTCTCTCTCTCGCTCATTCTCTCTCTCTCTCGTTCTAATGTTCTAAAAGCTGAAAATTTGAAGCTTCCTCTCCCCCATATCTTTCTCAAATACATCAATGGATAAGCGCATATTTCTCTCTCTCTCTCTCTAATGTTCTATACGGTGAGTCTGTCCTCTGGCTGTAGATAAAAACAGGTCAGAACAGGTCACAGGTCATACAGGTCAGAGAAGAGAAGAGGGAAGCAGGAACGAGTCTCTAATCAGCTTAAACCTTTAATAAAAGGTTCGTCCAGTCTTTTATTATTACTATTTTCGTCTCCTCTCCATTTTTTTATCATTATTATTTTCTTTTGTCCAGTCTTTTATCATTATTCTTTTTCTTCTGTCCAGTTTTTCATTACTATTATTTTTTTCCTTTCCTTCCCTCTCATTATCAGAACGTAGCCAAGGAAAAATATGAAGAGTGAAAGATATTTTTTGATGCAGTCTTTCGTACTCTTGTGTGATTCTCGGCACGTCTGACTTGATAAGAGAGATGATAGATAGAAAGATATGTATATAAAGAAATTAATATAAGTGTGTGAATGGTCAAAAACAGTTGTATTATTAAATTTTAGACACGTTATTATCACACTTAACGCCCATATTTTTCCTTTGCTATAAAAAAAAATTCTGTTAGCCATAAAATTACGAAAAGTAACTGAATATACCAAATTAGTTAGTCGACAAGGATAATAATCAGGTCATAGCTATAAATATTGCTTATATTCACTAAAAAGCGTCTAATGGTAGCCAACTTACAATGGAAATTACGTTCTGGGTCTCAAGGGATTAATTATTATATGGTATTATTATCACACTTACTAGTACCATTGTTGTAGTAAGATTGTCGCGTAGGATGTAATTTAGCATTTTTAGTAATTTTGACTTGATAAGAGACATGATAGATAGACATGTATGTAAGTAATTGAATATAAGTGTATGAATGATAAAAAACAGTGGTAGTATTTAGGGGTTCACACTTACCATTGCCATTGCTGTAGTAAGATCATTGTACTGGATGTAATTTAGCAGCTCATCTCGATACCAAAAATAGTCAATCACTGCACCTAGAAATAGAAAGAAAGAAAATACATGGTAAAAAAATGTACTGATTTGTATTAAAGATTGTAAAGAAATTGTGTTGAATGAGTTGGCCTTGTAACAATAATTTACATTTATATCGTAAAATAAGAAAATAAGAATATAAATATCAGAATAAGAAGAAAATAAGAATTGTATTAAAATAAGAAAGAAAATACATGGTGAAAAATGGAGTTGCATGAGTTGGCTTTGTAAATATATTATAACACAAATATATTTGGTGAATAATAGAAAGATCTGTTTAGGAAGCACACAGGGTGATATTCTGGTCTTTTTAGAGAGAGAGAGAGACAGACAGAGAGAGAGAGCAAGAGAGACAGACATACAGAGAGATAGACAGACAGACAGACAGAGAGATAAACAGGACAGACAGACAGACAGACAGACAGACAGACAGAGAGAGAGGAAAACAGACATACAGAGAGAGACAGAGAGAGAGAGAGAAACAGAGAGAGAGAGACAGAGAGAGAGAGAAGACAGAGAGAGAGAGAGAGAGAGAGAGAGAGAGAGAGAGAGAGAGAGAGAGAGAGAGAGAGAGAGAGGCTTAAAGAATACAAATGATAAACATGGACTGCATTGAATCTTGGTGAATAAGAAAACCTTAAAAGGAGTAAGTTATTCAATTCTATGATTAACAAACACACAGAGACATCGATAGCTAGACAGGCAGACATGCAGATCTATATATAGGCAGACATTTAGGTAAATTAATAAATAAATAGATACAAAAGATGAATATAGACAGATCAATATGAATATCTATATTGAGAGATAGATATGTAGACAGATGGGGCAGACATAAATATATATTTTGATTGATTAATTTATAGATAGATAAATAAATAGACAAATGAATAAGTATGTGATTAGATTATCATAAATATCTATCAGCAGCTTTGGTACTACAAAAGAAAAAAAATCCATCGTCAACTTTTAAGACACACACGAAGACGAGTGAAAAATATTATCTTCCCCCTATACTTTTATTAACCCTTTCACGCCCAGATCTTTCCTTTGCTATATACATTCGTCTGTTGTTAGCCATAAAATTACGAAAACTAACTAAATATACCAAATTAGTTAGTGGACAAGGATACTGAACAGGTCATATCTATAAAATATTGCTTATATTCACTAAAAATCGTCTTATGGTAGTCAAATTACAATGAAAATTACGTTCTGGGACTCAAGGGGTTAAATGTTATATGCATTTTTATATTTTTATTTAGTATATTTTATTACAGCGACAAGTAAAGAGCATCAGTAATGAGACAAGAAAGTAGTATCGTTATGACGCTCACCATTACGAAGACAAGTGGACATGAACAGAACAAGAATAGGAAACCAAGTTGGACAGAAAATGGGAGGAAGGAACGACACAACGAAAACTGTCCCACTTGAGATAAAATACACTTAAGCATAGATGGAAATGCGTGAAGGGGAGAGGAGAGAGAGAGACAGAGAGACAGAGAGAGAGAGAAAGAAAGAAAGAAAGAAGAAAGAAAGAAAGCAAGAAAGGAAAACAAAAGAAAAAAAGAGAGACAGAGAGAGAAAGAAAGAAAGAAAGAAAGAAAGAAAGAAAGAAAAAAGTGTTGGTATCAGAGATTTAAAAAAAACTCAAATAACTCCACTTCTTCTGTAAACTAAACGGAAAGTAGTCTGAATTATTTCACCAAAGTCAGATTCCCTTGGTTTCAGTTTACCCAACACTCAAAAGAATAATGGTGCAGAAAAGGCGCAAATTTGACATCCAAGGTGCAACATTTAGTCCACCAGGTGATGGGTGCATCTTTTTTATTTGTATTTTTTTATTGTGTTTATTTGATTTTGCCGCTCTAAAGGTACAATTGGGTCAGATCTCGGGCACGGTGCAAACTTGTACCCTGCTTTTAGTGTATATTGGGCGGCGCTGCCGATCAGTTTGTGGCTCTCAGAAATGATAATGATAATGATAATGTAAGTAAGAATGAAGATATATCAATAATGCTATTAATAATAATAATAATAATAGTAATAATAACAAGGATAGTAATAATAAGTGGCTAAGGTTAGTATTGTATTGGTTAGAAATAGCGATATGATAATTAACATGATATGTAGCATTATTTCCATGCCTTATATTTATAAATCACCATGTTGCACTAATTGCCTAGTACTTTATATTGCGTGATGCTGTCTTATGCCGGGATCGGCTCTCAGCGATTGTTTTATTGAAGTGACTCCCTTTCAAAAGAAGTGATTAATAATTCAGGTTTAATGCAAGACCCTTGTATGGAAATGGTGGACAGAAAACAAAGCCTGGGTCGACAATCTGTTGACCATTGTGAGCTTGTTTATAATGAACGCCAACCATTGTACTGCTTTGTGTGCCAAGAATAATGTGTGACTACTGCAGCCTTGAAGTATATGGATGATTACATCCCTATACATGAGTACATGCATTATATTCCCATCGTGTACATGATAACGTGCCCACTCTGCAACTCTCTATACATGAGTACATGCATTATATTCCCATCGTGTACATGATAACGTGCCCACTCTGCAACTCTCTATACATGAGTACATGCATTATATTCCCATCGTGTACATGATAACGTGCCCACTCTGCAACTCTCGCGCTATACTGTAGTAAAGGCAGCCATTAGTCATGTAACCCTTCGTGTACTGATAACGTGCCCCTCTGCAACTCTCTATACTGAGTACATAATTATTTACCATCGTGTACTGATACGTCCCCACGTATAACTTGCGCAGTGCTGGTAGAAAGGCACGCCGACGTAGTCCATGGTAACTGTCAAGTGTTGTTCGTATAGGTTACATGCAACGTTGCCTTCTTTTCCACCGCAGACTCACTAATGATTATAAATTCATGTGTTTCTTCCCAGTATAAGTTCCTTCTATCACCCAATGGCCTATGTCCACTAGACAGTCTTCTCGGTAACATTAATTGTTTATGTTGTAACTTCATTGTGACTTGTTTGTGACCGCTTGTAAGGATGTTTTCTCATAATACCGCCTCACTCCTGTCGGGAGGGCGACCAGTCACTTGAGGGGCGACCAGTACAGGTCCTGGAGGGGCGACCAGTACAGGTCTTTGAGGATTGTGGCCACGGCAAACACTAGACTGCCAGCAACAATGGTCCACAGGATGTAGGGCCAGGCCCCCCGCACCAGGCTGGCCAGGCAACGCCCCTGGGAGGGCTCCGCCACGGCCTCGTCCTGCAGACCACCATCCTGCGCGGTGTCCGGTTTATCATCGTCTTTGCCTGTGAACACATCGTCAATATTTTCCCGTTCACTTTCATCTTGGGCAGCCTCGGAGTCGTCGCCAGGCTCCTGCACTACTGCTTTGACGGAGTTCTTCCAGTCTGTTTCTGTGTCAATCTCGCACACGTCTACTATTTCATCTTCTTCGCTTTTTAGTGCAAGTTCATTAATATTTCCATTAGTATCGCTTCGCTCTGCACTTCCAAACCAATAATCATCGAAATAGTGCTTAATTTTCCGCTCTTTTTCATTACCATCGCTTCCCTCCCCGCTTTGCAGCGAGTAGTCATCCAGGTTTTGTTCATCATCCATCGGACACTCGTCAATGCTCGGCTCATCACTGATCATTTTTGGGTTAATGACAACAGTTCCTTCGCTTATGTACATAATAAAACTCTTCTTATCTTCCTCTGTCATCAGTTGTGCGACGAAGTCCTTCAGACCAATGTGGGCCACGTGCCTCTGCCCGTAAAGACAGCGGATGGCAACCTTGACACCCGCCGTGCCCGGACACTCGCAGAACAAAGTAAACAAGGGCTTGAGATCCAGGGCAGCGGCCGAGATTTATAAGCTCCCACCGCGTAGCAGAACCTCTTGTCGTCGAAATGAATCGAGGCGACCTTTCGGGTGGCCGTGAGGCAGGGGCAGCAGCAGCGGGGGCGCCGCACACACCCTGTGGCTGCCCGCGGCATTCTGACCGCCCCGCCAGCCTCTATCACGCAGCTGCCCTGCAGATAACGTCGTGGGTCCTTTTTGGGTGGAATCGTCATAATTTTCGCCTCATATTTTCGTCCACAATCCTGCGGGTCGTCCGGTTTTTCATCATCGTCTAGGACAACATCTTCCTTCCGTCCACTTTCATCTTTAATCTTGCGGACTTTTCGTCAGTCTCCTGCACTCCCTCGTCAGTGGTGCTGCTGTCTATTTCTCCGTCCATCTCACACTCGTCCGCCATCTCCTCCTCGTCCTCTTCCTTACTTATCAGTGTAGCCTCCTTCTCTTTTTCATCTTCATCGCTTCTCTCTCCACTTTTCAGTCTTGTCATCATCGAGGTTTTGTTCGTCATCCACTGGAGGCGCGTCGTGACTCGATTCCTCACTGACAATTTCAAAAAGTAGCTTAATGGTGACATTTCCTTGGCTTATGTGCAGGACGAAACTCTTAGGGTTTCTATTTCTCAGCAGCTGCACCACCAAGTCCTCCAGAGCGACGCGGGCAACGTGCTTCTGCCCGTCAACACATCGTAAGGATACCTTGACCATCGCCGTGCCCGGACGCCCGGGTATGAGATGAGAGAAGATGTACGATGTCAAGGGCTTGAGATCCAGGGCAGCGGCCGAGGATGTGTAAGCCCCCTCCGCGTGGCAGAACCTCTTGTCCTCGAAGTGAAACGAGGCGATCTTCCGGGAGGCCTTGAGCCAGGGGCAGCATCCCCAGCGGCGGCGCTGTACACACACGGTGGCTTTCAGCGGCAGCGTGACCGCCCCGCCAGCCTCTATCACGCAGGTGCCCTGCAGATAACGTTCAGGGTCGTGTTTTGGCATCTCAGTGATGAGCTTTGTCTGGTGTCAGGTGTCCTTCGCCGACTAAGGCGTCTTACTGGTTTATACATATGCGAGTGTGTTGAAAGGCCGCGGGTAATGCATAATGAAGAGTTATTCAAAACGAAAATAAAATAATGAACAGTTAAATAATTGAATGTATTTTAACATGAACCCAAGACTTTCTACTCATTCTCATCCCTATTTTGTCCATTTTCCTAATGCAAGAGTTAACCAGTATCTTCATTGCCATACCTTTCACTGGTAAACTCTGGAACTCTCTTCCTGTTTCTATATTTCCACCTTCCTACGTCTTAGATAACTTTGAAATAGGAGTATCAAGACAGGAGTATCAAGCTAGTCTGTTATGATGTATAATAATTGCTTCCTTCATCAACAACATTTCTAATTTTTTCGAACAAACAAACACAACTGCAAACAATAGTACTCTGCTGTCGCGGGCGGGCGGTAAAAGTAGTACGGTAATAGTAATGACACACGCGGGGCCGGCACACAGGCAGGTGTTCCTGCCTTTCCGGACACCTGTGCGTCCTGTCTCCGCCGCGCCGCGCACTGCCTTCCCCTCATCACGGCCAAGCCAGCGCGCGTGGCCACACGCACTCCTAGCCATTGCATTTCCCCTCACGTGTTGCAGCTGCCGCTGCTTTGCCACGCCAAGAGTACAACAGTTACTGTGGCACCAGGAAATGCATGATATAAAATAATTGATCTTTGTGTTCTGGTTGTTGCCCCCTGTGAGAATCGAACTCACGACCCCTGGTTTACAAGACCAGTGCTCTGCCCCTGAGCTAAGGAGGCTCTGGTCCCTGTGGTACAGGGGTGCTACATATTGTGATGGTGACAGGCACGTAATGCAGCGCAATCATTCTGGTTATAACATATATTGTTATATTAAAATTTAATAATGCATAAATGTTCATATTGAATATGATTGATAGATTGATAAATAATTAAGTAAATATATAACATGAAATAGCTGTTACCTGTAAAACAATGGGTTACTAATAATTAGTTGAAACCCGATGAAATAAGTTAAAAATATGGAAACACGATGTCTAGAGGAAAATAAACGTCTTCCCATAATCGTGACTGAAATATTGCACTTTTACCGACTAATCAGCACCATTATAGTGGTGCGTGGTGTCGCGGTGCGCCATGTCAGTGATGGCGTACACGCACCGCCTGGAAACGCCACCTGGCGGACACAATCACTGTTTGTACTTGTGACTGTTGGTGATGGCGAGGCAGCGCCGCGGCAGCAGCCAGATGAAGAGCCTCGGGCAGTGTGAGGGATGCGTGGCAAGACTGATGCTGAAGTTTGTACTTCATCACGCGACCATCGATAAACCTCCCATTCAATTGAAATGATCATTATAATTCAATTATTTTTTAGTGTTTTTTTTACTTATTCATGGCTGGACTAAGAATCAAAATTTCAAAAATCTAAAAACATTTTTTCAAGGCTACAACGTTGCAGAAAGCTAAACAGTATGATGACTCAGGAATTAAGTGTTCACGAGAGAGAACTTCACTTCTTGCCGCCGCCTTTCGAAACTGTCGCCGCCGTTGTTTCCACAGCTGCCGCCGCTGCTCCGCCGCCTGCAAGCGTGCCTTGATGCAGGCCTCGACAGCGGCCACCTCGGCGGGCGGGCCCACGATGTTCACGTTGCTGGACTGTGTGTTGGTGGCGGGGGGCACCGATGGTGCGGGGTACTCCTGTGCCAGCCTGAGGAGCTCCTCGCTCCTCGCCCCCGGGGCCCACCTAGTGGTGCCGTCTGTCGGGTGCCACCTCCACCATGCACCACTTTCACTCTGTCCCTCTTGCGGCGCTCGGCGGCCTCAAGCGGCTGTGCCTCGCTGCCCTCCAGGCGGCCGGTGATGCCCTTGGCGGCAGCGGCCACCTCACTCTCAGGGCCCTCGAGGCTGACGTGGTGGGAGGTGCGATCCTGGGGCAGGGGCACCGACACGCGCACGTTGGGGAAGTCCTGGTGCAGTTTGTGGACAGCGTCCCCCCGAGGCCCGATGACGTTGCCGTCTGCCCGGCGGCACGGCCACCAACACCTTCACACAGTCTTCCTTCCAGGACTCCCGCACCTGTTACCAGGAATCGTCCTTTGGACTTGCTTTACGCCAGGCCTCGACGCGCTTCGCAGGCATGACGAGTGACGACGCTCGCCTCCACAGCCTCGGTGGCGCCTTCCTCCTCGGCAGGGATCTTATTCCGGCATTTCATCGGATTTTTGCAGACTTTGTGCCACTCGCCGGACTCGTCCAATGGCTCTTCACAGTTTGCAGGAGTCTTTTTCCTCCTTTTTTACGCTTTTTACAGACAGCTTTCCTTGCTGTGGGCACCTTGCTCCTGTGGGCCGCATTGAGGCTCTTTCAGGGCCAGAATGTCGCTGGGATCCTCAACGATTTCCTCGACGTTCTCCTTCACCTCCCCGCTGCGCTCAATGCTGTGTGGAGGCGACGCATTAGTATCCTCCGTTGAAGATGTTGCTGCTTCACCAGGATAAGTTTGTGTCTGATCATCAACCTTTGTATTTTGGTCTGGGAAGTCTGGTTCAACGCCTGCAGAGTCGGCAGACCGATCTTGGATCAGTTTCTTGGTCCTGCCCCAAGGTAGTCCAAGTCCCTCGCGCCTGGGGATTTTTCACTGATATATGCGGGCGGTTACTATCCCCTTTGAGCAAAGTTATGTGTGTGTGTGGTGTGTGAGGTCCCAGCATTACCCTAAGATCGTTTATAATGAGCTTCAAGCTCGGTTAGGGAGGGTGAAACTGGCGATCGCGAGCCCGGCTCGCGTGGACAAGACCGTGGGTGAATTACACACACACACACACACAGTCACACACACACACACACACACACACATCTCAACCATCACCCAGATCTTTTTTTTTCTCTCTCTCTCTCTCTCTCTCTCTCTCTCTCTCTCTCTCTCTCTCTCTCTCTCTCTCTCTTCTCTCTCTCTCTCTCTCTCTCTCTCTCTCTCTCTCTCTCTCTCTCTCTCTCTCTCTCTCTCTCTCTCTCCTCTCCTCTCTCATCCTCTCTTCTCTTCTGTTAAAAACTGTACACACTCGCACTTTCTGTCTTCACACATAAATCAAGTCATTTTTCATCTTGATACATCCGTTTCATCAGTCCTGTTTTTATTCTTCATTTTATCATCTCATTTATTAGGAACCCCCATTGCCATTGAATGTTTGTGATGTTAGGGATAGATGGCATCCCTGCGTACATTAATTTTGACCATTGTTATTCACTGAGAGTATTCACTGATAGATCATGACTGTCTCCTGTGCAGGGTAAGTCAACATGTTCCCTCTCCTTAGTGAACGCACACACTACACACACTGCTCTCGTGCTGTGTCATTTTAGCACAGAGTGTCTGCGGGACTGTTATGTGTTTGTTACATCAGTGTTTCTTAACCTTTTTACCACCACGCCCCCTTTATTAGGTGGTCCTTGCCCCCATGTGGACCCCCTCCTCCCATTCACTTCTTCAACCAAGAAATATGCGGCGGTCTTCGGTTCAAGTGAAGGGATAATTATAATCAGGGCAAGCATTAATAATAATCCGCCTCCGTGGTGTAATGGCTAACGCACCTAGCTACGAATCTGCGGGCCATGGCTTGAATCCCGGCCAGGACGGTCGTCGTGCAGCCCACTCAGCTGTTCAGCCTTCCTATCGGGCTTGGGCGATAAATGAGTACCTGGGAAACCTGGGGAAGGTAACTGTGCATGGTAACCCGGATGTCACACTAGCTCTGTGTCCCGGGGTAGCGGTTTTCACCCACCACAGGCTCAAGGGCTAAAGCGACGGAGAAGAGCACCGAGGCCACGCACAGCACCCCGTATAGCCCCTACTTTACCTTTACTATTAATGACAATTAGGGTACCGCCGCACTGGGAGCGAGAAAGTATAATCTAATGATTTTGATAATGATTATAACATAATAATAATGGTAATACCAGTAAGACGCCTTAATCGGCGAGGGACGAGCGAGCCTGTAGAAACCCGCCGCACGTGCGCACGTGCGGCGTCACCCGGAGTTTGACCTGTGTGACATTGCTAGGTGTGTGGTCTCAAACCACACACCAAATTTCAACTTAGTCGGTACAGCCGTTTCTCAGCTATAGCAAGATAACGTTGTCTGACACCCCTCAGGCGGCACGCGCCACGCGCCATGCTGACCCCTCATGTGAGGCACAACATGTCAAGCACAAATAGGAATTGAATGGGGCTATCAGATGGCGAAGACCGCTTGTCAATCGGAAGCGGGATTCCAAAGATATAAGCTCCTGAAAAGCGTGAAGGTCGGTCGGGTCGGGTCGGCTTCTTTTCCCGGAAAAATCCGAGTGAGCGAGGACTCGCGAGGGCTTCGCGGTCACGCTCGCTTGTGCGGCGCCCTCCACCTCCCCCCGTCCCGCTGCTGGGTCACCCGTGCCCCCCATACATCTGCGCTGCCACTCATTCCCTCAGTCTGTGCATAGGATAGGGGATACAGGTCTTTGTATGAGGGACATAGCATTGACATGACTTAAGTAGCGAGCATTGTGAAAGGTGAAGTGAGCAGAAGAGCAGGGAATATATCGGCATGTGCCAACTTGCTGCCATGACAACATAACGTGGCTTCTCCTGGCCTTCCTGGCTCCTATGTAACAATAACGCTGGCACCCCTGTTTAGTGTCAAGGCTTGTGCAGCATTAAGGTTCTCTCTTGCATTAAACACTGGTTTTACTGCATGGACCATTGAATAGACAAGTTTTCTGCTTTTAAAATTTACCACGAGATATGTTCCTTTGCTAGAAATTTTCGTGTAATACATTGCTAAAGGGGAAAGAGAGAGAGAGGAGAGATAGAGAGAGAGAGAGAGAGGGAGAGAGAAGAGAGAGAGAGAGAGGAGAAATGAGAGAGAGAGAGAGAGAAGAGAGAGAGAGAGAGAGAGAGAGAAGAGAGAGAGAGAGGAGAGAGAGAGAGAGAGGAAAATGGGAAGAGAGAGAGGAGAGGAGAGGAGAGGGAAGAGGAGAGGAGAGGAGAGGAGAGGAGAGAGAGAGAGAAGAGAAGAAGAGAGAGAGAGAGAGAGAGAGGAGAGGAGAGGAGAGAGAGAGAGAGAGAAGAGAGAGAGAGAGAGAGAGAGAGAGGAGAGAGAGAGAGAGGAGGAGGAGAGAGAGGAGAGAAGAGAGAGGAGGAGAGAGAGAGTGAGAGGGGGTGTGGGAGTGTCATGGAGAAGAGAGGAGAAGAGAGAGGCGCCCGACTTTTGGGGAGGGATTTTTTTTTTTTTTTTTTTTTTGTTTTTTTTGTTTTTTTTTTTTTTTTGCGACGAGGATTGAAGCCTCAACCACACATCTACTCTGGACCCAACAGAGAGGAAAAAAGAAAGAGAAAGAGAAAAAAAAGCTAGCCTAAACTCTTGAAATTCATCTATTTGGAGGAAAAAAACTAAAAGAGAAAAATGCAAAAAAAGGTAGTCTAATTTTTTTAGAACTTACCTTTTTGGAGAAAAAAAAAAAAAAAATATAAAAACGCTACCAAAACCTTTTGTAGAATTCACCTATATTTGAGAGAAAAATAGAGAGGGGAATAAACGGAAATAGGAAGAGTAAAAAAAAATTTAAAAGCAAGTTAAAACTTTGAGAATTTAGCTATTTAGAGTGAAACAGAACAACTGGGGGAGGGGCACTCATAGACGCAAACTCCGCCCGAATAAAAAAAAAAAAAAAAAAAAGAAAAAAAGAAAAATTTATATAATATATTATATATATATTTTAAAATTATAAGCACTAAGTTGAGCGCATACCCCCGGGCCGATTTTCATAAATTGGTTTGTTCCAGGGCAACATTTGTCAATGTTTCATCCAAAAATTAATCGTCCTTCCTATCCCCTAGATTGGGTATACCGAGTTTGGCCCAAATTATTTGTAGCTTTTGAGAATCCTGACACAAACGACGACAGACAGACAGACAGATGGGGGTGAAAACAACCTCTCCAAACTTCGTTGGCGGGGAAAGATAGGGGGTTTGGTATAGTATATGGGCGGCCCATTTTGAAAATCGTCATTTCGCCGAAGCGGACAAATTTGGGTTCTCTAATACTTTTTTTTCTTTGCCCAAAAGGTACTCCATAAAAAAAGGCATATTTGCTCATGCTTTAAATTCAACACCTTTTTTTAGGATTAATCACCCACTCAACACATTTGACAAATTTTTTGACAGGAGCAGCGCAGAAAGGCTCTACGAGTGCCCTTTTGGAAAATGTCATCCAGTTTAGTCAGGTGTAACTTACGGACTTAAGAAGAGGATGTGGGTCCCGGGGGTTTTTTGGTAACGGGGGGTGGCGTTTTTGCAGGGTATGCGTTGTGGTGCCGTGCCCCGGAATCCCCCAAAGCGGCATTGTTTTTGGGGCCCCGAGCACGACCTGCTGGCTGCCTTAACCCGGTGCAAAGGAAAAATTTTTTCGTTTTAAACCTTAAACCCGTATTTGGAAGGGTTTTTTAAGGGGTTCCTATTGAGGTGGAAAAAAAAAGACAACCACAACGTGTTCTTCCCGGGTCGGAAAATGCTGGGGCTCAAGCACTGTATGGTGGAGGGGGAAAAGGGTTGGATGGGGCACTTCAGGCAAGGAAACCAAAGGTTTCATGCAGACGGGGGCTGTTTTGGGGGTGTTTACACCCACTTCCCCCGGAACCCGAGCATCGTGTACTACTGTCAGTTTCTTCAAAAGGGTGGGTCCCCCCCACCCAAACAACTGTGAGCGCGACACGGAAAAACTTAAATTCCAAGGATGAACCTGCAGGGTCCTCCCCCCACCACCACCCTCCCCCCCCCCCTACCCCCCACCACCCGACACCGTCCGCCACCACCCCCCCCAAAAACCCCCAAAACCCACCACCACACCACCATCCCGTCACCACCCCCAAACCCCATCCCCACCCCCACCCCAACAACTCCATCACCACCACACCAACACCCGTCCTCCACCAAACCACCACCACCACCCCCTCCCCCACAAAACCCACCACACCACCAGTCCGAAACCCCCACCCCCACCCCAGCTCACCACCACCACCAACACCAGTCCCTTAAAACCCCCACCCACCCTTCGTACCACCACTACCACCACCCCTTTCACCCTTTGGTAGTACTATAGCGATAGTGTTTTTTGGGGTTTGTTTAAAGGGGTCGTGGTGGGGGGTTGCGCGTAAAGGGGTCCAAAAGCTACGGCATCACTAAGTGTGTGTGGTGTTCCACTTGCAAAAAAAGAGAGAGAGAGGAGAGAGAGAAAGGAGAGAGAAGAGAAGAGAGAGAGAGGAAAAAAAAAAAGCAGGAAAAGAGGGAAAAGGCGACATTAAAAGATGGGGGAGTATGGGAAGGATGGAATGGTAATTCTCTCTCTCTCTCCCCTCTCCTCTTCTCTCTCCTCTCTCTCTCTTCTCTCTCTCTCTCCTCTCTCCTTCCCTTCTCTTCTCTCTCTCTCTCTCTCTCTTCTACATTATCTTTTCCTCTTCCCCCCAAACCCCTCTCCCCTTTTTTCCCTCTCTCCTCTCTCTCTCTCTCTCTCTTCCTCATCTCCCTTCTCTCTCTCTCTCTCTCTCCTCTCCTCTCTCTCCCCTTTCCTCTCTCTCTTCTCCTCCTCTCTTCTTCTCTCTCTCTCTCCTTCCCCCCCCCTTTTTCTCTCTCAGTAGAGTATTAGGACAGTATCAATAACAACACACCAATCGTTTTTCACAGTCGCCGCCCTGGACACACAACCCTTGAGCCACAAACACCGGCTGCCTCACTCGCCCCCCGGGCACCACAACCTCGCCGCCACACACCCTCGGCGCCAAGATGACATGAAATGGCGCCGGCGCCCCGCGCCCCCGGGAGCTCCGCAGGCTGCAAGCACCAGTGACTGGTGACATTCTCTATGATTACATCAAGGAATTTTAGAGGACAAGGAAGGTGGAGTCCTATGTAAGCAGAAAATCCCCGCCCTATGCACTTGCTGGCGCTTAGATGGCGCTACCGTCGCCTCTTCAGGGAATGTAAACAAACAGACCCACAAGGCTACTGTGTGTGTGACAAGAAGAGACGTAAACACCTGGAGTGAGGCTGCAGTTGTTCCCGAAAGATGCTAAAAAGGTATTAAGTGTCTTTTTAAAGGGATTTTGAGTAAATAAGAGAAACCAGAGTGCCAAATCCTTAAAAAGAGCTACCCTTTATGAGCGCCCCTCCCTTCCTTTTAAAGCTATCACGGGCATGTCACTCAAAAGGGGTCAAGGTAGTCAGCCTGCCACCGTGCTGGCGAAAAAAAAAAAACAGATAGCCGTTACCGTGCCACGGGAACGTTGATTCGGGCCCCCAGTTGAATCAGGCCGCCTATATTAAATGATACTGGACGAAGTTTCGCGGTCGTTTTCAAGACACAGACTTTTTTTTTTTGGCCTAAAATAGGTGTTGGGGAGCGGACCCCCCAGCTAGGTGGTGTGGTTATTTTGGTTGGGAGGTTGGGTTTAGTTGTCTAGGGGGGCTTGTGCAGTCAGTTGTATAAAAGTTGTTTCGTACACCAAAAGTTCGTACCCCAAAAATTTTTTTCCTATCAAAACCATAGTTTTTTGGGACACTCAGTCATTGAAAGTTGGGTTTCGTACATGAAAACCTTCTTTGGTTTTGTGATTAAATATAATATATATATATATATATATATTATATTATATATTATATAATATAAATATAATATAATATTTTTAATATATAAATATATATATAATTTATATTTGTATTGAAACACGTAGTTCCTTTCCAAACAAAATTTTTTTGATTATTTTCTGTGGCCTTTAAATCAGCGGAATTTGGGGGCTAGATGTGGCGCAGGGGGGAAAGCTCTACCTTACTACCGGGAAATTGGCCAAGGGGGTTTGTACGATATGCATTTTTGTTATCATCACCCATCTATATTAGGGTGGTTTTATTCTTTTTAATGGCTTCCACCCCTTTATATGGTTTGGACAAGTTTTATTTGCTCTTTTAAATTATTGGCTTTGTTTTGCGGGTACGATCTGTTCAAATTATTACAGGTTTTACTGTTTTTTTTGTTTTGACAATTGTTTTGACATTGATTTTGGGAGTGCTGCCTAAACCCCAGTACTAGCCCAACCCCCACCACATAAGCCAACCCACCCCCTCCCCCACAAACCCCAACCACAGCCCCCCACCACACAGTACAGCCACAGCAAATGGATGGTATTGAAGTTATATTTAACTTTTTTGCATATTTATCTACTTATAAATTTAAAGTCTGAGATGTAATTATACCTTTGTATGACAAATTTCCTTTAACCCTCAGAAAGATATCAACATATGGTTTTTCGGGTGTGTCCAGGAGCCTCTGTCCCTCCTCCAGGGGTCCCCCTCCTCCGCAGCCCAGTGCCTCCCCCTCAATACTGCTGTAGAGGGTAAAACCTCGAGTATTTCCTTTTTTAAAACCCATAATACCATTGCTAGTTTTTGTTTTTATTGATACTGTCATTTTCTTTTCTTATCCCAAAACTGTCAAAAACCCTTTCCCTACTAAACTATCCACAGTCCTCCTCATCTTCTTTACCCCTTCCTATTCACCATCTTAATTTTAAATATGCAAATTCACCTCATTTCTATCAAAACAAAATGAAAATTTTTGCATTTTGCTATTTACTAACAACAAACTTTTTTTCAAAAGTGTGGAACAGCAAAATGATGGGGGTTTTACCGGTGCCCAAAAGCTCAAATCCCCCCAAAAGTCGTAGTATTTCAGAATGTTATTTTGCTTTTTCCTCTACAATGCATGATTTTAGTTTTTTAAGTGACTATAAAATCACGGTATTTTTTGCATATTATATTTGTAAGATATTTAATTTCAATATCTACCATCGTCTCACTTTGCTCTTTCCCTTTCTCCCCCAAACTACTACTCCAACACTATATCCTCCCTTTAAAGGGGGTCATCCTCTCACACTCCCCCCTATATTCTCACATATATATCCTTGTCTCTCACTCTCACCCTTTTTTTTTTTTCAAGGTCCATCTTTTACCATTTCGTTTTCTGTTTTCACCCCTCACCTCCCCAAGCTCATTCCTTCTAAATTACTAACTTCAGAAATACCCATATACTTTTTATGTACAATTATGTTAGAAAAGTTATCTTATGAAAAAAAACAATGTGTAACATTTTCCATTTTTCCCGGGGACACCAATAAGGCCTCCTCGAAACCCATCTACAGGGTTTCGTATGCAATACAGCAAATGGGGGGAGGCTGTTAAACACCACCCACATAGCGACGGCTGAAATTTTTTTCTCCCCCGGAGGGTTTTGTTTTTTTTTTAAAGACTCATCTTCTTCTTTTTGTCCCTTGTCGCTTAGTATCGTTTCATAGGTATCTTCCATTTCATCTCCTTCGTTAACAAAACTTGTTAAACCCCCCCTTGTTTATTTCACCTGGGAAAGACTTTTTTCATCAGCTTTCAATCCTTTGTTATCATCCAAATTTCATTGTCTCTTTTGTTCTTATCCCCCACACTCTTGGGAAACACTGGTGGGGAAAAATTTCTTTCATTTTCCCTTTTCTGTCCCCTACGCCCAAACACGTACCGGGCCCCGTCTTTCTGCTCTATTTTCCCCCGCCCCATCCTTTGCCTAGCTGTTTTTGACGCATAAGCTTTTCCTTCTGACTCCTATATTTGTTGCATTCCACAATAATGCTTACATTTTTCGCCCTACCCTGTAGCAAAATTCTGGTTCCCTTTTCCCTGTTCCTTCCCTTTGACTTCCAAAGGGCCTTTTTTTTGCTTTGTAGGTAATTTACTCCCCCAGTCCCCTACAGCCGGGTCACCCCCCCCTTTCTGTTTCCCCCCACCTCACCACGAAACTTTTATTTCCTGACCATTCCCTCCTGCCATTTAACTACCCCCTTATTCTAATTTTTTTTTTTTGATATCTCTTATCCCATTTTTGTTCCTTTTTTTCCCCGTTTTTCCCTCTCTAGTTCCTTTTTCCCCGGTGGAACTTGATCTATTTTCCTGTGAATTTTCTTTGCCCTCTATCTTCAGAAAGTCTCAATTTTCTTGTGGAACCCCAGTTTTCCTTTAAATTATCCTTTCCCTAAAGGTGCCCCACCCCTGTCCCCCCTTTGGCCCTTACATCAGTGCCCTACAGCTCCTAGCCCCCCTTGCCTACGGGTTTCTGAGCCTTTCCAAGTGCATGATGTCTCCTTCCCTGTACGAGTCATTCTGACCCATACAAAAAATGGGGGTACAGCCCCCCCTTCCATAAACTCCGCCCTTATATGTTTTTGTGACTGTTTTCCACCATTTATAATCAGCCTTCTCCTCCTTGCCTTGCCTTCATTAACTTTCCCCCTGCTTTTCACCGCCTACCCTTCCTTTTATATTCCCTTCCATTTTAAATATGTACTTTTTACTACTTTTAGGACATTATTCTAAGGCCCCCCTGACTCCACCTTCACTTTTAAAATCTTGACTTTCATTTTTATTTCACTAACTTCAGGTCCCCTTCCCTTCCGTACTTGTTTGTTATGTGTAAAATCTCCTCCATTTCATCCTTCTTTTTGCATCACACTACATCATCACAAGGGCCGAAAAATCCCAACTTTTTTCCTCCAATTGCTCTCCTTTACTGGGCTTCCTATTTTCACATGAGTTTCCCCTAATACAGATTAATAATGTTGGGGACATGACAGACCCTTTTCTAACCCAATTTATTTACCATTCCACCCCCTCCCTTTTTGAACCCACTTTGCTCCTCTCCCAACACTTGTTTTCCTCTATCCCAATTTCAATTTTTTTTTTTATAATCATTTCAAAAAAACCCTTTTCTATATGGTTTTATGACAGCTATGGGCCTATAAATTGGGGTATGTCCCCCCTTTCTTTTCCTCCTCCTTTTTGTATTTGGGGGATCTGCTCTTTTTCCCTCCGGGGCACGCAGGCCCCCTTCTCCACACTGTGTCACATATGTTATATATTGCCTGTTTTAAAAATTTTTCCTCCAATTTAAAAAACTCCCCAGGGTCCCTCTGTCCCCGCACTTTGCCGTTCTTCAAAACTTCAGTACCTTTTCTCCCCCAACTCATTGGGACTGTTTCCTCCATTTCCTCTTGTCACGTGATCATAATGTTTTCCATTTCCCCTACTTTCCTGCCTTTTTAATTATTTACTAGTACCCTTCTTTAATGATTCATTTTTCCTCCTTCTCAGTATCTCTTCCCCCTATTTTCAAATTTAATTTTTGGGTTATCTCTCGTCCACCGAGGTTTTTTTTTAGTGTTTTTTTCCCTCCTTTATTTTTCCCCCTTCCCCCGAGGGAAAATGTTGAGTTTCTTTGCCCGCTGTCAACAAAAGTTTCATCTAATTTTTATTATTTTTTTGTCTTTTCTTTTTTAATTGTTCTTGCAAGATTTCCTCGCTTTTGGGTACTGTGGTCTGCTGTCTGTATCCGCTGTTTTTTTTTTCTATTTTTCCCTGCATTAATGTTTCCTCCACTTTTTTGATATTCTAACTGCTACTTTTCTGCTTTCCCCTTTTAATTGTTTGTAAATATATATTTAATTTTGTTATAATTTTTTTAATTTTTTTTATTATTTTATTTGTTTTTTTTAGTTCCCCTCATATCTTTGGCATTTGGTACTGTCCCCCTTTTTTTTCCCCCATATCTGCAGGGCAACAACGGTTTGTGCTGTTTGTTAAAGAGTTTTCTAATGGTTTTTTTCCCCTTAATTTTTCCTTTCAGTAGCTCAAAGCTTAAAATTGCTATTTTGTATTGTTTAAGTCTTTCTACCCTTTTTTTGCCTTTTTTGCCCTTTTAAAGTATCTAAAAATTTTTTCTTTGTTGCTTTTTTTTCCCAGTTGTGTATGCATAACTTGCCCACCATTGTCAAGGTTTCTCTAAAACTCTTGATTGTTTTTTGTCATGTGGTGCACATGTTTTGCAACAAACTCATGTGTTTTCTGTGCTATGAAAGGTCTTTTACTTGCCATTAATGCATGATATTAGTTCGTGTTTTTGGATCTCTTTATAAACAACTAATTTTTTTGTTATCTCCCCGCAAAAGCTTGCAATTTTTAAAAGGCAGGTGTTGCTGTTGTCATTGCTGCATGTAAAAGATAGATCTTTTCTGTTTGCTTTTGTTACATAATCAAGTATTTCACATGTTTACTGATTTTAAACCTCAAAAAACATAGAAATTTTAATAAATTTTGGTACCATTTTGCTTTTTTTTAAAAATTTTTTTCCTTGTCAAGATAATCCAAATTGTATATTTCTTGAAGGTTATAGCCTATAAACCTTTAAGAAATATACTTTTTTGGATAGTATATATATAAAAATATGGAAATGCAGGATATTAGAGCTTTTTAGTCCCCCCTCGATTCCGTACGTTTCTAAAGTTTCCCATGCTCTGTCTTTACCATACCCCCGGTTTTGATGGCGGAAAATCGCGGGTTCGAAAATTTTCTCAGGAAACACCTTCCTTGTCCTTATATTCCTTGGGTACAAAGAGTAAACCCCCCCGCCCTGGTTTTGCCTTTACGCCGGCCTGCTCTGCTATAGGGCTGTACCCACATTTTATACCATTATAAAATGTTTTTATTTGTTAGGTAGGAGGAAAAATTTGCTTTTTTAGCTTTACAAAACCTTAAAAATTTTTCCTTGACCCCAAAAATGATAGATAAAACTGATTAAAATATCAACTGATATCAAAACTTTTGATACAGGGTGTTGTTAAACTGAATAAAAGAGAGGAGAGAGGAGGAGAGAGAGAAGAAAGGAGAGAGAGAGAGAGAGAGAGAGAGAGGGGAGAGAAGAGAGAGAGAGAGGAAAAAAAAAGAAAATAAGTGTAAGAAAAAATTAGCCTTTTAAACCTTATAAATTCACCCATTTGAAGAAAAGAAAAACAGGGAGAGAGTGAAAAAAACACAACTAAGAAAAGAGAAAAAAAACGAAGGGAAAAAAAAATGATAAAAAATACCAAATTTGCAGCTTTCCCCCCTGTGAGCCTGATGGTGTACGCCAGCGATAAGGCGGTGAGGCAGGCATCCCATGACATTATTTACATTATTAAAAAAAAATTTTTAATTTTATTTCAAATTAATCCTTTGTAGAATTAAACATTGAGTGAGAGAAAAAAGAGAGAAAGAGAGAGGAAAATTAATACATAAAATAGCATGTAGAATTTACCTATTACGAAAGAAAGAGAGATAGAGAGAATAATTGAAAGAAGGACAATAAAGATAGCAATAGAAATAGGTAGAATTAGAGAAAACAATAAAAGAAGGCAGCATAAAGGCTTTCAGTTTCACAGTTCAACGCAGCTTTTCCACTCCATTCTCCCCCTTTTATTCTATTTGTCCCCTTGTCTCACGTATTCATCATCTATTTCTTTCCCCTTTGTCGCCCCTTTTCATTTTCTTCCCTCATTTATTGTGCGTTATTGCTCGATGTGTATCTGTGTATGTATCGAATTGTCGTATGTGTATGGTGTGCGATTTCCTCGTTATGAGCTGTGTATATATATATAGTGTGCGATTTACTCGATGTGTGTAATCGTATTTAATCGAATGAGAAGGTGTAATATATGGTGTGCGTATTTACTCGTACTGTGTGTAAATGCGTATTTTACTCGTATGAGCAGGTGTTATATATCTATGAGTGCGATTTACTCGTATGTGTGCCATACGCGTATTGCTCGTATGTGTATGGGTGTGTATTTGCTCATGGTAATGTATGTGCGCGTAGTTGCTCGCTATTGAGCATGGTTAAGTAAATATTGTGTTGCGTACTTACTCGTATGTGTGCATTTATGCGGATTTGGCGCGTATGTGTATGCGTGGGTATTTGCTCGTATGTGTGTGTATGTATGGTATCTGCTCGTATGACATGTGTATATTATGTTGGCGTTATTTACTCGCATATGGTGTATATGCGTATTTGCTCGTATGTGATGTGTGGATTTGCTCGTATGTGTATGCTATGCGTATTTGCTTCGTATGTGTCGTATATGCGTATTTGCTCGTATGTGGTATATGCGTATGTGTATGTGTGTATATGGATTTGCTCGTATGTGTGTATATGCGATTTGCTCGTATGTGGGATATGCGTATTTGCTCGTATGTGTATGATGCGTATTTGCTGCATGTGTGTATATGCATATTTGTCGTATGTGTGGATATGCGTATTTGCTCGTAAGTGTTGATGTATGCGTATTGCTCGTATGTGTGTATATGCGTATTTGCTCGTATGTGTGTGATATGCCGTACTGGGCTCGTCTGTGTGTATATGAGTATTCGCTCCGTATGTGTAGTAGAGTATTTCGCTCGTATTAGGTGTGGTATTGCGTATTGTAGTAGTGTAGTATGCGTATTGCCGTAGTGTATGCAGCGTATTTGCTGCGTTTATTTGTGTTAGCGTATGGCCTGTAAGTGGATGGTATGCGTATTGCTTCGTACTCTGTGGTATTAGCGTATTTGTCGTATGGGTATATCGCGTATGATAGTATGTCGTGGTATATGCGTATTGCTCGTATGTATGTATATGCGTATTTGCTCGAAGTGTAGTGTATGTATGCGTCTTCTCGTATGTAGTATGTGTTATGTATGGTATATTTGGCTGTATGGGGTATATGCGTATGCCTCGTATGTGTTAGGTGTGCGATTACTCGTATGTGTAGTTTATGCATGGCGTATTTGCCGTATGTGTGTATATGACGTATTTGCTCGTATGTGTATGTGTGCGTATTTACTGTATGTGTATGTGTATGTATGGCGTTAGTTGCTAGTATGGGTATGTGTGTGTATAACTCGCTATGGTATGAGTAGCATGCGTATTTGCTCGTCTGGTGTAGAGGACGTATTGCTCGTATGTGGGTAATGAGTATTTGCCGGTATGTGTGTATTATGCGTATTTGCTAGTATGTGTGTATATTGCGTATTGCTCGTATGTGTGTATATGCGTTTTGCTCGTATGGTGTGTATATGCGTATTGCTCCGTATGTGTGATGTATGCGTTATTACTTAGTATGTGTATGTGTTATGTATGCGTATTAGCTCGTATGGTTATGTGTGAGTATTTACTCGATGTGTAGTGTATGTATGCTTATTTGCTTTAGTGCGGATATGCGTATTTGCTCGTAGGTGTATGTTGCGTAGTTAATCGTATGTGTAGTGTATGTAGGCGCATTTGCTGCATGTGTGTATAGCGTATTTTGCTCGTTTGTGTAATGTGCGTATTTACTCGTATGTGTATGGTATGGCGTATTTGCTCGATGATGGTAAGCGTATTTGCTCGATGTGTGTATATGCGTATTTGCTCTTATGTGTAGTGTGCGTATTTATGCAAGTGTTGGATATGCATGGATTGCTCGTATGTGTGTATATGCGCATTCTCCGTATGTGTATGTGTGCGTATTACCGTATGGTATGGTATTGTAGCGTATTTGCTCGTATGTGTAGGTGTGGTATTAAACGCGTGTGTGGTATGGTATGCATGGCGTATGTTGCTCGTGGTGTATATGCGTATTTGCCGTATGTGTGTTAGCGTATTTGCTCGTATGTGGTAATAGGGCGGATTTGCCGTATGTGTGTATATGCGTTATTTGCTCGTATGGCTTGTATGTATATGAGTATTTGCTAGTATGTGTGTAGAGGCGTATTTGCTAGTAGGTCGTATGGATGCGTATTTATCGTATGGTATGTGTATGTATGCGTATTGTTCGTATGTGTATGTGTGCGTTATTTACTTCGGATGTGTATGGTATGTTGCTTATTTGCTACTTATGCTGCGTATATGCGTTAATTTGCTCTTATGTGTCGTGTGCGTTATTAATCGTATGTGTATGTGTATGTATGCGTATTTGCTCGTATTGTGTGTATATGCGTATTGCTCGTTTGTGTATATGTGCGTATACTAGTATGTGTAGTGTATGTGTCATGTATTTGCTCGTAGTTGGTATATGCGTATTTGCTCGTATGTGTGTATATGGTATTTGCTCGTAGTGTATGTTGCGTATTTACCGTATGTGTATGTGTATGTAGCGTATTGCGTATGTCGTGTATATGCGTATGTTGCTCGTTTTGTATGTGTGACGTATTTACTTCGTATGTGTATGTTATTATGCGTATTTGCTCGTATGAACGTGATAGAGTCATTTGCTCGTATGTGTGTATATGCGTAATTGCTCGTAGTGTATGTGTATGTATGCGTATTTTTCGTATGTGTGTATATGGTATGGCTAGTATGTGATGTATGCGTCTTTTACTCGTATGGTATGTGTTAGATGGTATTGCTCGTGTGTGTATATGCGTATTTGCTCGTATGTGTGTATATGCGTAATTGCTCGATGTGTGTAATATGCGTATTGTTTCGTATGTGTGTATATGCGTTATTGTCGTATGGTGTCTATGCGTATTGCTCGCATGTGTATGGATGAGCGTATTTGCTCGATATGGAATATGCGTATTTGTCGTTGTGTGTATATGCGTATATGCTCGGATGTTGTCTGTATGCGTATTACTCGTATGGTGTTATGTATGCGTATTTGCTCGTATGTGTGTATATGCGTATTTGCTCGTATGTGTATGTATGTATGCGTATTTGCCTCGTATGTGTGTACGCGTTATTTGCTAGTATGTGTACGGAGTATGCGTATTTAGCGTATGTGTATATCGTATTTGCTGTTGATGTGTATATATGTATGCGTAATTTGCTCGTATGTGTGATATGCGTATTTGATCGTATGTGTGATATGGAATTGCTCGTATGTTGTATATGGGTATTTGCTCGTATGGTATGTATGCGTATTTGCTCGTATGCGGGGTATATGCGTATTTGCTACGATGTGTGTATATGGTATTTGCTCGTATATGTGGTATTGTATGCGTATCTTGCTCGTAGTGTATGTTATGCGTATTGCTCGTATGGTGATTATATGCGTATTTGCCTCGTATGTGTATGGATGAGTATTATCGTATGTGTAGATGCCTATTTACTCGTAATGTGGTATATGCGTATTTGCTCGTATGGTGTAATGCGTATGGCTGTTTCGTATGTGTAGTATGCAGTATTTGCTCGTATGTGTGTATATGCGTATTTGCTCCGTATGGGTATATGCGATTTGCTTCGTATGTGTATGTGTGCGATTGTCGTATGTGTTGATATGCGTATTACTAGTATGTGTATGTAGGCGGATTTACCGTATGTGTGTATATGCCGTATTTGATCGTATGTGTTGTATCATGCGTATCTGCTCGTAGTGTGTATATGAGTATTTGCTCGTATGTGTGTATATGCTCTTCTGCTTCGTATGTGTATGTATGCGTATTGTGCTTCGTATGTGTGTATATGCGTATTGCTCGTATGTGTGTATATGCCGATTTGCTGTATGTGGTATATGGTATTGCTCGTATGCGTCTGTAGCGATACTCGTATGTGGTATCTGGCGTATTTGCTCGTATGTGTGTATATGCGTTTGCTCGATGTGTGTATCTGCGTAATGCTGTATGTGGTATATGCGATTTGCGCGTATGTGTATGGATGCGTATTTACTCGTATGGTATGTATGACGTATTTAATGTATGTGTGTGTATGCGTATTTGCTCGTATGTGTGGTATATGCGAGTTGCTCGTTGTGGTAGGTATGTATGCGTATTTACTCGTATGTGTGTATATGCGTTATTTGCTCGATGTGTGTATATGCGTATTTGCTCGTTATGGTGTTATGCATATTGATCGTATGTGTGTATATGCGTATTACTCGTATGTGTGTATATTTTTGGCGGATGTACTCGTATGGTGTATGTATGCGTATGGCATCGTATGTGTGGTTTATGCGTATGTGCTCGTATGTGTATGTGTGCGTATTTACCCGTTGTGTTATGTATGCGATTGCTAGTTAAGTTTGTATATGGCTATGGACTCGTATGTGTGTATATCGCGTATTTGTCGTATGTGTACTGTGTGCGTATTACTGTAGTGAGTATGCGTATTACTCGTACTCGTGTGTATATCGTATTTGCTCGTATGTGTGTATATGCGATTTTGACTCGGATGTGTAGTGTATGTGTGCGTATTGTGCTGTATGGTATTGTGACGTAATTTACTGTCTGGGTGATATGCGTATTTGCTCGTATATGTGTGTATATGCGTATTTGCTCGTATGTGTGCGTATTTAATCGTATGTGTGATATGCATTCTGCGCGTAATGTATGTGTGCAGTATCTTGTGTATGTGTTGTATATGTCGATTTGCGTATGGTATGTGTGCGTATTGTCGTATGTGAATGGTGCGTATTTACTCGTATGTGTGTATAGCGTATTGCTCGTATTGTATGTGTATGTAGACATATTTACTGTATGTGTGTATATGCGTATTGCTCGATGTGTGTATATGCAGATTGCTCGTATGTGTATGTGTGCGTATTACTCGTATGTGTTGTATGCGTATCTTGCTAGAGGTGTATGTGTGGCGTATTTACTCGGATGTGTGTATATGCATATTGCTCGTGTGGGTGTGGCAATTTGCTCGTATGGTGCATTGCATATTGCTCGTTATGTGTGTATATGGACGTATTGCTCGTATAGTATGTGTGCGATTTGATCTCTATCGTGTGTATATGCGTATGCTGGATGTGTATGTGCGTATTGGCTTCGTATGTGTGATATGCATATTTGCTCGTATGTGTGTATATGCGTATTTGTCGTATATGTATGTGTGCGTATTTGCTGTATGTGTATATGCGCTATTTGCTCGTAGTGTAAGGTGTGCGTATGTGCTCGTATGTGTATGTGTGGTATTGCTCGTTATGTGTTATGTATGCGTTATTTGCTCGTATGTGGTATATGGTATTGCTCGAGTGTGTATATGCCGTAGTTGCTGTATATGTATGTGTGCGGATTAGCTCGTATGCGGGTCTATGGCGTATTTGCTCGTATGTGTATGTGTTGCGTTATTAGCTCGTATATGTCTGTGATGCAGTATTTGCTCGTATGTGTGTATATGCGTATTGCTCGTATAATGTATGTGGCGTATTTACTAGCTATTGTGTGTATATGCGTATTTGCTTGTATGGTATCGTATTTGTAGTTTGAGTATGTGTGCGGTATTTACTGTATTGTGTATATGCGTAATTTGCTCGTATGTGTAGTGTGCAGCTATTTACTCGTATGTGTGTATGTGTGCGTATTTGCTCGTAGGTGTGTACATGAGTATTTACTCGTATGGTGGTATATGCGTATTGCTCGTATGTGTAGTATGCATATTTAATGTATGTGTGTAGGTGTGCGTATTTGCTTCGTACTGTGTATGTGGTGCGTATTTACTCGTATGTGTAGTATGGTATTGACGTATGTGTGTATATGCGTATTGCTCGATGTGTATGTGTGCGTATTCCTCGTAGTGTATGTGTAGTGTGAGTATTTGCTGTATATGGTGTGTGTATGATGCGTATTGCTCGAGAGCGTGTATCTCCATCGTGTAGTATTACTGTATGTGTGTATATGCGTATTTTAGGAGTGTATGTGGGCGTATTTAACTCGTATGGTATGGTTAGTGTGCGTTACTCGTATGTGGTGTGTAGTAGCGATTTGCTCGTCTGAGCTGTTGTACTTAGATGTGTGCGATTTACTGTAGTGTGATATGCGTATTGCTCGGTATATTTATGTGTGAGTTATTTACCGTGTGTGTTGTATGCGGATTTGCTGTATGTGATATATGATATATATGAATAAAATGAATGTTCTAAATTTAATTAGAACCATGCATAAATTAGCGTTAACTAAAATAAATAAAATCATCAATCGGGTAATTTCCCGATTGATGAGCGTTATTATTAGTCAACGAAATGTATCCATGGAAATTCATTTATCAGAAAACGAAAATATAAGCAAATAAATTTACATCATCAACGGTCCATTTCCGATTGATGATTATTTATTATTAAAGTAATTTATGCATGTGTTAATAATTATCAGATAACGCAATATAGAAGGACCCGCTAATAAAATTGCGTTTATTGTACCTTCATGATAAAAGTTGACTCGCAAATTTAAAAAATGGCGAAGAGTACAGTGCATCTAATTCCTGCAATTCTTCAAGTTGTAATGCCATTCTGAGGTGTTACTGTTTTTATTGATAATTTATAGAACAAAATTACGAAGATTACAGTCTATCTAATACTGATACACGATCTACTGATAGCCATAGACCACTAATTCTTGTCGGGCTGCCGTAGGCCTATGCCGCCCGCAATTACCCATTGCGCTTGCCCGCCCGGTATACCGTGGCTATGCTAATCACCAATGGTGGGTCTTGTCCAGAACGTAATTTCTCCTATTCCTCTTGCCTTACAAGTTTTGTTTCCCTTTTTCGTGCAACTACTCAAGCATAATAAAGAAAACGAGAGGATATCTAGTACAGCAAATATCCCACTCTCGTATTACCCGGCTGACTAGAGTGCGGCACACATGAAGCGTAGATAGTATGACCAGAGATGCACAGGTGCCAAAACGAAGCAAGCAACAACATACTCTGGAGGCTCAAACAGACTTGCTCTTCTTGCCAGATTGGTACAGCGAAAAGATCCCTCTTCTACCCAATCCCACTTTGTCACGAAAGAATATCCACTATACACTTCACCGCAAGAAGAAAACTGATTTCAATATTACCATCATTTGTCCCGTATTACATCAATGGTCCTATTTCCCGCCGCAGGACAATAAAAAATTGGTTTTCCCCCATCTTGCTCTTTCCCCAAGACTCCAAAATGTGCGGCAAAACATTTTTTCTTCCTTCTATAGAGGCCACATGAGGACAGCCTACAAGAAGACTTGTTAAATCTATCTGAGTTGTACCAACAAAATCACAACGGCGGAAAGTGTAATAATTATCCTGTGGACCAAACATCGTTTTCATACATTAACCAACGGGATTGATGCTTTAATACATTTCAGCTCATTCCTTCTACCTATCTATCGATGAGTATTTGGCTCCATTTAAACTACTTTCAACTTAAATAGCGATAAGACCCAGGCTGTGAATGCTCATGTCAATTCTTGCTTCGGCTCACTACACAATTAAACGCAAATAATTAATGATATTTATGTCCTGGCAAGTCTGCTAAATGAAAAGTTACCATCTCACTCAATCAGGCGAGAAATAGATAACACACCCTCCCATAAAATCTGTACCTGGTTCTTCACATCTTTACTTAGTATTCCGAACTCCTCTTCCCTCAACAGGACCAAAACCCAGCAAAGATATATACCCTCCTCTCTATACACTACTCTCATTTTTTCACAAAATTTTTACGCAAACCTTTCTTAATTTATATTTCCCTTTAGTTATGCTTTTTTTTCTTAGCTAGATTCGAGTAAGTACTGACAGGAATACGAGTAAGAGTGAAATAGAACAATTAATCCCGTTTCCTCCTAGTATCTGGACCGAGATATTTAGCCCCCGCTCTTCCACGACTTCTACCTCGTACTCTCTCCTCTCCCCCCCTTCTTTAGAACCCTTGTCGCTTTTTGCATCCCTCTTCCTCTATGATTACATGTCATATGTTTGCGCTAATTTGTCCGTTGCACCCAATGCCACCCTAAACATACTCACATATGTACCCTTAATGTCCTTTTGCCCAGAGGCTTACCATCCACCAAGCGTATGCAAAGCAAACAAGCATCTGCTACCATACATGAGACTGACGTACGTGCAGCATCACATTCAGTTCACAATGACGCCCTCCCCCACTCAAATTACAACAGATATTCATATACAACTCACATGTTCATACTATATAGTCTAATAGGTCACTATTCACCAATCCGACATGGCTAATATACATGATCAAATTCCACACAAGAGAACAACACCCAGAAGCCATGATATGACTCCAGCGGTTTATCAGCTTTAAGTCCACAGAGGAAAGCAACTAGGACGCCACTGTAGTTAAATGTGCATCATTCATTATTACGTATATCATTGTCAGTATTGTCATTAGTAAACAAGAGGTGGAAGTGAAAGCATAGTAACACAACAAAATATGAGCGGATAAGACACGGGACACGTAGTTGAGCCACACCCTATTTATAGGACCAAAACAAGGCTTTCAATTAACTAGTTCCTTGGCCATGTTATGATTTTTTTTGGGGGGTTGAGGGTGGAGGGAGCAACTCTCAAAAACCCAGCTATTTGTAGTACGTCTCATATAATCATAGTGGTTATAAAGAAAACTAACAAATGCACTGCAAACTATAATCATTCGAAATAAAAAGACCTTTAAGGTGTTGGTTGTTAGTCGTGTTTCGCCAGGACTGTCAGGCTTTCGTTTGTGAACACTTGCGTCTGAATGAACGGCATTGTTCAAGTTCCACATATTTATTAAATACCTTACCCCTACGCCAGATCTCACTATAGTGCTATAAAAATAAAAATGTATGTTGTCGAGCCATAAATAACCGAAAAGTAACTGAAGATACCAAATATTAGTCCGACAAGGATACTAAACAGGCATATCAAAAAAAAAAGCTTATATCACTAAAAAATCGTCTATGTAATGGACCCAAATTACAATGGAAAATACGTTATGGGGCTTAAGGGGGTTACAGGCTCTAAGAATTATAATCAGTAAAAGGTTTACAATAGTCAGAATACAAGAAGAAAACAAGAATATAGTAAAATAAGAAAGAAAATCATGCGTAGTAAATGGTGTTCATCCGTTTGCTTTGTAAAGATAAACAAAAACTTTAATACGATCAATCTAATGGAACATTGTCCTATAAGGAGTCAGATATAGAGGGGCTGGGATTAAAGTGCATGGGTAGAGAGTTAGATGTCTTACTTAGTCCCTTTCCGCTCAAAGATCCCGAAGTTTATTTGCTGTGAGTTAATATTATTTAGATAGGTAGAGTTTCTTAAAGGAATAAAGTAGAGTTAGATAGGTAGAGAGTTAAATGTCATAAGTTAGAATCATAGGTAGCGTTAGATAGGATAGAGTTATTAAAGGACCATAAGTAGAGTTAGATAGGTAGAGAGTTAAAATGTCATAGTTAAAAATCATAGGTCAGAGTTATTAGATAGGTAGAAAGTAAAGGATAGGTAGAGTTAGATAGGTAGAGAGTTAAATGTCATAGTTAATATGCATAGGTGAGAGTTAGATAGGGTAATTAAATGTCATAGATAGAGTAGATAGGTGTAGAGAGTTGAAAGGCACCCAGTTAGACATTCATAGTAGAGAGTTAAATGGCTTACACAAGCCATCACTACTTTCCGCTCAAAGGAGCCGACATAGTGAGTTTATTACTCGTGAGTTGCCTCTATTTGGTGAGAATTATGAGTCCCGCTGCGCCGTATATACACGTGATGCAGTACATCATGGCAGTGAAAACTGGCGCTCGTTTCATGCTTGTTGCCAAAAAGAGTATACTCACAAGCTAAGACTGCCATTAGTATTGATGTCACATGCGCAACATATTATTTGATCAGCATTATCATCCATTCGTTATTGTCCTATCTTATACCACCATTATTATTGCCTCATTCGTATTAATATTCAACGATCATTACTATCATTATTTATCATCACATATCAGGTAGTAGTTAGTAGTAGTAGTAGTAGTAGTAATAAAATTATAATCATATTATTGTCATACATTCATTTGATCTCATTAATTATAGTATTATACGAGTTTGTCAAATTCATTCACTATCATTATCATCAATCAGCATTATATATTAGTACTCTTATTATATTATTATTATTATTATATTTCGTAGTAGTAAGTATAGTAATTAGTAGTAGTAGTAGTAGTTAGTAGAGTAGTAGAGTAGCCAGTAGTAATAGTAGTGGTAGTAGGTAAAGTAGGAGTAGCAGCAGTAGACGTAGTAGTCGTGGTAGAAAATAGTAGTAGCAGTGGTGGTGGTGGTGGTGGCTCTGGTTGAGTAGTCGGAGTGTAGTAGTAGTTAGTAGTAGTAGTAGTAGTAGAGTAGTAGTAGTAGAGTAGTAGTAGTAGTAGTAGTAGTAGCTAGTAGTAGTGTAGTAGTAGTAGTAGTGGCTCGCCAGATTAGTATTAGTAGGTAGTAGTCGTGTCGTGGCAGTAGCAGCAAGTAGTAGTATGAGTAGTTAGAGTAGTAGTAGCAGCAGAGCAGTAGTGCAGCAGTAGAAGAAGAAGAAATTATTAACCATTATGTACTTCCGGTTGTAATGCAAAAGGATCCATTGGCAAGGTGAAGGTTGACTGCCATACCTTGCTCCTAGACCTGCGTTAAGCCCACTGAGCTCCTCCTTTAAACAGGACAGAGCAGCAATAAAGTAAAGAAAAATATGTCTGACATAAACTTATAGGAGTAAAAGAGAGAGAATTTAAAGAAGTCCCCCAACCTACTGTTCGCCTGCCCTCCCTAAGCTCTATTTTACAGGTTTCCCTATTGATACTACCACACAAAACAACAACTACTACTACTACTACTACTGCTACTACTGCTACTACTCTCTTCATCAAACAGGTGTAGGTGGGGAAGGAGAATTCAAACTATCCTATTCCTTTACTCTTACACGAGAAATACTATATTGGTAGCAAGTAGGCTAGTCAACAACAGGAGCACTCGTTGTGCCTAACAGGCTGATGTTGACGTGTCTGTGGTTCCTTTGTATGTCATTTTTTGCATTAACACACCACAGTACACACCCTCCATTACCCAGAACTCTGCGATTTTTTTACTAATAACACGTAGAAAACTATAGGGCATAAAATAGCACACAGGGAGTCCGCTGACACTAGTAGGATTTTGCGGTCTGTTCTTCTTTTGTATCCTTTGCCAACACTCACACCCCCCCAATACCTTAAATTTTGCAATTATTATTTACCTCTTAAACCGTAGATACTACATTGGAATAATCATAGTCACACAGGCAGCCTCGTTGACTTGTAGTAGGCCTGTTGCTGGCTGTTTCCTCTTGTATTCCTTTGCATAACACACCCATCTCCCACCCGTACCTTAGCCAGCCCTCGCCCTCCCTCTAATGATATAACCTACTTAGTGTAATGGCCCGTCGGCTCAACAAGATATGTACCTCCTCAAGCGACAGAGTCTTCTTACGACCCTTATTTACCTATATTTTCCCTATCGCAAGTGCCTCGCTTCTTGATCCCCTTTCCTTCTCCTTTGGGTTCAGTAGGAGTGGGAGGAGGCGGAGGAGGAAGAGGGGAAGGGGGGTAGAAGAGGAGGGGGGTAAGGCAGTGGGGATTGGGAGGGGAAACGGGGATGTAGAAGGAGGAGGGGGGAAGTAGGGGAGGCTGTCGGGAGAAAGGGCATGGGCTTTTCCTTTTCCTTGGGTTGGTAGAAAGAGGAAGAGGGGAAGGAAGAGGGGGGTAGAAGAAGGAAAGGGGGTATTAGAAAGAAGGAAAAGGGGTGGTAGAAGGAAGAGGAGGGGAGGAAGAAAGGGGGTAGGAGCGGTTAGAGGGTTTTAGGAGGGAGGTTGAGGGCAGGGTGTTCGAGGAAGACTAACGGGCAAAGCTGAGGGTTTTTTGCATGTCTCAGTTTCTGTAAAGGAAAGAAAAAGAAATAAATACATATGAGAGAAAAGAAAAGTGGATTCTCACTAATATACTCGGTCAAATAAATCTTTAAGCTGAGATGTAATGCCGATTTTTTTTGTAGGGGGCATTCGATTTTTGGTGGGGTTAGGACTTGTCCAGACCCTAGCATCAGAACATTTAGTCTCTATATCATGCACATTCGGTACCTTCTTCTCTTACCGTGTTAAAGTATTTTGAGGCTATCATCACTCACAGACGTCTCATTTTAATTACGGAGAAAATTTTCCATTACTATTGTATTTGTAGCTATAAAATACTATACAAAAATAAAAAATAAAATAACTAGTCTCGAAAGCAATACAAATAAACAAAACAAGTAAAAGAAATTACATTCTACCAAGAAGTATTTTGAGCGTTATTCATCACTCATGGACGCTTCATTTGTTTTTTTCCAGAACATTTCATATTATGTCATGTAGCTACGAATATAAACAAAAAATAAACAGAAAATGACTAGCAAGGAATAAAAAAGAACAAAATAAATAATATATAAATGAATTAAGTAAAATAACAAATAAGATGTAAAAATAGTAAAAAGAAGAAAAAGAAGAGAAAAAGTAAAAATAGGTCTCATGGTAAGCACAGCGAGCGAAGCTCGCTGTCGCTTACCATAAGACCCGTGGAACCAAGTTTCCGCCAAAAAGTGTATAACTACTCCTAATATTGTCGGATTCAGCTGAAATTTGACATGCAAATAGTGCTGTCAAAATCAATGGGGGTTGTCGGATTTTTTTTTTTGCGTAAAAACAGCCTTAATGAGTAATTAGCGTAAAATACTCCTAATTATTGTCGGATGAGCTGACATTCGAATCCAAGTAGTGCTGTCAAAATCAATGGTGGTCTGTATAATAAACTTTTTGCATAGAACAAGCCCTTAATGAGTAATTCACGTAATGAGTTAATTGACTGGAACCTGGCTCGCTGTCACGTTCCAGCCGCAAGAACTGAGCCAAAAGCAAAGGGGCCAGAGGCTGGACGTCTATACTTGATAGGTAGGTAGGTAGGTAGGTAGGTAGGTAGGTAGGTAGGTAGGTACCGAATGTCAATTTTCCGTATTCACGAATGCGAATGCAAATGCGAATATTTGGTTTTAATATTCGCGAATGCGAATGCGAATTAAGAATGTTACATAAAATTTCAAGTAATAAACTATTTTTGATATCATACAATCAATCATTGGGGGCATACGCCGGGGGGCTACGACGCCACTCCCGGGGGTCACCACGCGCGAGTTCCCATGCAGGCTCCTTTCCCATACCAAGCAGCTCTCGACAAGAAACATCAACTTGCCCCAGCCACGAGCCTTGTGGGCGCCCCCTTGGCCTCCTCCACGCCGGATTGTCTCTTACAGACACAACCCGATGGGAAGGATCGGTTTCAGGGTAGCGTGCCACATGCCCATATAGCCGAAGTTGGCGCTGACGGACTATGCAGGTAATAGGTCTCGATTCAGTCTCACGGTGCAATCGCTGATTTGACACGTAATCATCCCAGCGATACCCATGATTCTGCGAAGACACTTATTACCAAAGGCATTGATTCGTCTCTTCAAGTCACTATTTAGTGTCCATGTCTCACAACCATAGAGTAGGACAGGGATCACAAGCGACTTGAAGATCCGGATCTTTGTCCTCCTGCACAGGTACCGACAACGCCAAATACTCCCGCTGAGCGAGTCCATAACACCGTGGGCTATGCCAATCCGCCGTAAGACTTCTTGACGTGACCCGCCGTCATTATGGACTGCGCTACCAAGGTTTGTAAAACTTTCCAAGATCTCAATGTCCTCGCCACACGCATGAACAGACTGTACTGCTTCATCTAGTAAGTCTCCAAATACCTGGACCTTGGTCTTGAGCCAGGAGACCTCAAGTCCCAAAGGCTTTGCCTCCTCGTGCAGCGCCTCGAGAGCCATCACCAGGACCTCCAGCGACTCAGCAAAGATTACTGCATCATCGGCAAAAACAAGATCAGTGATCTTGGTGTTGCCGACGGATGCTCCACAATCACTTTGATCTACAACCTTGTCCAATACCCAGTCCATACAACCGTTGAAAAGTGATGGGGCAAGGACGCACCCTTGCCTCACTCCTGTATTCACATGAAAGAAGCTGGATACACCTGCCCCACACTTCACAGCACTCTCAGTCCCAGAATATAGACAAGTTATCAAACCAATAGTCCTTGCAGGAATCCCTCGAAGTCGCAGAAGATCCCAGAGTGACTCACGATGCACTGAGTCAAACGCCTTCTTGAGATCAACATAGGCTGCAAGCATCCCCTGTCGAAACTCACGTCGGCGTTCCACCAGGACACGAAGCGCTAGGATACGGTCCGTTGTTGACTTACCAGGCGTGAACCCAGACTGCTGAGGTCTCTGATGCTTCACCAGATGACTGCGAATTCGTGTCAGCAATAGATGGGCAAGCACCTTGACTGGTACGCTGCGCAGTATAATATCGCGGTAATTGTTGCAGTCCTGACGGTCCCCTTTCCCTTTCCAGATAGGGACGACAAGCCCCCTTTTCCAGTCAAGAGGAATGGTACCTGATTGCCACACGGCAGTCAGGACAGCATGCAACCCGCGGATCATGGCCTCACCCCCAGCTTTGAGGAGCTCCGCACTAATATTACAAACACCAGCTGCCTTTCCACCCTTCAACCTTGCTACAGTCTCTCTGACTTCGTCAAGAGAGGGTGCGGTTTCGTCAATGGGAGGATCGGCATCCACTGCCTGTAACCCAGTGGTGTGAAGCTGCTCAGTTGGAGGGTCCACCGTGAACAACTGCCCAAAGTACTCAGCCCAACGAGCCATCTGCCCATCCATGTCCGACACGAGGCGCCCATCTGCTGTTCGAATAGCACTCGCCCGAGAAGGAGACTTGGAACGGAGCTTCTTCAGGGCTCGGTAGGTGGGTCGGAGGTCATTAGCGTTCAAATGACCCTCGACATCCTCAGCGAAACTCCTGACATACCTCTCCTTGTCTCTCCTCAGGAGGGTTCTAGTCCAGCGTGACAGAGCCCGGGATATCATACAGGTAACTGAAATATTTGTATATATTGTAAGAGTTCAGCCATAAAAAAATGAATGTCTAAAGTAAATTCGATTCAATTTTCTATATGTCCAGGTTGCGGGACGGGAACCCAATCTTACACGAATAGTTACATGATAATATCTTACATGAATGATTATTATTGGAAAGTTTACACTGTGCAATATAGTTGGAGATAATCTCGAAATAATCCCAAACCACACTGTTGTGACTGGACGTCATTACGCAGTAGGTTCCTGCAACACTGTTCTCTTTCAAAGAAAGTTGATTGTGCTCGTGGGTGACAGAGAAGATGCTTAATTACTGCAGTATAGTGCACGAGGCAATGAGTTGAGTTCAGTAACAGTGACCTTGAGAGTAGCGGCTGCTATACTCTATTGAAGGGTGGAAGATGGAGTTAGTGTTCAAGGGATTATTGTCACTATTATATAACCTTGGCTACCACTACGCCTCCTGACCCCATTATTTTAACTATAGCTCGGCTAAACTTTTAATTTATATATATGTTTGCTTGTGTAATATTATGTTCACTTGTTATTTTTTTATTTTTTTTATTTATAAAGTTTATTGATTTGGGCAAAATATTCGCATATTCGCGAACAACTACGAGTGGGGGTGCGAATGCGAATGCGAATATTGAAAAAAACATGCGAATATTCGCAATTGCGAATGCGAATGCGAATATTCGGTCCATCACTAGTATGTATGTATGTATGTATGTATGTATGTATGTATGTATGTATGTATGTATGTATGTATGATGGAATTTAATATTGATAAGTGCAGCGTTATGAATGTTGGTAGAAAAAACCCTGGTAATAGATACACCATACGCAATGTATCGCTGAAAAGATCAGAAGGTGAAAAATATCTTGGAGTGAAGGTGAGCCCAAACCTCCGACCTAGGAAACAATGTTTCTAATTAGCTAATAGAGTGTTAGGATTCATTACCAGAAGTGTTAAAAGTAGAAGTGCGGAAGTTATTCTGAAGCTTTATCTGGCTCTAGTCAGGCCTCACCTAGGGCCGATTTCTTAGTCGTCCCCTTTCGTTGGGGTCCTTACCAACGAACAGCCATTTCCATCCCCAACAACAAAATCCGATTTCTTAGTCGTCTTTTGGGCCGCTGTTGGTTAGGGCCGATACCATAGATTGGAACCTTTGGGGACGCCGGGTTGGGGAGCATAGGGCCTCCCCAACAATGCTTACTAATGCAATTATTTATCAAATACCACTAATTCCTACTTCCAAATGGTTATATTTTCTTCTGAAAAAGATGTAAACAATTATCAGACAACGCATCAACACATTAGAGGGTTATAATGAAAGAAAAAGAAAAGTTTTAAAAGAACTTGGATGGCCGCGATGAATGCACGTCACCAGCTGTCAAGCAGACAACATATTTTTCACGGCCATCTGCCTTAATTAATTATTTTATCTGTCACCCTATATTCTTCTATAATTCAGTAATATTATAGGTATATATGCGCAAGATATACAAAAGTATATGTGAACTTGTTATTATAAATAAAAGTAATAATTATAAATAAAAATTCAAATTATATATAATTTAATATATTATCATTTCTATATACTCAAATATAACAAAATATAATTTATAAATTAAAGTAGAATATTATAAATAATCGTTGTTATTATTTATATGTGTGTAAATAGTAATTATTTACTGACTTTGGGTAAAATATTAACATTTTCCGCCACTCAGGCATACCAACAGTACTGAATCTGCCGTCTTTCTTTCGTTGGGATCCTTACTATGTTGGGGAGCTCTGGTTCACGAAAACAGCGACTAAGAAATCGGATCTCTTTGTTAGTAAGGACTGTTACCAGGTTGGTAAGGCTTTTGTTTAGGGAGCTTACCAGAGGACTAAGAAATCGGCCCCTAGACTATGCGGTTCAGTTTCGGTCTCCATATTACAGGATGGATATAGCCTCATTAGAAACAGTGCAGAGAAGGATGACCAAAAAGATACAAGGGTTGCGTAACTTTAGTTATGAGAAGAGATTGAAGTTATTGAAGTTACACTCACTCGAGAGACGCAGAGTAAGGGGCAATCTGATATAAGTTTTTAAGTGGATAAAGGGATTTAATAAAGGAGAGGTAGGAAATGTTCTTACGGCTTTTAACCAGGGTAGAACAAGAAGTAATGGATTCAAGCTGGAAGGGCGTAGATTTAAAAAGGAAATAGGGAAAAACTGGTTCATAAATAGGGTGGTGAATGAATGGAATGGACTCAGTAGACAGGTAGTTAGTGCGGAGTCATTAGGGAGCTTGAAAGAGGGGCTGGATAGGTTCAAGGATGGGGATGAAAGGTTAATGTAGGTAGTGTTAGGTGACAGGAACTACAACGTGTAGGCCTCGCAGCCTCTTGTAGCTTCCTTATTTCCCTATGTTCTTATGTTCTTATGTATGTATGTATGTATGTATGTATGTATGTATGTATGTATGTTTGTACATACATACATACATACATACATACATACATACATACATACATACATACTATACTTCATTTTACCACACTTCTCTTCTTCTCAAACTCTTTCTTCACCCCACCTGTCTATCCCCCTCCCCACCACTAAATCATGCTCACCTCTACATCTGAGGAGAAAACATCTCTAACCGCTGCTGAAGAAGGGTTATGACCCGAAATCGCCATACAGCAAAAGGACCAGCTACGGCGAAGTCATAAATTTATCACAAAGAGAATAAGACACTCTTAAGACAGAGAAAATATCTTGAAAAAGATAATAAACGCTGAAGTAGCTATCACTTTTAACGGATAATATAATAATATATATATATATATATAGATATATATAATAATATATACTATATATATATATATATATTAATATAATATATAAGTAATATATATATAAAATATAGATGATTATGAAATAATATATTTATATAATATATATGATATAATGATATAGATATATTATAGAGATGAGATATATATAGATATAGATATATACTAGTAAGATATAAGTTATGAATATATATAAGATATAGAATATATAATATATATATATAGATAGATGATAATATATGATAATATAAATATAAATTATAGAGAAATAATATGAATAGATATATAATATAGTTATATAAGATAGTATATGAGATATATAATATAATGAAGATAGTAGATATAAAGAGATAATATATAAGAAGTATAGAGATATATATATATATGGATATAGATATATGATATAATATATATATATATAATGATAGATATTATATATATAAATAGATATAGACTAAAATATAATAACAATAATAGTATATAGGATAATAAATATATATATATTATATAAATAAGATGATATGATAATAATTAGTAGATATAGATAAGATAATATATATATATAATAATTATATTATAATATATAATTTAAAATAAATAATATATATATATTTAATTATATTTAAAAATAATAATATATTAATAAATTATAAAATAAATTTTTAAATATATTATAATTATATATTATATATATATATATTTATATAATATTATATGTATAAAATTTTAATATTTATAAATAAATATTTTTAAAATATATTTATATATAAAAAATTAATATATATATATAAATATAAAAAATATTATTAAATATATTTATTATAATATATATATATATTAAAATAAAAATATATAATATATTTTATATATTAATATAATATATAATATTAAAATATATATATATATAAAAATAATAAATAAAATAAAATATAAAAATTTAAATATATAAAATATATAAAAATATATATATTAAATAAAAAATATTATTTTAAAAATATATAAATTATATTAAAAAAGTATAAAATATATAAAATTTATATATAATAAATATATAATATATATATATTATATTTTTAAATATTATATATAATAGTATTATATTAATATATATATTATTTTTAAAATATATATATAATATATATATTAATATAAAAATATAATATATAATAAAAAATATATATATATAATATATATATATTATTTAAAAACATATATATAATCGTAATATGTGGCGGCTCGCCCCACTGAGGTTTCGAACGCGTCACCCAGCTCGGCTCTCTCGCCCCCGAGGCCGGACATCTTTCCCCGAGCTCGAGCACATCGTTGGGGCCGGGCGTGATCGAGGTGACCAATCAACGCCCCACCCGGGAGAAGTGGGGGAAGCCTGCTGATGGAGCCCGTTGTTGAGTTTTACCTTTGGGTTTTTGGGTTTATTTAAACATTTATTTTTTTTTTGCTTATTGAAGATTAGGGAATTTTCACTTATTTCATAATTTTTGTGCTGACCAGCTGGTGAAATAAAGTGTTTACACTCAGCCGCCATACTGCTTACAGCTTGTGGCTGCCGGGATTTAGCCCCTTTTTAGTCCCTGGTCTTCGCCTGGTCTCCCCCAATTGTTGTGGTTCCTGGGGGGGAACAAGGGGCCCCGACCGGGATACTGTGATTTAAGTGATCCCGTCGTTAATTTGGCGAAAGTTTTTTGGGCAAAAGATCAAGACGCCGGACAGCTGGTCGGGGGTGGGGGAACGTAGCTCTCGTGCCTTTAGGACATACTTTATGACCGATGTGCCAAAGGCGCTGGATGATGCCGTGGAGGACTTCGACAAGTAGATATAGTTTAGATATAGTTTAGATATATTAGATATATGTAGATAATAGTTAGATATGTTAGATATAGTTAGATTATTTAGATATAGTGAGATAATAGTTAATATAGTTAGATATAGTTAGATATATTTATATATAGGTAGATATAGTTAGATATAAGTACTCTTAGATACTAGTTAGATATTATTTAGATATAGGTGATAATGTTAGATATGTTAGATATAGTTAGATTAATTTAGATATAGGTAGGATATCGGTTAGATATAGTTAGATATGTTATATATATTTAGATATAGGTAGCTAATATTAGGTATAGTAGATATAGTTAGATATATTTAGATATAGGTAGATAATAGTTAGATATAGTTAGATATAGTTAGATATATTTAGATATAGGTAGATAATAGTTAGATATAGTTAGATATAGTTAGATATATTTAGATATAGGTAGATAATAGTTAGATATAGTTAGATATAGTTAGATATATTTAGATATAGGTAGATAATAGTTAGATATAGTTAGATATAGTTAGATATATTTAGATCTAGTAGATAATAGTTAGATATAGTTAGATATAGTTAGATATATTGAGATTAGGTAGATTAATAGTTAGATATATTATATATAGTTTTGATATATTTAGATATAGTAGGATTCATAGTTTCGATAAGTTAGATGTTATAGGTAGATAATATCTAGATATAGTAATCATAGTTAATATAGTTAGATATAGTTAGATATATTTAGATATAGGTAGATAATAGTTAGATATAGTTAGATATAGTTAGATATATTTAGATATAGGTAGATAATAGTTAGATATAGTTAGATATATTTAGATATAGGTAGATAATAGTTAGATATAGTTAGATAATAGTTTTAGATAGATTTTAGATATGAGGTAGATATAGTTGATATAGTGAGATCTCGTTAGATATATTTAGATATAGTAGATAATAGTTAGATATAGTTAGATATAGTTAGATTATTTAGATATCGGTAGATAATAGTTGAGATATGTTAGATATAGTTCGATATATTTAGATTAGATAGATAAAGTTAGATATATTTAGATATAGTTGATATATTTTTAATATAGGTAGATAATAGTTAAGATATGTTAGATCTCGTTTAGATATATTTTAGATATAGGTAGATAATATTTATATATAGTAGATATAGTTAGAATATTATTTAGATACTAGGTAGATAATAAGTTTAGATATAGTTTAGATATAGTTAGATAATTTAGATATATGTAGATAATAGTTAGATATTGAGTTAGATATAGTTGAGTATATTTAGATATAGGGTAGATTTAGTTAGATATAATTTAGATATAGTTAGATATATTTAGATATAGGTAGATAATAGTTAGATATAGTTAGATATAGTTAGATATATTTAGATATAGGTAGATAATAGTTAGATATAGTTAAGACATATAGTTAGATATATTTAGTATAAGGGTAGCTACATAGTTGACTATATTTAAGAATATCGGTTAGATATATTTAATATCGGTCGATAATAGTTTAGATCTAGTTTAGATTCTATTTGATATCTTTTTAGATATAGGTAGATATATTTAGATATAGTTTAATTTATAGTTTAGATATATTTAGATATAGGTAGATAATAGTTAGATATATGTAGATATAGTTAGCTATATTTAGATATAGGTGATAATAGTTCGATATATTTAGATATATTTAGATTATAGTGAGATACAGGTAGAATACGGTAGATATTATTGATGATCCCGGTAATACAGCGTAGATATACAGTTAGATATAGTATATACAGTTAGATATTGTTAGATATTTTTTAGATATAGGTAGATAATCGTTTTAGTATATTTTTAGATATATTTACATATAGTTAGATACAGTAATACAGGTAGATATATTAGCTAGAGTTTAGTACAGGTAGATACAGGTATATATTAGTTATATAGAGTTTTAGATACAGGTTAGATACAGGTAGATAAAGTGTAGATATAGTTTAGATATAGGTAGATACAGGTAGATATAGTTAGATATAGTTAGATACAGTTAGATATAGTTAGATATAGTTAGATATAGGTAGATACAGGTAGATATAGTTAGATACAGGTAGATACAGGTAGATATAGTTAGATACAGGTAGATACAGGTAGATATAGTTAGATATAGTTAGATACAGTTAGATATAGTTAGATATATTTAGATATAGGTAGATAATAGTTAGATATATTTAGATATAGTTAGATATAGTTAGATACAGGTAGATACAGGTAGATATAGTTTTATTTCTAGTTGATCACGAGATCACAGGTAGATTATAGTTAGATATAGTTGATACAGTTATATATAGTTAGATTATATTGATATATAGGTAATAATCAGTTAATATTTTAGTATATAGTTAGATAGTTAGGATACAGGTATATACGGTAGATATAGTTAAGATATAGGTTAGCTCAGGTGATACAGGTAGATATAGTTAGATATAGTTAGATACAGGTAGATACAGGTAGATATAGTTAGATATAGTTAGATACAGGTAGATACAGGTAGATATAGTTAGATATAGTTAGATACAGGTAGATATAGGTAGATATAGTTAGATACAGTTAGATACAGGTAGATATAGTTCGATAGCCGGTAGATACGGGTAGATATAGTTGATAATAGTTAGATATAGGTAGATATAGGTAGATATAGTTAGAATAACAGTTAGATATACGGTAATACAGTTAGAATATAGGTAATACAGTTAGATATCTTAGATACAGTTAGATATAGGTAGATACTCAGTTAATACAGTTAGATATAGTTAATACAGATAGATTGTTTATTTAATGCTTTCTTTTTCATTTATTTCTCGTTTTTTTCTGTGCTATACTTTTCTTTTTTCAGTTTTTTTATTACGTTTTTTTGCTTTG